>CM038120.1:23689625-24289625 GCA_001642375.2 Mentha longifolia | reverse complement strand
CTTTGGAGTCGGAGGAGGCGTAGTCTTTTGATGTGTTGGAATAGGAGAATCCTGTTCCCACTGGAGAATCTACGAATATAATGTTGGCTACCTGCAAAAATACATATATACTAAGCATATGCATGGCACCCCATTAATCAAGAATTAATTAATTATATGAACCTTAGTCCAAGAATATGGATTCAAGAAGAGTGAAGGCAGGCTTCCATCAAGATTCTCAAGATCAAAGGCCAGTGGTCCTATAATTAACATTCATAAACAAATCAGTCAGATAAGGTTATTAAATAATTATTGCTACATTTTATCTATAATGATATTTTTTTTAAGTGTAATGTTAAATATTTTCTCGTGATATTTTTTACCACCAAAAGTCAAATTAAATGCTTCATCCAAATGCAGCATTAACTATTTATATTTTTAGATAGTTTTAATGACATTTAATTTTTTGAAATGTGTGTCATATGTACCAATGTAGCAAAAAGTCATTTTTCCAAGTAATGATGTTTGTGTGTGTGTGTGAGAGAGACAGAGAGAGAGAAAGTGACCGATTTCATAGGCGAGGCCGGTAAGGGAAGAGCAACCGGGGCCGCCGGTGAGCCAGAGAAAGAGTGGGTCCCTACTTGGATCGTTCTCCGACTCAACGAAGTAGTAAAATAGCTGCACTTCCTCATTCTTCCCCACCCCAATATATCTACATATTCAAAAAAAATAACATCAATTCCTAAAACAACAAAAGAAGAAGAAGATAGCAAGTACAGTAACATTATGTATATACCCGGTGTCGAGTTTGAAAGGCAGAGGACCGGCGTAACCGGGTAGGGTTTCGACGATCGACTGCGCAGCACAAGACTTGAATATTTGGATTCCGACAAGGAATAAAATAAGTAAATAAAACAATGATTTCATGCCTATATTCCTTCTATCTACAGTAGTATATATGTTAGATCTCAATTGTTGGCTGCTGCACAAATGAAAGACTAATTAATATACTTATAATTTTATAATTTTGGTATTGTTTGGATCATGCATTGCAGGGTGTAAAGTATAGGTTGGTCCAAATAATAATTCAATACAAGCACGCGTTAGGAACCACCTCTAATATGGCGCCACGCATCCACCACAAAATGTTGACATGTGGCAGATGTTGTTTATTGTTGGGATATACGGTGCAAACAAGTCCTTGAACCTGGGCGCTCTCCGATGTCATTTTATTTTTTGTATTTTTATTTATCTATTTTTTTATGTAATAGTATTTAATTTAAAAAATATAACACTTGAAAATAATTTTATTTATTGAATTAAAAAAAAACGACATTATGTTAAATAAAAACAACATAAATTAATAATTAATCAGACCTCAACCTCGAGCAACTAGTGGGTTCCCTTAAAAATAAAATTATATGAATAAAATAATAAATAATTGAAATGTATATGAATAAAAAATTGAAATTAAATTATAATTTTTAATTACACAATTTTAAAAATTCAGGTTTAAATTAAATAAAATTCAAATCTGAAATTACATAAATTAAATAAAAAAATTAAATAAAATTCAACAAAACAAATAACAAAAAGAAAAAACCAAAAATAAATAAAAATAAAAAAAAAAGCGAAAAAGAAAAAAAAAGCCAATAAAAGGCAAAAAAAAAAAAAGAAAAGGAAAAGAAAGAAAGAAAATGGGGCTCGCACACGGTCTCGTTTCAGCGAAACCCATCAGCTCAGTGATGGGCTCCCCAACGCAGCACCGGGTGCGCAGTGGGGCTCGCTTCCAGTGGCAAACAGTGGCGGAGCCACGTTGAAGTGAGAGTTGGCTGAAGCCCATCACACTTTTTTTTTTTAGTTCTTATTATTTTGATTGTTTTTGAATTTTTTTATCTTGAGCCCACGCTAGCTTCCGAGGAAAAGGTAGTATTCATCGAATCTTTCAGGCACCAGCCCCGGCAGCCCACCGCCCGCCGCCCGCCGCTCGCCGGGCTCCAGCGCTGAACAAAAAGATGCAGTCTACATAAAGGGCGGCGGCATCCTAATGGTTTGTTGTTGTTTCTGTTTGTTTGAAGAGGAAGAAAGAAAGAAGAAAAAAAAAAAATGGGCCAAGTAAATGAAATGGGCCTGAATGAATTGTGCCCTTTTATATTAAGTGTGGCCGGATAACTAATTTTGGCATTTAGAAAAGATTAAAAAAAAAGAGAAGTAAAATTTAAAAAAGAAAAGATTAAAAAAATTACCGTAAAGAAGTCAAAAAAAAAAAACAAATTTTACCTTTCTTCTTCCCTAACATTTCGGCGCTGAGCTCCCTCCTTTCTCGCTATCAATTCCTGTTGATTACAGAATTGTTGAATTCATAATTGGCATCGAATCTCTCTTCAATTACTTTGGTAAGACTAGTTTACCTATTCTTCATCTTTCAACTTAAAGTTCATACTATAGGTTTATCCATTTATTCCAATTACAAAATACGAGATAATAACATTTGATTCAGATAAAAGGGGATTGAAACTAACTATGTGAACATCTTGATTATCGAGTGAGATTGGCGCAACATCTGGATGTCTCACTTTTTTGGTGTTAAATTCAATATGTTCAATTTTCTAGTCTTCAATTTTTGGGAGGGGGATTTTGATACATCTTAGTTGGACATAAATTAAAATATTCAGAATGAAACTTCCCAAATGAAGTGAATTGTAGGAAATTTTCAATTATTGTATCAAATATAATTGTTTAACTTTTCAACTGTATTTCTTTATTTTTGTGGACCACATTACTTTATGGAAAAACTTATGCATTGCTTGTTTGCTACTGCTTTATTATTATATTTAAGTTGTATTACTTTATTTTTCAGAAATTATGGAACGTTATTTTCAAAAAAAGCGTAAAGATGGACCTTCTACTTCTACTAATGAACATATTGAATCAATAGAAAATTCACCACAAATGGAGGTTGAATTAGATTTGAATGAAATTGTTGGGGAGCCAGTAGGGGAGAGCACTATTACCCGAAACCCGAAAACCGAACCGAAACCGAACCAAAATAAAAATTCGGTTCGGGTTATTCGGGTTTTTTCAGAATTTCGGGTGTATTCGGTTTTGAAATTCGGGTTTCAGGTTCGGGTTCGGGTAATTTTTTTTAAAACCTGAAAACCCGAAACCCGAATTTACATATATTAAAATTATTATTAATATTATATATATATATATATATATATATATATATATAATTTATAATATTAATAACCTAGGTTGAAATGGATTATGGATAATTTTGCTATTATAAATTGTAGTAAAAACATTATTAGTATTGAGTTTGTATGAAAATTAGTGTTGATTAAATTTATAAGTGAATAAAACAATATATATTTTCTATATTTTAAAAATAATTCGGATTTTCGGGTGAAAACTGAAAAACCGAAATTAATTTTGGTTTTTCGGGTTCGGGTTCTTTTTAATTCGGGTTCGGGTTTGGGTGTATTTTTCAAAATCCAAATTTTTTTCAGTTTTTCAATTTTTACTAAAAACCCGATCCGAAACCCGAATACTCACCCCTAGGATCCAGGATTAAGAAAACCAATAGACGAATTTGATATTGCTATTCGGGATCGAGCACGCACGGAGGGAGTACTTGTTAAAGGGGCCTTGCCAACAAGTTGGACAGGTATATCCAAAAAAAAGATATGGAAATCAAGTAAGAAGCTTTCAAGAAAGTTGGTTTAAGAAGTTTGTATGGTTAGAGTATAGCGTATGAAAAGATGCCGCCTTTTGCTTATGGTGTTATCTTTTCAAGCACTCAAATAAAGGAGGTCGGTATGCGGAGGATGCATTTATAAAAATAGGCTTTTCATATTGGAAAAGGGCTTTAGAAAAGTTTGTAGAGCATGTTGGAGATGTGAATAGTCGTCACAATAATGCAAGAATACAAGTTGAAGCTTTTAATGACCAAAGGCATAGTCTGGCAAATACGTTCAGATCACATGCTCGTGAGGAGGATATTGCTTATCGTATTCGTTTGACAGCCTCATTGGATGTGACTCGGTTTTTGTTGAAGCAAGGCTTGCCTTTTCGTGGCCACGATGAGTCGACTACATCTTTAAATCGAGGTAATTTTCTTGAGATGCTTTAATGGTATAGCGATCGTAATGATGTTATTTCTGAAGCTTTGGGATTAAATGCTCCTAGAAATAATCTAAAGATTTCTCCACCAATTCAAAAGGATTTAGCAAAGGCTTGTGCTTCTATGATCGTATCTGTTATAGTTAATGATATTGGTGATAAAGTGTTTACTATTTTAGTTGATGAGGCTAGAGATGTATTTGTGAAAGAACAAATGGGAGTTGTCCTAAGATATGTGAATGGTGAAGGATGTGTGGTGGAGCGATTTATTGGACTTGTACATGTTCTTTACACTTGTTCTCAAACTTTAAAAAGGCCATTGATGAGTTATTTGGGAAACATAAATTATCATTGTCTAAATTGAGAGGTCAGGGATATGATGGAGCTTCAAATATGAGGGGTGAGTTAAGTGGGTTGAAAACCTTAGTATTGGAAGAAAATCCTTATGCCATGTATGTTCATTATTTTACACATCAACTACAATTGATTGTTGTTGCTATTGCTAAGAGTATCATGGATGTGAAAGATTGTTTTAGCTATGTCTCCATGATAGTAAATACGACTGGAGCATCTTGCAAAAAATTAAAAGATCAGCTTAGGATGTTGGAGCATGAGAGACTCGTGGAAGAACTCAATAATTCTCAAAGGGCTAGTGGAAAAGGTAAGAATCAGGAAACTAGTTTAGTTAGACCTGGAGATACACGATGGGGATCACATTACTTTATATTGCTTCGTCTACGCTCTATGTGGCCTTCAGTTGAGAAAGTGTTGGAGAATGTCCGTGATGATAGCACTTGTCCTGATAGCAAAAGTACTGCAAGAGGCTTGCTTAAGAAAATGAATAAGTACAAGTTTGTATTTGTGCTCCACTTGATGATACATTTATTAGGAAAAACAAATGAGTTGTCGTTTGCTTTAAAACAGAAGGATCAAAACATTGTTCAAGCCATGTCCTTGCTCAATAGCGTGAAATATGAATTGCAATGCTTCAGAGAAAATGGTTGGGAAATAATTCTCGATGAAGCAAACAGATTTTTTGAAGTGAATAACATTTCTTTAATTCATATGGAAGATACCATAACAAGGCCTGGTTATAAGGGAGATCGCATAACCAATTATCATTATTACCACGTGGAGATCTTTTATGAGGTACCATTTTTATATTATTAATATCTGACTGATTTTGTTAATCTTATATTTTTATTTCTTTAATATTAATACATCAAGCTTGCAATTATAGGTTGTTGATTTAACCATACAAGAGATGAATAGTCATTTTTCTGAAGCTAGCACTGATGTGCTTAAGTGTATGGCATGTCTTGATCCAAGAAATTCTTTCTCTCAATTCGACGTTGATCAACTCATGCGTCTCACTACTTTGTATCTTGAGGATTTCTCAACTGGTGACTGCCTATGTCTTCCAGCACAACTTCGTTCTTTTGTGGCTAATGCACGACATGATTCTCGATTTTTGACAGTTAATAATTTGGGAAGGCTTGCTCAGGAAATGGTTAAAACTGGTAATCATCTAGTTTTCCAATTAGTTTATCGAATGATTGAGTTGGCATTGGTTTTACCTGTTGCTACAGCTTCTGTTGAGAGGGCATTTTCTGCGATGAAGATTATAAAAACAGACTCTCGAAACCGAATGAGAGATGACTGGATGAATGACTGCTTGGTGGTGTATATTGAGAAAGGTATCTTTTCAAAAATTGATAATGAGACGATCTTGCAGTATTTTCAAAGGATGTGTTCACGTAAAGGACGGTTGCCACCACTTTAGGTAAATTTTATGTATTAGTACAAGTTCAGAAATACTAAAACATTTGCTATCTTTTATTATGCATTTTTTTAAAGTTTTTTTTAACTTATTTATTTAATTGTAAAAAATGGTAAAGCCCCCTCCATATGAAATCTCTGGCTCCACCGCTAGTGGCGAACCTACGTGCTCCAGCCCGCTGTGAATGCTCTAATGTATGTTTTGGTGCAAAAATGTACAAATTATCAATTAATTCTATAAAAATGCAACTATAAATATAACTCTATAGAATACAGATCTTGTTCGTTCTCTAATTAATTCCATATAGATTTTTCATATAAAAAACATGGCATTTTCCAAATAGAAGTTGCATATGATGATTTTGCAGCTATCAATATCATTTTTGAGTGATGATATTCAGTTATAATGTGGCTGGCCATAATTAATATTAATATATAATAACTTATGTATTAATGCCAATTTTTCTTGGATTTTATGAGAAAATTCAAAATGTGGTATGATTTATATATTTTTAACAAATTAGCCCTTTAATTTATTTGATTATTCTACTCTAAAGAATTTGTTGCTTTTTTATTTAAGAGAAAAGAAAATAATTATTGGGAAGAGATCGATTATTACCTCTCAAATTAATTGAATTAATGATTTGAGGGCCAAACTTTAATTTTTACTAGTATTTCTTTTTCTTTTTCTTTTTGAAATTGAAGCTAAAGTCTAATTAAACTGCAATCTTATTTCATTAATTTGAATGATCCTTATAAATACGGAGTAGTATTTGCTAATTCTGTTTCTTATCGTAAAACTTGGACGTTTTTGTGCTACAATTTTTTTTTTTTTTTTTTTCCATTTTAAATTATTCAAGCTTTAATTTATCATGACTTAATAGAACCAAGTAGGATTTTGGATACATCGTACAAATTGACTATCAATCACTGACTTAACTTGGTAAAACATATTTACACATTTTTTCCGTACTTTGATAACGTTTAAAATCGTGAAAACTATACATATATATATATATATATCTATATGATAAAACATACCATTAATGGCAAATTAATACGAAATATACTTATAATAACAAACCTTAAAAATGTAGAGCTTAAATTACAAAACCATCCAAACTACACTCCAATTATTTCACCGTTTTTAGCTCTTATTTCCCATACTTAGCCTTATACTCCCTCCAAACCTGATCCAAAGGTTTCCCCAACAAATCACGAAAATAATCATCTTTATACACATATCTCATCTTATTATTCAAATCCACCGTAAACCCTTGTCTCAAACTATCACAATACTCCAAAAATCTAGCCGTTACACCATAACCCTCATCCCACCTCTTCCCTTCACCGGGCTTCGTATAGCCTTCTGCGACGAAATACTTCGATTTCATTACCACGTAATCCGCGATCCCTTCGGTCAAGCCTCCGGGAGCCGTGCCTTGTCCTGACCACTGGAAAATGTGGGTGGTTTCGTGGTACATCAATGCCGTGAAGTCGAACCTAGGGTTTCCGAAGCTCGTGATCCCGATGTCGTCCACGTATATGGTGTCGCCGCCTCCCGTTTCCGCTAGAGCGCCGTCGCCGAGGTGCTTGATGACGACGTTCACGACGGGGACTTGCTTTCTCTGAGCGTCGGAGTCTTGTCGGAACAACTTCCATATGAACTCATTGACTGATTTTACGGTGTCGGTGGTGAAGGCGGCACCAATTTCGCGGTTGAAGCGGGCGCCGCCGGGTGTGTTGGGGACGGTGTTGGTGACCACGACTTTGGATGCTAGGGTTCCTTCTAGAAGGGATGCTGCGAGGAGAAATGAAGCCAGGAGAATATGGAGGTTTTTAGCCATGGTTGAGGAAGGATTTCGAATTTAGGGTTAGGGTTTTGATGGTGTGGTGTTTGGAAGTGTTTTGTGCATGTTTATATAGTGTTTGAATTCTTGCTCTCTTAAGCTATAGATGGAATAGCTTTAAATGTATTTATCCTTTATGAGGAGGGAAGAGATTGTGAGGAATGATTATTTGATGTAGGCATGACTGAAATTGAATTAGGCACATGTAATCTAATTAATTTAGGCATGATTGTAATATTCAACGAGGCTATCATTATTGTTTGAGAATTAAGGAATTAGTATTATGTTACATGAGTGATGCTTCAATGCCCACCGTGTGCATGCTTAATGTGCCAACGGATGACGTGATATTGACATAAATAAAGAAATTAATAAGAGATATACCAAAATTAATTAAATTATACTATAAGAAACTAAATTGTACCTAAAATAACTAAACCCTAATAGAAAAGATTGCCGACGTGGTATTACCACATTACCGGTGGGCATTGGAGCGTTTCTGTACGTTGCATTTCGAAAGAATGGAAACTTTAATTGATTTAAGTTTGATTTCAGTCCACATATCTCTCTCTTCCATTTTTTTTTTTACCAAATTAGTTTTATTGTACATTTCCATTATATCGTGGGCAATTGACCAACCTATAGTCTAATGACTCTGATCAGTATTTTATGATAATTGACATATTTTTATTTTCCTTATAGAACAATAAGTCTTGCTCATTTAAAGCCCATAATCTCAATTACTGCAAAACTGTCCCCAATAATGATTTTTTCTATATAGGAATTAATACTTTCTGTATTTAAATACAACATTTAAGCTTTTAAAAAGTATTTGACAAGATATATATAAGCTCTTCAACATCTTAAAATAAAAAATTAAGTAAGCGCACTACAACAAAATGCTCAAATAGTGACACAATTTTAAAGGAATTGTGACACTTATAAATGTCACTAAAAAAAATTGTGACACTTTTCGGTTGAGCGACTAATATGTGTGTCACAAAAACAAAACATGTCACTAAATTTAGTGACATTTGAAGGTGTAACTAACTTTGTGACATGTGAAAGTGTAGCTATTTTTTTCACAATTTATTTATAATTATTACTTAAAAAAATATTTTATTAATAATAAAATTATATATTGATAGGATATGGCCCAACAGGCCCAGATCAGCTCGGCCCATTCCTAATTCCCCCGGTCCAATCAAGGATAAAGCCCAGCGGAAGTCAAGAAAGTCAACCAACTGCTCCCAACCACTCCACAGTGCAGACTTGCAGACAGGAGCACCCACGACCCCCAACCACTCCTGGAACACCCGTGACCTCCATCCTCTATAAAAAGGAATCATTTGTAAAGAAAGAGGGGGGTTGTAATAGCGGTTAGAACACGAAAAATAAAACATTCTCTCCTTCGTGGACGTAGATCTAATCAAAGATCGAACCACGTAAAAAACCTCTCGTGTTCTTCATTCTCTCTCTCTCTCGTATAATCACCCTAAAATACACGATCGATCACTGGCGCCGTCTGTGGGAAACGAAAGAATTTTGTGAAACCGATCAGCGTATTTCAAGTGAAAACACGATGGTAAGACCAACCCGCTCCGCCACCACCGCCGCTGCCGCCGCTGCTGCCAAGGAAAAACAGAAACGAGCTGACCTCTTTTCCAACCCACCTTACATGCCGGCCAACGAGGAAGAAGGTGATGTTAGTCAAGCTCAGAAAACTGCTTCCCAGATCCAGCGTGACCAACAGCCCATCCGCCGAACTCCTGAAGGCCACCCGGAGGAGGTCCCATCTGGGGGTTCAGCTAGCGACGATGGACCAGATCAAAGTGGCAGCCGACGCGGGAATGCCGAACTCCAACCCGAGCTGGGAGACGTACTGAAAGCGTACCTGAGCATCCATGAGCAGGATTTTCGCAGGTTCGCCGATCAACACCGACAAAGTCAAAGCAAGGAAGACGAAGTCGAACCGTCACAAAGGCCATCCCCAAGTCTTCGGATCGTTGGAGGCAGGGAGGCCGAAGTTCCACGTAGGCGACAAAACAATCGCCGTGGGAACGGTCGCGCTTCACCTCGGCGCGGTTCAACGTCACCTCGTCAAAACGCCGTTCCTCATTGGCGTGACGAACGGAACGTCTATCAAAGAAGATTCGACGTTGAGCCCGAAGTTCCCCGAAGGCGACAGAGCAATCGCCGCGGGAACGATCACGTTTCACCTCAGCGCGATCCGATGCCACCGCGTCAAAACGACGTTCCACCTCGGCACGACGAGGAGAACGCCTACCAAGGAAGGTTCGCCGTCTACGGTCGAATCTCGACTCCGTTCACTAATAGGATACTCTATACTCCCCTCCCGTCGACGTATAGAGTACCTCCTATCCCGCCTTACAACGGAACCCAAGATCCCAGCAACTTTTTATCCCGGTTCCAATACAACATGATGAACCAGGGGTTGGCTGAAGACGTTTACATGTGTAAAGTCTTCCCCGAGCTACTAGTAGACAACGCTAGAAGCTGGTTCGATAGCCTCCCTAATTGCAGCGTAGGATCGTATGCCGACCTACTGGACGCCTTTGAACGTCGTTTCTTCCAAAAAGCCGAGGCAAAAATCAGCCCAGCCCAGCTCCTCACCTTAAAGCAAGGGCGGGGAGAAACGATCAGTGATTTTCTGGCCCGTTTTTATAACGAGGGCCTAAAAGTTGATCGTCTCTCCGACGACGTGCTTATCTCGGCATTCCAAAATGGCATCCAGTCCGGGACTCTCTTCAGAGAGCTCGTAAAGGCACGTCCTACGACCTCCAAGCAGCTATGGAAGATCGCCGACACATTCGCCGAAGCGGACGAGGCCGATCGGAAGAAACGGGCTGCAGATCGGCCCGAAAACAACGATAAGAAAAAGAAAGAGGAGCGCACCGACCTTGGGCAAGGCCGCCGAAGTGCCCTCGAAAGGTTACAACGAGGACCGCTCGAGTCCCGATTAGGACCTCGGTCCAACCAAGACCGAAGTCAGTATACACCACTGACAAAGTCAAGGGCCGAAATATACGAGCTCCATGCGAACTTGTTCGAGAAGCCGCCGCCCTTATCTCGAGGTGGGTCGAAACATCGATCCAAGAAGAAATACTGCAAACTCCATAATGACTACGGTCATGAAACTGAAGATTGCAGAGATCTCGCCTCGGATATAGAGCACATGATACGCGACGGTACCCTCAAACTGTACCGAAGTCGCAATCAGAAAGAGGCCCGACCTCAAGGGAAGGGCAAGAGAAAGAAAAATAAGGGAGGCTATAACTGCGCCCCCCAAAATGACAAAAGGCCAAGGCACGACGACGAGGATGAGGACGAAGATCAGCCCCAATATGACGCAGTCATCACGGCCATCACCGGACTGCCCGAAGGCACGACGAGGTCATCATTGAAAGCCGAAGCCCGGAATCCACAGCGAGAAGAACCCACTCAAAAAAGGTTCAGGAGAGACGAGGTCGTCACCTTTTCCGGTGATGACCCGGTTCCGCATGCGGTACCTCATCAAGATGCCACCATAATCGAGGCGGTGGTGGCCAACAAACTGGTCCACCGCGTATTTGTTGATAGTGGAGCATCGGTGAGTGTGCTCTTTAAAGACTGCTTCGATAAGCTAGATATCGAAGAAGCACGTCTAAAGCCAGCACCCATGCCATTAAAGAACTTCACACAACAAGAGACGACGACAGAAGGCATAATTTCACTGCCCGTGACAGTTGGAAAAAGCCCGTTGTCTACTACGAAGATAATCCACTTCTTCGTCGTAAAAGCCAGCTCCCCCTATAACATCATCTTAGGAAGGGATTGGCTAATATCGACAAAGGCAATCTGCTCGGCCTACCACCTGACGATTAAGATTCCATCTAGAAACGGAGTGATCACGCTTCGGGGAAACTAGCAACAGGCAAAGGAGTGCATGCAGGTCGCACTCCGAGGTGATAGGAATCAACACCCCCAGGCATAGCAACTACAGAAACCCGAAGAGGAGGAGCCGACGTCGTCTCCATCCATCGAGCCGGTAGAAGACATCGCATTATACGAAGATGACCCTGCCAAGGTCGTCAAAGTAGGGTTCGTCGGCGAAAACGAGCTCCGAAGTCAACTTATCCGGCTACTTCGGGAGTATAGAGATGTCTTCGCCTGGTCGCCGCTTGACATGACCGGGGTGGCACCAAACATCATCACTCATCACCTGAACATCGACCCTGCAATAAAACCAGTTCGGCAGAAACAACGAGCCTTCGCAGCCGAAAGGAGTCAAGTAATTCACGACGAGGTTCGGCAACTGCAAAAGGCCGATATTTTATTCGAAGTAAAGTATCCGACCTGGTTGGCCAACCCCGTGATGGTGAAAAAGCAGGGAGGTGGGTGGCGGATGTGCATTGACTACACGGACCTTAATAAGCACTGCCCAAAGGACTGTTACCCCCCTCCCCAACATTGACAAGAAGGTCGAAGCTCTTGTTGGCCACAAGGTGTTCAGCTTCTTGGACCTATACAAGGGATACCACCAAGTCCTCATGAATGCCGAAGACGCGCCGAAGACCGCCTTCGTCACGGACTTCGGCATCTATGCATACAAAAAAATGCCCTTCGGACTAAAGAACGCCGGAGCCACATACCAGAGGATGGTCGATAAAATTTTTGAAGCCCACGTCGGTAGCATTGTCGAAGTATATGTAGACGATATAGTCGTAAAGAGCAAGGAGATCGCCACTTGTGTAAACGACCTTAAAGTTGTCTTTAGCCTACTTCGTAAAGTGAACCTAAAATTAAACCCGGAAAAGTGTACTTTTATGGTCCGATCTGGAAAATTTCTAGGGTGTTGGGTTTCACGCGAGGGGTTAAAAGCCAACCCTTCGAAAGTCCGGGCTATCCAAGAAATGCAAGTGCCGAAGTCGATCCACGACGTGCACAAACTGACGGGCTGCCTAGCCGCCCTGAGTCGCTTTCTATCTAAGGCCGCCGAAAAACAACTCCCATTCTTCAAGATACTAAAGAAGGCTCCGAACTTCGAGTGGAACGATGAGCACAGAGGAGCTTTCGATGGTTTGAAGAAGTATCTCACAAATCTCCCAACCTTATCTGCGCCAAAGAAGGACGAAACCCTCTCTTTATACCTCGCCGCTTCGAACGAGGCAATCAGTGCAGTCCTGGTACGAGAAGAAAGACGTCATCAGCTACCCGTCTATTTCATAAGCCGAGCCCTAAAAGGGCCGGAGACGAGGTATCAGCCTTTGGAAAAGGCCGCGCTTGCGCTGGTAAATGCAGCAAGGAGACTTCGGCCATACTTCCATGCACACCACATACAAGTACTGACCGACCTACCGCTTCGGCAAGTACTTACGAAGCCGGAAGCGTCTGGGCGAATCGCTAAATGGGCTGTAGAACTCGGCGAGCACACAATTTCCTTTATACCTCGCCAAGCAATCAAAGGACAAGCCCTGGCCGATTTTCTGGTGGAAGCCAAGTTCACGGAAGCACAGCAATCCGTTGAACCTACTGAAGATAAACCAAAGGCCGAGGCACCTAATCCACAACCGCGAGACTGTTGGAAGGTCTACGTGGACGGGGCATCAGGTAACAAAGGAAGCGGAGCCGGGGTTTTACTCATCAGCCCGGAAGGAAAGGAGATCACCCACGCACTCCGGTTCAATTTTCCGACCACAAACAACGAAGTTGAGTATGAAGCTCTAATAGCTGGACTTCGCCTAGCCGAGGCTCTCCGGGTAAGGGCCATTCAAATTCACAGCGATTCCCAAGTCATAGTGAATCATATACTGGGTAAATATGAGGCCAAAGGAGAACGAATGAAGAAGTACCTTCATAAGGCCAAGATCCTACAACAAGGCTTCTCGTACTTCGAGTTAGTGCGAATCCCAAGAGAGGATAACGGGCGAGCTGACGCACTAAGCAAGCTCGCGTCATCATCAACAATCTCTCCAGTGGAAGAAGTACAGCTCCGAAGTATCGATGAAGCCGAAGTTAACATAGTAACCGAAGATGGACCAAACTGGATGACTCCACTTCGCAGCTATCTAGAGATAGGCGAACTCCCCACCGATAAGGTTGAAGCTAGAAAGCTCCTGGCCAAGTCCGCCAAGTATGTCTTTGAACAGGGAGTGTTGTATAGAAGATCCTACCTCCAACCTCTCCTAAGATGTGCGGGGCCCAACCAAGCGAACTACACACTGCGCGAAGTCCATGAAGGCTCCTGTGGCAGTCACATTGGAGCCCGCGCCCTCTCCAAAAAGATCATGAGGTGTGGGTACTACTGGCCCACCATGTTCCAAGACGCTACCAACCTCGTCAAAAGGTGTCCGAAGTGCCAAATCCATGCGACGGTTCCGAGGTTGCCTCAGACCGAGCTGACCAGCATACAAAGCCCTTGGCCGTTCATGCAGTGGGGAATTGACATCGTCGGCCCATTTGAAAAAGCCCCCGGCCAATTACAATTCCTCATTGTAGCCATCGACTACTTTACGAAGTGGGTCGAAGCCGAGCCATTGGCCCGGATCACAAGTAAGAACGCCCTGAACTTCGTTTGGAAGAACATAGTTTGTCGTTTCGGCATACCTCACGTCCTCGTATCAGATAACGGGACCCAGTTCACAGACAGGACGTTCAGAGAATGGTGTGACGAACTCCACGTCCAGCAAAAGTTCACCTCGGTAGCCCATCCTCAAGCGAATGGCCAAACCGAGGTTACGAACCGAACGATAGTCAAAGGGTTAAAAACCCGGCTCGACAAGGCCAAAAGAGACTGGGCTGCGAACTTATCCCAAGTCCTATGGTCGTACCGAACCACCCCGAGGACATCACACGGCGAAACACCATATAGCTTGGTGTACGGAACCGAGGCGGTGATCCCAGTAGAGATCGGTCTGCCGAGCCCCCGAACGCTTAACTTCGCAGCCCAAGACAACGAAGATGGACTTCGAACTAACTTGGACTTGCTAGAAGAGAGACGGGAACAAGCCTACATACAAGAAGCTCGATACAAACAGCAAGTAGCTCGGTATTATAACAGCCGGGTGAAGCATCAGCAGCTCCAAATAGGCGACTTCGTACTCCGGAATAACGAGGTCAGTAAGGCGGAAAAACTCGGCAAATTAGAAGCCACCTGGGAAGGACCATACCGAGTTCAAGAAGTCCTCGGAAAAGGGTCGTACAAGCTCGCCCACCTATCTGGTGAGCCCATACCCCGTACATGGCACATTACTCACTTGAAAAGGTACTTTGTATAAACAGAGAGCAGTGTCCGAGTCCATTTAGGTCCTAGGAGCCGGGTCGTCTTGGTAAATTCTGTCTTTTTTTAATTCCATTCAATTAAAGTTTTTTTTTAGTACACTTAAATAATTTGCATACATGATACACCTCTCTCGTTTTATACCAAGTATCTTAATTTTAAAATCCTGACGAGGATACAAATAAACTCCACGTCGGAGTAACACCTAAACGCGCGTAAGGGGACCACCCCTATCGATAAACTCGACAAATAAGGTACTTGAAAGCCTAAACTTCGTCTTCGGACGAAGTGGCTACTTGAAAGCCTAAACTTCGTCTTCGGACGAAGTGGCTACTTGAAAGCCTAAACTTCGTCTTCGGACGAAGTGGCTACTTGAAAGCCTAAACTTCGTCTTCGGACGAAGTGGCTACTTGAAAGCCTAAACTTCGTCTTAGGACGAAGTGGCTACTTGAAAGCCTAAACTTCGTCTTCGGACGAAGTGGCTACTTGAAAGCCTAAACTTCGTCTTCGGACGAAGTGGCTACTTGAAAGCCTAAACTTCGTCTTCGGACGAAGTGGCTACTTGAAAGCCTAAACTTCGTCTTAGGACGAAGTGGCCACTTGAAAGCCTAAACTTCGTCTTCGGACAAAGTGGCTACTTGAAAGCCTAAACTTCGTCTTCGGACGAAGTGGCTGGTTAACAGCCTAAGTGACTGAGAAAGTTGGTAAACGCAAATGCAAAAATTTCTGTTTTATTTGAATAGAAATAAATATACATTGTTACATTAAGAAGGCGAGGAACCCGGAGGCTTTGGCTTACTAAAGCTAAGCCAATCTCTAGCAAAATCCCTGCCAGAGTTGAAGTTCAAAACATCGTCTATACTAAACCTGCCCCGACCGCGTCCAGAAGCCGAACTTCGGCCTCTACCTCGGACATGCTGGCTCGCCCGACCCCGACCCCGACCCCGTCCAGACGCCGATCGCCGCTCTTGACTATAAATTTCTTGAGAATGGCGTGTCACAATCTTCGGGTCCGGGTCAGCAGACCTCGAAGATTCACCTCCCAAAAAGTCTCTAGAAGTACGGTCGAGCAACTTCGGATCCGGATCGGAAGAAACTGAAGTCGCAGAACCAGCTTGTAAAGACAGACGCCGCTTCAGCTTCGGAAATCGATCAAGGACTGTCTCGTAAATGCTCGCCACACGAACGAGCTCTTCAAACTCACCTCTAACCTGCCAGGATTCACTCCCAAATTCCTCCCTGTAACTTCGGCATCGGGCCTGGAGCTCCTTGACCTTATCGTAAGTCTCGGAAATCGTGGATCCCCCAGCTCGGTGAATTATGGTCTCATATTCCATATGCTCTTCAACGATCTCTTTGCAAGCCTTGATGTCATCCCGAGCTCGCTGATACTGGTCTTCGAGCTCCATGTATCTGGCATGCATCTCATCGAGTTTTTCTAAAGAAGCCCGAAGTTTCACCTCGGCCTCGATCTCTATATTATTAGCCCGCTTCTTCCAGTTCGAAACATCGAGCTCGGCCACCTCTACGGCTCGGCGAAGCTCGGATATTTCTCGAACAAGGTGGGAGGCATCATAAAACTCGGGAGCAGACTACAGAACAAACACAAGCAAGGTTCAAAAAGAAATCCTTTTATTTATGTATAGCCGAACACGGCAAATAAAACGCCACCCTAATGGCGACGAAGTACAAAGCTACACAAAAAAAAAAAAAGAGAAAAGGGGGAAAGAAGCCAAAAATCGTGAAAGGAGTCAATTGACTCCACCACGATTTTTTCCTTCTAGGCCGACCTCTGGATCGACCTCGGGTTCCTCGGGGTCGTCCCGAGCTGGCTCCTCGGCATCCTCTTCCCTAGCCGGCGTCTTCTGTAAGTCGGCAATGACCGCCTCCAGGAGATCGTACCTGTCGACGGGGCATCGCCGAATGACATCCTCAGTTAGCAGACTCTTCTGTGCGGAGAGCCGCTCGACAACCGGGATGGAAGAGGTGTACTTCAGAAGCACCTCGGCGAAGTCTCGCAGTGTCTCCTCCTCCGTCATGGCAGCATACCCGTACTTGGCCTTGTCCAAGTCCGGGATGTCCTTGGCGATGTCGTCAATCACCGCGGAGACAACCGGGGTGCTCATGGCGGTCACCAGCTGGACAGCCATCTGGGAGAAGTGGGTAGACCGGACGAATCGTTCCACCAACGCGCGGAACACCCCTCCCTGTCCGGCCACCACTCCGGCAGCTTGGGTCCTCAGCCGACTCACCTCGGCCTCGAGCTCGGCGACCTTCCTCTTCTCCTCTTCGGCCGCAGACGAAGCCGCTGCCTCCCTCTCCGCCGCCGCCTGCGCCGCAACCTCGGCGGCAGAGATCCGGGCCATTAGCCGGTCCTCTACCGCCGCAACTTCGGCAGCCTTGGTCTGGAACTTGGCAACCCCACTTCTAATGAAGTTCGCCAAGCCCTGCAGCCCATCTAAAGCCGCCTCGGCTCCCTAAAACACAAAACCAGGGACAAGATTTTAGTAGAAAGTACAAATCACCATGTACAAATACTTCTAGTTTAATGCTTACCTCGGGAAATGACATCTCCCGTGCATACACTTGGCCCGAGATTGGGCCACTCTCGACGACCGTCACTTCGTCGTCCAACGGAAGCAAGGTCCGTCGAGGTTGTTGGCCCACCAGCTGCAGGGGAGAGGAGCTTTGGACGGGAGCGTCCAACTGTGAGTCCACGGATACCGACCATGGAAGGTCGGTTGTCCTCTCCGACGACGCCGAAGTCTTCTCCTTCGCCGAAGAGGAGGGCTTCTGCCTCTTCCTTTTGTTTTTGTTCTGAAGAGCAGCCTGTATAGCTCGAGCATCCACTACAAAAAAAAAAAAAACCAAAAGATTCATCAATAAAAATGAAAGAAACCACAGGACAAATCAGTGAAGCAGAGCCTCACCCAAGTCCACATCGGACACGGAGTTATACGGGCTTAACCCGTGAGTTGCGAGCTCGGCCTCGGCATAATCCCTTTTGACGAGGCCGAGATTCACCAAGCTCATTTCAAGCTCACTGGTTGGTTTCCCAGTATCTCGAAGTACGAACTTGGCCGTGGCCCAGGGAAACAATGGCACGCCCTCACACCGGCAAAAGAAGAATTTCTTCTGCCAGTTCGTCACCTTAGTGGGAGTCCCTAACTTGAACCTACTAATCGGGGAGAGGTAAGCCCACCCCGTCGGACCAAGCTTAGGTCTAAAAAACCTAAGGAATAAATCCACAGTAGGCGTACCACCACGTCGGCTGACCTCAAAACAAAAACCGACGACCTGCTTGATGGAAGGAGGTTGTAACTGCCCTAACGGCAGTTGGAGCTCTTCTAGGAGTTCGGCAAAAAAACGGTTTAATGGAAACCGGAGACCAAAATGAAGATAATCTTCATAAACGGTAAAAAAACCTACGGGAGGCGAACTACCCCTGTCAATATCACGAGGCAGGAGCAGCTCGACAGACTCAGGAAACAAAAAATGACGAGCCAAGTCCTGCATATGCGACACAGACATGGTCGAGGCACATGCCAGTGAGGAAGTGGACCCGACCAGCGGCAAAAATTCGATTTCTCGAAACGCCGGTGGAACTAGCATGCGTGTGTATACATTTAGCCAGACCCTCGCCGGAAAACCCCTGGACGGCGAGGGCGAAATCTGTACGCCGGCTCTACCAGTATCTACTTGAGAAAAAGAGGAGGAATCCATTACGGGAAAAGTACTTACTTGTCAAAGTCTTTTTCCGACTATAAATCACCGGGAAATTGAACTGGACGACGGCGGCGGTCGCAGAATTTGAGGTCTAGGGTTTTCCCTCTCGCTCGCGATTGGAAGATGATTGAGGGAAAAATATTTGTTAGCGTACATTGGAAGCTTTTATACGCGAAGGCACGCCTTTTCAAATCCCGCCTCTTCGCCTACTCCAACAGAAAATTGACGCGTGTCCTACTTACTCTGACACCAACAGTCGTGCCTTTTCATGTCACGACTATTTAAGCTCGACCTCGTCAAAATGAGGCGGTATACATTTCGACTTCGTCAATATCTCATTTCCGACGAAGCAATGAAATTCAAGCTCGACCTCGTTAAAACGAGGCGGTATACATTTCGACTTCGTCAAGAGCTCATTTCCTACGAAGCAATGAAGTTCAAGCTCGACCTCGTCAAAACGAGGCGGTATACATTTCGACTTCGTCAATATCTCATTTCCGACGAAGCAATGAAATTCAAGCTCGACCTCATTAAAACGAGGCGGTATACATTTCGACTTCGTCAAGAGCTCATTTCCTACGAAGCAATGAAGTTCAAGCTCGACCTCGTCAAAACGAGGCGGTATACATTTCGACTTCGTCAACACCACATTCCCGACGAAGCAAATACAATTCAACCTCGACCTCGGCCAGTTTACACCTCCCCACAATGACCTCGCTGCTCCGGTCTTTTGGGGGGGATGTGATAGGATATGGCCCAACAGGCCCAGATCAGCTCGGCCCATTCCTAATTCCCCCGGTCCAATCAAGGATAAAGCCCAGCGGAAGTCAAGAAAGTCAACCAACTGCTCCCAACCACTCCACAGTGCAGACTTGCAGACAGAAGCACCCACGACCCCCAACCACTCCTGGAACACCCGTGACCTCCATCCTCTATAAAAAGGAATCATTTGTAAAGAAAGAGGGGGTTGTAATAGCGGTTAGAACACGAAAAATAAAACATTCTCTCCTTCGTGGACGTAGATCTAATCAAAGATCGAACCACGTAAAAAACCTCTCGTGTTCTTCATTCTCTCTCTCTCTCGTATAATCACCCTAAAATACACGATCGATCATATATATATATATTCCCATGTGTGTGTGTGTGTGTGTATATGTCCATGTGTGTGTGCATGTGTATATGTATATACTATATAGATTATAATATGTATATGAATGTATGTATGCGTGTAGCGTGTGTTTCTTTTTCAATTTTCAATTGATTACTCCAATTTTCATATGGAGGAATTAGTTTTTGTCATTGTTTCATGATCCTTTTCATATAATGCATGTCTTTTTCTTATATTTTTTCGATGTGGGACAATTCTTATTTATATAGTTGTTTGTGTCATAGAGAGATTGTGACACCTACGTGTGTAACAAAAATATTTTGTGACATTTTAAGGTGTAGCAAAATTTAGTGACATGTATAGATGTCACAAAATTTGTTACATTTCTAGATGTAACTAATTTACTTACATTTTTATGTGTCACAAAATATTATAGATACATGTATGGATGTAACTAAATTTTGCTACACTAAAGGTGTAGCAAATTTTGTGACACCCACTCATGATGTCACTAAAATTGTGTCACTATTAGATATTTTTGTTGTAGTGGCGA
The DNA here is from genome assembly GCA_001642375.2 of Mentha longifolia. Classification (NCBI taxonomy): domain Eukaryota; kingdom Viridiplantae; phylum Streptophyta; class Magnoliopsida; order Lamiales; family Lamiaceae; genus Mentha; species Mentha longifolia. The sequence goes on along the minus strand of CM038120.1, from coordinate 24,269,226 downwards.
TAAAAGATTAAAAACTTGTTTTTTCCTCTAGACCAACTTATTCTTTGGTCTTATAATCTTAATTATAACCATTAAGACATTTTATATATTCTTGAAACTTATAATTATTAAGCTACTCAAAACAACCGCTTAGTTAAACACCCTTAAATTGATATAACATTCAAATTTGCATGAATATAAATTCGTGTACCATATAAAATATTAATTTTATATTTGTTTTAATGTATTAAATTATACTCAACATATACAATCTATTGTACCGTTAGGATCAGATTCTCCTCAAAATTGTTCTTTTGCATAGTAAATTGTGATTATAAAAAATTACTCCCTCCATTTTTAAAGTATTTTATTGGCCTTTTGTTCTTGTTTCCTTTTAAGTATCATATTTCTAAATTTGATGCTATATGTTCATAAAAAGAAAATAATAAATGAGGTTAAATTAAAATATAATTTACCCATTTTATTGGTATGTATAATTTAATGTTGGAGAACACTTGTAAAATAACAGAGGGAATACATTCTAACTTCAACTAACTTGTAAATATAAGAAAGTACGTAGCCACTCAATAGACATTACATATAATCAAGAAATTAATTCCATATAACAAATCAACATTAATCCGGTTCTTCTCAAGAACACATATTATTCCATACACAAAAAATTAAGCTCCTAATTCTTTCTATACTTAGCCTTATACTCCCCCCACAGCTGCCCCACCTTCTTCCCCAACAACTGCACAAAATAATCCTCAGAAAAATCATGCCTCATCTTCTTATTCAACTCAGCGACAAACCCTAATTTCAACCCTTCACAGTACTCCAAAAACCTCGCCGTGAAATCATAGCCCTGGTCCCACCTCTCCCCCATCCCGGGCTTCGCGAACCCGGGCGGGTAATAGTTCGACTTCAAGATCATGTAATCGGCCATGCCCTCGACGAGCCCCACCGGCGCCTTCGCCTCGCCGTTCCACTGGAAAACGTGCGTCATCTCGTGGTAGAGGAGGGAGGTGTACTCCCACTTGAGATTACCTTTGTACCCCTGCAGATACAAGGAGCTGACGTTGATGGTCTCGCCGTAGGTTATGGATTCTGCGCCGTCGTATTGCTTGATGAACACCCTCACGGTGTGCACTGGCTTCCTATCGGCTTCGTTGATGGTCTCGCCGTAGGTTGATCTTTTGCATGATCTGCTTCGTGTACGGGATCCCAATTTCGGCCTCGAACCGGGCCCCGCCCGGAGTGTTTGTTACGTAGTCGACGACCTCGTAGTTGACGGCCACGGCGGACGGGAAGTGTGGGAGGGTTTGGAGGAGGATGAGGAGGAGGAGGAGATGGTGTGCTTTCATGGCGGCCGCTTTGGTTTTTAGGAACTATACTACTAATTGGGTTTGCGTTTTTGAATGTTTGTTGGTGTTGATTATTTATAGCCATGGCCTTCAACCATTTTAATTGACAATGAGTTCCTCCCTCCCAATGTTTCAACCGTGTTTCAAATATTATAATAAATATCTATTATTATATTTAATTTTAAAAGAATAATATATTATAATTTTGAATTTATATATCAACTTTATTTTAGTTAATACAATTAAAATTAAAATTAAATAAAAAATCATTATAAACCCTAATTGGAAGAGTGGTCATAAAATCGTTGGGAAAAATACATAAAATTAATAAAAATTGATGTTCGAGAGACGGATACAAAATTTAAGATAGAGGATAATATGTGTTTTAATTGAGAGATTTAATTTACTTTCAATTTTGAGATATGAATTGCCATTGATTTTCGATTGATGGATGTTTTACTTAATTTAATTATGTTTGCACACCTTCAATTGTGGCAATAATTAATCGGCAAATCAGCCATCTCTAAAGGCGGGCAATTGCTAATCAATTGTTATACAATACAGTAATATATGAGTTTTTACTATGTTTATTGAATAGTGTGTTTGGCCAAGTTCTTAAAAAGTGTATGCATGATTTATTGATAACTACAAGAACATAATAACGGTATGTACTGATTTTTGCTTGTTGAACGAGTAGTCAAAAAAAATTAATGAGCATACATTGATTTGCCATTGTCAATTAATCGATGAATATTTGTGAGGAAGATGGAGGATGTACTTGTAGAAATTAAAAATATATATGTATAAATGTATTTTACGTTATATTTAAATTATACTATGCTAATATTTATAATTGTTTTTTTTTTATTTTAAAGAATACTTATCATTGTTAGTACGCCAATTGAATTGGGGCAACCTTTAAAATAGGCACTTTGATATAACAAACTAAAATACTAGCCACTCATATAAAAAAACACAAAAACTAGTCACTCTTACCAAATACACGAATACATGATACGCGACTCATGTATTCGTGAAAATTAACCTTGAATACACGAATACATGACTCATGTATTCGTGAAAATTAACCTTGAATACATGAATACATGACTCATATATTCGTGAAAATTAACATTGAATACACGAATACATGAATACACGACTCATGTATTCGTGAAAATTAACCTTGAATACATGAGTGACTAATATATGTATTTTTTTATATGAGTGACTAGTATTTTGGTTTACTATATTAAAGTGGCTACTTTTAGGGATTAACTCTATTGAATTTATGATTTGTAATATTCTTTTTTCATCAGTAATTTGTCGGTCGTTTTATATATAAGTTGCAAAGTCATTATTATTACAGAAACTAACTTATTCACTTGTAATCTACAAGATACATTGTTCTTTTATATTTTTTGAGACACACTCTCATCAGCCTAGACTGATGGTGCAACTCCACATAATGGGAACCTAAAGCTAAAATCATCTACTATGTTGGGCTGAATAAATGTGAACTAGTTAGCCGAGATTTGGGCCGGGTAGGTTGGGCCACACCTTGCATCCAGCCACACAAGAATCTTTGTCATATTTTTTTTATATCTTCATGTTATAATTTTTAAAAGTCCCCGGCCAATTTCCGACGACCGCCTCCCATATGCTACGCGACTTTCCCACGTCCCTCCCCTATGCTTTTAAGGAGATGACTAATTTGAAATGACTGCTTAAATTTTCCCACGCCCCTCCCCTATGTTTTTGACGATTAATATATAGGAGTATGTTTTAATGTAACGGATGGCCATTACGTGTCACGACAATTTTGTGTTGCATCTCTGATTACAACGACATATAATTGTCACGTGCGGAGCTATAATAGAAGATTCGAATTGTGTTTTCAAAATAAAGATGATTTATTTATTATTTTGCTTTTATTTTAGGAAGGAAATTAAGATGCATGAAAGTTGATAGCAGTAGAGGGTGTCTCATTACCATCACTAAGGATGTGTTATCTTTGATAAAATTGAAAATGAGGGATAAGAAAATGATAGAAATTTTTATCTCATATTCTGATGCCTTATCATGTTCACCAAAATGGAACATAAGGGAAAATATTATCAATCCAAATTAAGTAATAAATTATTATCATAATTTGGAGTGAAAAATGGAGTGCTAAAACAAATTCATCTTGTTAAAAGAAAATTATTCATTATAGTGAATAAGAGAAAAAGAGAAAATGACGAAAAAAAATTTTGTTTCTTCCCTTTCAATCAAAAAGAACACACCCTACATTATATTGATCATAATTTAGTCAATCTTAATATCTCAAGAGGTAACAATATATTTTATCATACACCCATTTTTACTAATAAGGCTAAATAATCAAACATCAAATCATCTAGAATTCCACAAATTAATCGAATCAAAATCCTGCATTAATTCTTTCCAATATGTAATCAACACTTATTATTTCATGCAAAAAAAAAAAAAAAAAAAAGAAAAAAAAAAAAGAAAAGAAGAATTATTGTGATGAATAATTGGCCTTATACTCCGCCCAGAGCTGCGCCACCGGCTTCCCCATCAGCTGCAGAAAGAAATCCTCATCAAAAGTATGCTTCATCTTCTTATTCAACTCCGCCACGAACCCCGACCGGAGCTCCTCGCAGTACTCCAAGAACCTCGCCGTGAAGTCGTACCCCTGGTCCCACCTCTCCCCCATCCCGGCCTTGGCGAACCCGGTCGGGTAATAGTTCGACTTGAGGATCATGTAGTCGGCCATCCCCTCGACGAGGCCGACGGGGGCCTTCCCCTCGCCGTTCCACTGGAAGACGTGGGTGAGCTCGTGGTGGAGGAGGGAGGTGTACTCCCACTTGAGATTACCCTTGTACCCCTGCAGGAAGAGAGCGCTCACGTTGACGTTCTCGCCGTAGGTTATGGCCTCGGCGCCGTCGTACTGCCGGATGAACACCGTCACCGTCTCCACCTGCTTCCGGTCGCTCTCGTTGTACTGCTGGAACATGTCCCAGATGAAGTAGTTGATGTCCTTCATGATCTCCTCCGTGTACGGGATCCCGATCTCCGCCTCGAACCGGGCCCCGCCCGGGGTGTTGCCGGCGTCGTTGATGGCCACGTACTTGACGGCGAGGGTGGAGGGGAGGATTTGGAGGAGGGTGGCGAGGAGGAGGAGGAAATAATGGCGGGTTTCCATGGTGGTGGAATTGATTTTTTTGCTTTTTTTTTTTTTTTTTTTGATTTGTTCTTGTGATTATATAGGATTTGTTTCGGTAAGCCACCTCGTGACCTTCCATCAATTCACGAAATCGAAATCCGGTTTGAATTTTAGGTATCGAATTACCAGAGATTTTGTGTTGTCAAATTTTAATAAATTTTTATATCTTTGTATTAATAATCGAGATCCTGGCGTGTATAAACACAAGTGTTGAGTATAAAACTATTAAAGAGGTTTTGGTCCCCAAAAAACATAGTATATGCTGTATTAAAATTTGAATTTTTTGTTATAATTATTTTTTTTACCTCGAAAGAATATTTTTTGTTTCTTTTGTTGGGAGTGAAATCAAATATACTGTAATAGCAAATTGCATATAATGGATTGAGAAGATATTAGACTCGTAGCGTGTTCCAAATTAATTATTAAACGCTGGCGCCATTGGCACTATAAAAGTGTCTTATTTTATTTTTTCGGATGGCACCAAAATGGATTAGATTATGCAAGAATATATCTAAAATTGGAGGCAATCTTTTAGTCATTCAAGTTTTAGAAATATGTAATTTATTGCAAAAATAGTTTACTATGCATTTAATTTCGAGCAGGTCTCAAAATTATAGTCTACTTTCTTCATTATAGTGCATAAGATCTTCTCGTTTCCTCTTAACACACCCTACTTACACACACACACACACACCTATTTATTCTTCTTGCATGTAGTATAAAATAATAGTATAATGTGCAATGCATTTGAAAATGAAACCAAGTTAACCTGTAGATTTACTTACTTAAGAAAAATGTTATACCTTCTTATTAAATATATGTGTAAGATATATATGTATATGTATATGGATGCATTATGGTGAAAACTTATTTTTTCGTGAAAACTGCAAACCATGCATAAAATGTTGTATTTCATATGATATATATATACCACATATGTAGAATAGACTTTTTTAATCTTATTTATTTATTGCATCCACATATATCCTAAACACGTATATATATACCACATATGTAGTAATCCGATTTATTTAGCTCAACCAGTTGAAGAAGTATTTCAATAACCTACCAATATACCGTATATTAAATCTTTGAAACACCAGTAGATAGTTGAACTAATAACCAAATAAACCAATAAATTATCCCATTCAAGTCAACCACCAATATATATTTGAATTACACATTAGTGGCTAGATATCATTCTTCATACTAATATAATCAAGAAAAAGAGTGACTTCAGACTTAGCTCATACCTCAAGGCTTGCTAAAACAAATTAAAAGGCATCATCCTAAATATTTATTTAATTACAAACACCACCCTCCTCTCCGTCCTGCATAAATATACCTCGAATATACCCCCCGTCCTGCATGGAGATACTTCAAATATATTCATTTTGAATCTATTAAAAGAATCAGAAACGCTCCACCGCCCATATCCATCGCTGATATGGCAGTGTCACGTTGGTAATTTTTTCAATTAGGGTTTTCCTTTTTTTTAGTTAGGATTTAGTTTTTTTAGCAGGGTTTAATTTATTTTGGTATGATTTTTATTAACTTCTATATTTATTCCATTATCACACTATCCATAAGCACATTAAACGTGCCGACGGTGAACATTGGAACATTACACTGATGCATAAACAGCAGTGACCGAGGGAATAGTAAATATTTTAAGAAAAGATTCATCATGAGTATCTTAGATATTTCAAATGATATTAATGCCAAACACGAGAATGATTAGCATGACAAATTATGCCTTAACCATAAAGCTCAAGCAAAGCAACTAATTCTTTTTTTCACCAAATTGCTCTGACATTGTGCTATATAAAAATGATTATTATTTTCTTTATTTCGGCTGAGGGCCAATTATTGTAAATGGAGATCTATACAATTAACCGAATAAAGCCCATCTCGTTAGCGTACCCAAAATTCAAAGCCCAAAAAAACAAAACAACAAAAGAGAATTTCGTTCAGGAATTATAACAAACAGTTTGTGGGCAGAATTCAAACCAATCAAACTGAGCAAATCTCCTTTAGCTTTCCCGCCGCAGATTCATCCACCGCGTACTGCAACAGATCACCATAACACTCACAGTCACAAAACTATGCCTCTGTGTGTGTGTGTGTGTGCGAGAGAGAGAGAGAGAGAGAGAGAGAGAGACCTTGTTGAGGACCCAGAGAGAATGATTGTAGGTGCGGCGGAGGAGTTCGTTGACGGCGGCGTCATCCTTGGGGTCAACTTCTCTGTAATTGACGAAGTTTTCACGGGCGAATTTGGCGTAGTAGCCCCGACTGTCCTCCGGCAGGCGGCGGACCAGCCGCAGAACCTCGCCGTAAGCTCTCAACACCTTCTGCATTTCTGGGTAAACCATTAATTAATCAGATGAAATTCGCAACTGAATTTCAGCGTTTGCGAATTCGCGGTTTTTGTGCTTGGTTTTGACGGTGACAAAAAGGATTTAATTGGCTTCAGAGAAATTTATTTAAAAGAATACTAATAATAATTTATTCATTTAGGCTGGCCCATTGGGCCTTTTGGGCTGGCTACATATTAAGGACAACCCAACTTGAAATCACTAATTTCACCATTTTTTGCTTAAATTTATTTTTCTTTAATTTAATATTCCATTTGTCCTTGATATATAAGTCAAATTTAAATCGGTCCATATATATGTTAAATTTAAATCAGCACAAGTTCATAGAAGTGTTATAAGTGGATGATGAGTCTCACTTATGTAAGTGATTGTATTTCTTATTTTGGGAAATAACACATAAATGAAGAAAGTCCTAAAAAATAATTCACACATATATCAGGTACGAATATAGTATTATATAACTTGTTCAATATTATATACTTTCTCCATGTGTTTTCATAAAACAAACCCTTCCGTCCAGGTCATTTATACCTCAATTTTATTATGCTAATAGACTACATGAATGGCCTGGACAAAAGGACTATTTGGAAGTAGCTCAGCTTAAAACATGACGCAGAAATAATCAATACTTACACCAAAAGGAAACAAAAAAAAGCTAACACATACTAATTTCAAACCTTAATAAATCTTGCTGCGCTCAACTCTTTTTCTAAAACATTTAGTGTATTAATATCCTTTATATGGTCTAAATCTAAATGATATTAAAAGTTGAATGAGACCCTTTAGACTTATGACTAAATTAGTACTCCCTCCGTCCCAGTTCACTAATCCTGTTACTTTTCGGCACGGAATTTTAGAAGAGTGTATAAAGTTAAAGGAAGGAGGGATCCGCTAGAATTTAATGGTTTATGATTGACCCATTTCTTTCCTTTTATAAAAACAGGACTACTGAAGTGGGACAACCCAATATAATATACAGGACTAATGAACTGGGACGGAGGGAGTATTAATTTCACAAAAAGAAGAAGAAATAAATATGTACAAGCGCAGCTCAGTTGGTAAGACGTTTTCCCTCCAACCAAGAGATTGGGGGTTGGAGCCACCTCGGATGCGTGTGTGTGAGTGTGTTGTGTTTGTCTGATAAAAAATAATAATAATAAATAAAATAATAATAATAATAATAATAATAATAATAATAATAATAATAATAATAATAATAATAAATACTAGCTAACTTATGACTAATTTCAACCGTGTGATCATTCACAATTCAGACATACTAATATTAATGCATAAAGTTTTCGCCATCTTATTTAAAGCTGCTTTTATTGTAGAATTGTATACCACAAATAAATCAATTGTCTTGGAATGGTACAACGTTATCGAAATAGAAACAATTTAGGTTTATTGTTCACATGCACTTCAGATTGTTGCAGCCAGCACCGGCTGTACGTGCCATGCTATACACCGCATCTAAATTCTAAATTAATCCTTCAGTTTATTGTAAGCATATGATCGATATATGTACATTAACTGTAAATTAATTTGAGTTAAGTCGTTCCATAAATACATGAACTTAATTTGTTGAGAGTGCCATTTTTATCACGAACGTTGATATGTATCTTAAAGCTCGCGCGTATTAAAAATAGAAATCCAACTGAAATGACAAATAATACCAATATTTATATATCTTATTATTCGAATTTTTTCTCAGAAGAAATAAAATTGAAAACTGGATGAAAATGACTTGTTTTGTTTATTTGAAAAAATATATAATTTTCGCTTAAAAATGCATGGTAGATTGAAGAGAAAACAAAAGGGGGGAAATGATGCATGAGATATCTGCATTAAATACACCCAAGACGTAAGCCTCATATGCATCGCTTCTTCTTCAGCGGACAAAACCACTTCCATGTTGGCTTCCTCTCCGCCACCCATTCTCTCTTTATATTCTTCCTCCCTTCGCCTCCTTATCAATAATCAATCATGGATCCCTGGTCTTGGATTTCCGAACTCCCCAACTCGGACGAGTGGAACCGCTCCGATTCTGATCAACTCACCTTCCCTCTCGGAGCGAGTTCCACCAGGACGATTCACCTCAGAGCCGAGCGCAGTCTCAACTCGGAAAAATCGGAAGCTTCGATTCGCTTCTCCGTAGCTTTCGATTCCGATGATGAGAAGGAGAAGCTTAATCCCATCTGGGCTTCCGACGCGTGTCCTCTGTCCTCGGACAAGCCCTTCTTGCCCCTCGTCCTCCAAATCCTTCAAGAAATCGTGTCGCGTTCGCCCACGGCGCATGATAGCACCTGCCCCCGCTCCCAGCTCCAGCGGCTGAAGCCGGAGCCGGTCTCGTGGGTCCTCGACTCCCACTCGCCGGAGTCCTTCTCCAGCTTCTTCAACCTCATCTTCCTCACGCGCCTCTTCTGGGCCTGCGCGTGCGACGCGCCGTCGGACGTCGGCTCCTTCTTCTTCCACTCCCTCCTCGCCCCCAACATGGACACCTTCACGTGCCGGCACGCGCCCGTTCTGCGGAACTTCTTCGTCGCCGTCGGCACCGACGTGGAGCTCTGCTTCGTGCGCACCTCCGGGTACATGTTAGCAAAATGGCTCATCTTAAGAGACGTGGAGGTCGGGTTGAAGTCTCTAGCGCCGCCGTTGCTGTCCAAGAATCTTGGATTCTCCTACGCCGTCGAGTCTCACGGGCTGTGGGTCCTCAAGGGCTACGCTCCGGTGAAATCCATGCAGTGCATGCAGTCGTCGTCCCAAGGGCAAAACTGTCTTTTCCCTTTGGTGATCGACGCCAAGGAGTCGCTGCTGAAATACGCCTTGGCCCACCAGCAGCTCGAGGCCGTGATTCAGCTCGAGTACACGATCCAGTTCCACGAGAGCTTCATCCAAGTAAGCGCACGTGTCGACAATCTGAGGATCCACGTGGCGAAGCTAGGGTTCAAGAAGAACGACGAGGGTTTCTTAAACGAGAAGCACTTCCCTTCCCGGGTCCGGGTCTGGGTCGGGCCGGAGGTCGGGGCGAGCTACGTGGCCGGGCTGAGCCTGGGCCGGTCCACCGACAACGTGGAGAGGGAGATGGAGGTGCAGAAGACGCTCAAGGGCAGTTCGGGAAAACTAAAAGTTCCGGAGGTGAAGGCGACGGCGAGGACGGCGACGAGGGCGGTGATCAAGAATTGGAGGTGGGACCAAGACGTGGAAGGGAACGCGGCCGTGTTCGATGCCACGTTGTGCGACAACACCACCGGGGTCGAGATCGCCACGTGGAAGCCTCCCGTTGGTGGTGCGGAGATAGGGGTGAATTTCAGACGGCGGTATGCAGGGAACGGGCGGGCGTTCACGAAGTCCGGCGGGGTGGTGTTCGCCGGAGAGGAGTACGGGGAGGGGGTGGGGTGGAGGGTGAGTAAGGAGATGGAAGGGAGTGTGTTGAAGTGGAGAATTGGAGGGGAGGTTTGGTTGAGTTATTGGCCTAATGAAGTGGCAACTTCTTACTACGAGACTAGGTGTATTGAGTGGTGTGATGAGGTTGATTTGCCTTTGATACCTACCCAAATTTAAATAATTACATTATTTGTAATATATAGTAATCGTTTAGGGAAGATGTATCATGTATGTGTTCATAAATAAATCTATATTTGAATCTATGACCCTATGCAATGTTTGTGTATTTCTTTTTTAATTTATCGCGCGAATGGTGTATGTTTTGCTGCACATTAAACATGTTTAAATGCTTTGTATCTCGATCTTAGAATCATTGACAAATATCTCCACAGAAAAATCTCATATATTTACAAGATCTTGTATTTATTGACATGATATATATTTCCCTATCTTATTATTCTTGTCTTATTTATTAAATAATATACATAAAGTATAAAGTAATAAAGTGGGGCAAGAATGATGAAACATAGAGAATATGTGATTTTGGGCAAATATGGTAAATAGCCCTTCCTAAAAAAAATGTTAATTGTAATCACCCTCTTAAAAAGTATATTTATAGCAGTCACTTGACTGCGATTTTGAAAAATATTTACGACCGACACAGTCTAAGATCACCTGGAGTATTGGATCGAATAGGCTATTAGTTCAACTTATTAACCGAATTCATTAAACAAATGTAATCTAAAGACAGGCGGAACAACTTATTAACCGAATTTATTGATTGACAGATAACCGTCATATTTCATAATCAATACTAAAATTATACTCTCTCCGTTCCACCCAGTTTGACTCGTGGTTTGAATATACTATTATGTGAGATATAAAATAATAAAATCTATAACTATTATAAAATAGCGCATTCTTACAAAATTGGCTTTGCCTAATCTATCCCTATTATATATCCATTATAAGGGTCAATAATGTAATTCAATATTATATATCTAATAAACATAATCATTAAATTACTTTAAAGTTATATTTATATTGTTGTGGTATCATAACTCTTTTAAGTATTAAATTAATTAATTTGATGCAGATTCTCTTCATAGTTGTACTTCATTAAGAAATGCTATTATATCTTACATATATAACGTGTATCATATCATACAGTAAAATAATTAGCTATGTTCGTATTTTTGATTATTATTATCTTCTATATAAAAAAGATATAGAATCACAGTTTTCCCTAGAAGATATAAGAAAGAAGCACAGTTTTCCCTTAAATTAAAGGAGCGAAGCACAATTTATATTATGGTGAATATATTGTACTCCTAGATAAATAAGTGAAAATTAAAGTTCTAATATAGTTGGAAATTGAAAGCCGACAATTACTTTAATTACATTTTTTTGTTCTATTTAATTAAGCTTAACATACGTATCCTTTGAGACGTCTAATGAAGATAATGTGTTTTCCCAATGATTTTTCTGGTTAATTCTAAGGGAAAAAAAGTGTTTCTCCGAACAGTTTCATTATATCATGTTTGGAAATTTTAGGAACTATTATTTTGAGAATTGTTTTAGTTCAATTAAATAGTTTGTCCTATATAATTTTAATATTAAAAAACATGAGAAAGATTAGACTGGCAAAAGTATTCACCAATTTTTTATATACGAAGTATATTTTAAATTAAAAAATACTCCACCCGTCATATCAAAACTCATAATTTTTTTACCATTTAAAGTTATGTCAAAAACGCTAAATTATTGACATACCAACAATATGCATATTAAGTATGACTATAATGACAATGGATCTTCAAAGTTATATCACAATTTAATGGTATTTTGTAATCTCAAATTTATATCATGAGTAACCAACACGACTTGGGATCATCTGTCCCCAAAATGGTGTCACAAAATTCAATTTCTATTAGTTTCATGCAAATTTTTTTAATAAATTTATTTTATAATGATTTAGTTTAATTTAATGATTATTTTCAAGGGTTCACCCACCCATCCCTATTAGGGTTATAATGGTTTTTTATCATTTAATTTCAATGTTATTAGTATATTAGAGTTGAAAAATTCAAAACTAAAATATATAATTTAAAAAAAAATCAATTTTTTTCTTTAAAATGTCTATTATGATATTATAGTATCTTTATTTTTATAAAAAATAATATAAAATTAGTAGAATTGAATTTTGGGATATCATTTTGGGGATATAGGATATCATCCCAACCAATACGGGCCCAATCATCAATTCCCTTCATAATACGGAGTATATACGGTGCATAAAACTAAAACTTTCAATAAAAAAAATTGATCAGACCTAAAAGACGTACATATATTAACGTGATAGGGACTTATTTTGCAATTAATTTTATTACTAAGAATTTAGTATCTTAATTTGCTTGACTTCATAAAATAAGGATACACGATTAATTAATTATAATGATAATTTTACTTGTACGAGAATAAATAAGATCTCCACGTATTATGCTACTAAACAAAAATATAAAATAAAAAAATTATTTATATTATATATTGTTATATCAATTTGCTTGCAACCTCTTGAACATGATATTCATTCAAGGATATTAGAATTCACCATTAAATGACAAACACAATGTCATTAGCTATTAACAAATAAATAAGTTATATTCAAAATATGAACTAAACCAACGTAACAACCCAAATAGTCAAAAAAAAGTGGATTATGATTGAGAATTTCTAACATGTAAAAAGATAGTAGCTGAAAATATCTCGAGCCTGGTGAGCTTGAAGCCTGGCCAGGTGAATTGGCTAGATAAATTGATTTTTTTTTCAGTACAACACAAACATAATCATGCACCCAAGATAATTCTGACAATGACCTGTTGATTGTAGGAGAACGTTGTACCACTACACACTCATCTATGATTGTTAAACTTCATTATTTGGTATTTTATGTGGTAATTGTAATTATCTTTTTTCCTTAATTCGTTTTTAATCATAATATTTAATTAAAAAAATCATGACATGAAAATTTTAATATATATAAACATATAACAGAAACATGACATATATTTTTGTGTCTAATATGTGATGTCAATTGTTTTTAATTGAAACAACGTGACATTTTTTTTTACAAAAATATGAGAATCGCGTAATTCCATACATAAGATTTTTACCCAAAAACTCTATGGCCCAATAGGCTAACTTTGACATCAAAAGTTTACAATCCCAAAAAAGTTTATAATAAAGCTATGGAGCCACATGATGATCAGCCATAACGAGGGTATTATAGTCAGATTAAATAATATAGAAGTATAAAATTAATAAAAAAATTTAACCAGATTGGTCCGATCTAAATATATCTTGAGCCTAATGGGATTGATCATAACTGAATGGTGTGCACCACCTACTATATAAATAACACGTTGCACGTTGAAGGTTCAATTTTTAAAAAATTATTTGCAAATGGTTAACAAGGTTAACACAAGATTATGTTAAAAAACATGTTGGATTTAGGAAAACAAAACGCCAACATCTACTTCATTATTCTAAATGAATTTAATCTATTTTATTTAATACTTAAATACTTTTTATTTAGTACTTATGCCTGTTTCAATTCATTGTCATGTATATTTATGGTCATATATTATTTTATTTAGCAATTACATTTATATTACTTACACTAATTGCAATTATTGTAATTTTTTCAAGTTACTTGTATCCATTAGTAGATAAAAAATTGAAAAAGTGAAGGTTGATCACTTTTGTAAAGATGAACAATTTTTTAAAAAATAAAAATGCAACAACATTGTACTCCCTCTGTCCCAATGAAAATCATATTATATCCTTCTACTTTCATAAAGTAAAATAAATATGAATTCACGTGCAACGCAAGTGATCTCTGCTAGTATGTCAAATTAGGCGGAAAGGGGGAGTAGTACTAGTATTCCATATAACAATCATATTTGCTCTTATTATCATTTATTATGCAATGTTTACGAGTAAAGAAAATAAAATTACTTGCTATATGCATTTTGATGACTCAGACTATTAATTTGGGCACGGAGAAAGTGCACCGTAGACTCCTTTGGTATAGTGATGAAAGTTTTAATACTTTATCCCGCACACAAAATTCATTTCATACTCTAATGTTTTAATACTTGTAGTAATTGAAAAAGGAGAGGAGAAAGAGGCACACATTTAAAAAAAAAATGTTACAAAAAGGTGAATTCATGTATATTTTTAGAATTCACATCTTGTATTGCAATTAGAATTCTAAAATCATCAATAATTAAATAATTTTATAAGCAAATTTACTGATTTAGAAAATAATTTTAACCCACGGCGAACATTCGACGGTATAGGTAACGCAAAACTAAAATTTGCGAGGGTCTAAACCTCTAAAGTGAAATAAATAATTTTCTTGAAAAGAATCATCTATGCTTAGGTCAATAATATACTGTATTAAGTACTCCGTAACTAATAACTGATCAAGGTTCAACCTACATTCTCTCCAACTAAAAAGAGGAAGAGGAAAAGTAAAATTAAGTTAACCAAAAAAATAATCTTCAGCAAGAAATTAATCCGAGTACGGTACCTCGAATAATCACCATTGATGCGGCATTACGGCAAGTTGTGAAAAGGCTGGACAGCAGCAGCACATGCGTTCTAACAACAATGGGGAGAGAGAGAGAGAGAGTGCCAAGAATAGGCAATGCCAGAAAGCGCGGGGCCCGCACCCCTGCCGCGGTGCATTCAAAGCTATGGCTGTCAATGTCATCTTCTCCCATCCCATTTCTTCACCAACCGCCCTTTCCCTTGCAATTGCTTTTTTTTTACTATTTCTTTATGCTCAAACATATACCTCCGTCTCATTTAAGTAGGGACAGTTCCTGTAGATACAAGAATCAAGAGAGTGTAGATTGTGTGGCCATAATTAATTCTGAGAAGAGAGAGTTAATTGTAGCCAAGTATTCTTTGTCATTTAAGAAAACAGGTCTATTAGTTGAGACGGACCGAAACGGAATACAGGTCTACTTAAATGAGACGGAGGTAGTAATATACTCCCTCCATTTCGCTTAACTTGACTCAAAACTTTTTGGCTTGTGCTGACACGGTTTTTCACGCTTCTTGATGATGAGTTTTAAAATAGATTTTTGAAGAATTATTTTTTTACGGGATACTACGACAGTCGTAGTATCCCGTAAAAAAAATAATTCTTCAAAAATCCATTTTAAAACCCATCATCAAGAAGCGTGGAAAACCGTGCCAGAAAAGCCACTATTCAAATGAGCCAAGTTAAGCGAAATGGAGGGAGTATTATATTTTGATTTTTACTTTATCTTATTTAGGCGCACGCAACTATAAATGCAGGCCCAAAGTGTCAGAATCGGATTGCATCCGAATTTTCTGTTCTGTTTTTTTAAAGAAAAGGCGACATAGTTGTTCTGCGACGATGTTGCGAAATGGGTTTTGCATTTTGTTGTTTATTTTGCCAAGATTTTTTTTTGGAGCTGGTGTGAGAGATAAGGATGTTTGGAGTTCGAGTTCGGAGAAAAGCAGGAATGGTACGAGGAATCTTGAGGTTAGGTTCGATGGTGCTGCTTCTCACTGGACTGATGCTCTTCCCATCGGCAATGGCCGTCTTGGTGCTATGATTTGGGGTGGCATTGCCAACGAAACTATCAATCTCAACGGTAATTCTTGCTTTCTCTCTACTCCATTAATGTTTAGTGTTGCTGTTCTTATGTTAAGAGGGAGAGGGAGAGAGAGAGAGAGAGAGAGAGAGAGTACATTATGCATTTGAAGTTGCAGATTGCATAGGAATTTCTAGTGTGGAATCTCTGTTTCATTGTAGAGATATTAACATGTTGAACTTTGGGCATAAACTTTGGCTTGGGACATTAAAAATGCAACATAAATGGAATGATACAATGCTTATTGTTTATTGTTTTGTGAAGATATAATGCTTGGATGAGTCTTATCTTAGCTGAAGAATGGAGTAAAATTAGTGCTCTTCATTTCAGTTTTATACTTTGAGAAATGACCATTGTTGCAAAAGTAGTCATTCGAAAGGTTTCAGTAACATAGAGTGATTGGATCTTCTTCTTTTTTCTCTTGATGCAGAAGACACACTTTGGACAGGGATTCCTGGTGATTATGCAGATCCTGATGCTCCAATCACATTATCTCGAGTTCGGAAACTTGTCGACGAAGGCCAATTTGCCGAGGCTACTGCAGTTGCAGCCAATCTCTCAGGAAGTCCTTCTGATGTAAGCTGCTTCTTTACTTCCATCTTTGAGATATTCCATTAATCTAGATTGCAACATAGTTTTCATGTTGGATTTGGTTTTAACAAATGCACATTATGAATTGTTGACTAAGTTCTTAGCTTTTGCCAGTTCATTCTGTAGAACTTGTATTTGGAAACTATGCTACCATTTCTGCATATTTAATTCCTTCTTTCGTTAAACTCCGGAAAATCTAGGTGTACCAGCTCTTGGGAGACTTGAAAATAGAATTCGACGAGTCTCATGCTGCTTATGATGAGGGAACTTATGAAAGAGTGCTGGATTTAGACACAGCAACTGTTAAAGTGCAGTATTCTGTCAATGAAATTGTATATGCGAGGGAGCATTTCGCCTCGTATCCAGATGAAGTGATTGTGATTAAAATTTCCGGAAACAAGCCCTCGTCTCTAAATTTTACAGTCTCTCTAGATAGTAAATTGCATCACCATGCCTATATGAATAACAATAGCCAAATCATCTTAGACGGGCGCTGTCCAGGCAGAAGAATCCCTCCACAAGTATTTGGAAACTCTAGTCCTAAAGAAAGAGAGCCTCTCGGGCCGATTCAGCATACCAATCCTAAAGGAGTTGAATCATTTGCAGTTCTTGATTTGCAGATCGGAGATGGTGTAGGTGAGATGCTTGTAGAGGATGGTAGAAAGCTACGAGTTGTGGGTTGCAACTGGGCTGTTATTCGCCTTGCTGCATCATCTACATTTGACGGACCCTTTAAGAACCCCATTGATTCAAAGCGGGATCCGAGCTCAGGTTCTTTTAGTAAAATGGAAGCTTCCAAAAGATATTCATATGCTGATCTTTACTCACGCCATGTCAACGACTATCAAGAGCTTTTCCATCGTGTTTCCCTGCAGCTTTCGACAAATGCTGCAAAAGATGATAAGGATGGGGAGATTATTACCACTGCAAAGAGGGTTAAGTCTTTCAAAACTGATGAAGATCCTTCTCTAGTTGAACTTCTTTTCCAGTATGGTCGATATCTGTTAATTGCTAGTTCGCGCCCTGGCTCTCAGCCTGCAAATCTTCAAGGCATCTGGAATAAGGATATCGAGCCTGCATGGGAGTATGTTCATTTCTTAATCATTTTCCTACGATATCTTAAAAATGTAGTAATTTTGATATTATGCTCTGGTTTTTACTTGCTAGTGGTGCTCCCCACTTGAATATCAATCTCCAAATGAACTACTGGCCTTCTCTCTCTTGTAATCTCAAAGAGTGCCAAGAGCCCTTGTTCGACTATATTTCGTCTCTGTCCATAAATGGGAAAAAGACTGCTCAGGTACGTCCCTTTCCTTTAATTTTTAACTCAAATTACGAAACACTATCTGTTCATTCTGACACTTGTACCTCATACGACCCGGAATCATGAACAACTGATAGATATATACGTAACTGTATGCAGCGAGCGCGTGCGTAGCTTAAGCTGATTTTGAAGCATTATTAGATATTGATACTGAGTTACCACCTACTCTTCCTATGTAGACATTACACTCCTTTTCAGGGCATGTTCGTAAAAGGTTTTTCTTAGCATTGTAGAACACTAGTAATTTTGTACAACCTTCATGCATTTAGCTGCAGAATGTTACAGGTGAACTATGGAGCGAGAGGTTGGGTGGCTCATCAGGTATCGGATATATGGGCCAAAACATCTCCAGATCGAGGTCAAGCTGTCTGGGCTCTATGGCCGATGGGTGGAGCATGGCTCTGTACTCATTTATGGGAGCATTATGCTTATACGATGGACAAAGTAAGAATTTCCCGAGTCTATTACTTGCACGTTAATCATGCCTTCTTTTTGGAGTATGTGTATATAATTTTATTTATTGAATTAAAAAAAACGACATTATGTTAAATAAAAACAACATAAATTAATAATTAATCAGACCTCAACCTCGAGCAACTAGTGGGTTCCCTTAAAAATAAAATTATATGAATAAAATAATAAATAATTGAAATGTATATGAATAAAAAATTGAAATTAAATTATAATTTTTAATTACACAATTTTAAAAATTCAGGTTTAAATTAAATAAAATTCAAATCTGAAATTACATAAATTAAATAAAAAAATTAAATAAAATTCAACAAAACAAATAACAAAAAGAAAAAACCAAAAATAAATAAAAAGCGAAAAAGAAAAAAAAGCCAATAAAAGGCAAAAAAAAAAAAAGAAAACGAAAGGAAAAAGAAAAATGGGGCTCGCACACGGTCTCGCTTCAACGAAACCCTTCAGCTTAGAGATGGGCTCCCCAACGCAGCACCACGTGCGCAGTGGGGCTCGCTTCCAGTGGCAAACAGTGGCGGAGCCACGTTGAAGTGAGAATTTGCTGAAGCCCATCCCATTTTTATTTTTTTTTCTTATAATTTTGATTGTTTTTTATTTTTTTTATCTTGAGCCCACGCTAGCCTCCGAGGAAAAGGTAGTATTCATTGAGTCTTTCAGGCACCAGCCCCGGCAGTCCACCGCCCGCCGCCCGCCGGGCTCCAGCGCTGAACAAAAAGATGCAGTCTACATAAAGGGCGGCGGCATCCTAATGGTTTGCTGCTGTTTCTGTTTGTTTGAAGAGGAAGAAAGAAAGAAAAAAAAATAAAAAATTGGGCCAAGTAAATGAAATGGGCCTGAATGAATTGTGCCCTTTTATATTAAGTGTGGCCGAATAACTAATTTTGACATTTAGAAAAGATTAAAAAAAAAGAGAAGTAAAATTTAAAAAAGAAAAGATTAAAAAAATTACCGTAAAGAAGTCAAAAAAAAAAAAAAAACAAACTTCACCTTTCTTCATCCCTAACATTTTGGCGCTGAGCTCCCGCCTTTCTCGCTATCAATTCCTGTTGATTACAAAATTTTTGATTTCATAATTGGCATTGAATCTCTCTTCAATTACTTTGGTAAGACTATTTTTCCTATTCTTCATCTTTCAACTTAAAGTTCATACTATAGGTTTGTCCATTTATTCCAGTTACAAAATACGAGATAATTACATTTGATTCAGATAAAAGGGGGATTGAAATTAACTATGTGAACATCTTGATTATCGAGTGAGATTGGCGCAACATCTGGATGTCTCACTTTTTTGGTGTTAAATTCAATATGTTTAATTTTCTAGTCTTCAATTTTTGGGAGGGGAATTTTGATAATTTTTAAGGAATTGACTTTGAGGGACTTAGTTGGACATAAATTAAAATATTCAGAATGAAACTTCCCAAATGAAGTGAATTGTAGGAAATTTTCGATTATTGTATCAAATAGAATTGTTTAACTTTTCAACTGTATTTCTTTATTTTTGTGGACCACATTACTTTATAGAAAAACTTATGCATTGCTTGTTTGCTACTGCTTTATTATTATATTTAAGTTGTATTACTTTATTTTTCAGAAATTATGGAACGTTATTTTTTAAAAAAAGCGTAAAGATAGGCCTTCTACTAATGAACATATTGAATCAATAGAAAATTCACCACAAATGGAGGTTGAATTAGATTTGAATGAAATTGTTGGGGATCCAGGATTAAGAAAACCAATAGATGAATTTGATATTGCTATTCGGGATCGAGCACGCACGGAGGGAGTACTTGTTAAAGGGGCCTTGCCAACAAGTTGGACAGGTATATCCAAAAAAAAAGATATGGAAATCAAGTAAGAAGCTTTCAAGAAAGTTGGTTTAAGAAGTTTGTATGGTTAGAGTATAGCGTATCAAAAGATGCCGCCTTTTGCTTATGGTGTTATCTTTTCAAGCACTCAAATAAAGGAGGTCGGTATGCGGAGGATGCATTTATAAAAACAGGCTTTTCAAATTGGAAAAGGGCTTTAGAAAAGTTTGTAGAGCATGTTGGAGATGTGAATAGTCGTCACAATAATGCAAGAATACAAGTTGAAGCTTTTAACGACCAAAGGCATAGTCTGGCAAATACGTTCAGATCACATGCTCGTGAGGATATTGCTTATCGTATTCGTTTGACAGCCTCATTGGATGTGACTCGGTTTTTGTTGAAGCAAGGCTTGCCTTTTCATGGTCACGATGAGTCGACTACATCTTTAAATCGAGGTAATTTTCTTGAGATGCTTTAATGGTATAGCGATCGTAATGATGTTATTTCTGAAGCTTTGGGATTAAATGCTCCTAGAAATAATCTAAAGATATCTCCACCAATTCAAAAGGATTTAGCAAAGGCTTGTGCTTTTGTGATCGCATATGTTATAGTTAATGATATTGGTGATAAAGTGTTTACTATTTTAGTTGATGAGGCTAGAGATGTATCTGTGAAATAACAAATGGGAGTTGTCCTAAGATATGTGAATGGTGAAGGATGTGTGGTGGAGCGATTTATTGGACTTGTACATGTTCTTGACACTTGTTCTCAAACTTTAAAAAGGCCATTGATGAGTTATTTGGGAAACATAAATTATCATTGTCTAAATTGAGAGGTCAGGGATATGATGGAGCTTCAAATATGAGGGGTGAGTTGAAAACCTTAGTATTGGAAGAAAATCCTTATGACATGTATGTTCATTGTTTTTCATATCAACTACAATTGATTGTTGTTGCTATTGCTAAGAGTATCATGCATGTGAAAGATTGTTTTAGCTATGTCTCCATGATAGTAAATACGACTGGAGCATCTTGCAAAAGAAAAGATCAGCTTAGGATGTTGGAGCATGAGAGACTTGTTGAAGAACTCAATAATTCTCAACGGGCTAGTGGAAAAGGTAAGAATCAGGAAACTAGTTTAGTTAGACCTGGAGATACACGATGGGGATCACATTACTTTATATTGCTTCGTCTACGCTCTATGTGGCCTTCAGTTGAGAAAGTGTTGGAGAATGTCCGTGATGATAGCACTTGTCCTGATAGCAAAAGTACTGCAAGAGGCTTGCTTAAGAAAATGAATAAGTACAAGTTTGTATTTGTGCTCCACTTGATGATACATTTATTAGGAAAAACAAATGAGTTGTCGTTTGCTTTAAAACAGAAGGATCAAAACATTGTTCAAGCCATGTCCTTGCTCAATAGCGTGAAATATGAATTGCAATGCTTCAGAGAAAATGGTTGGGAAATAATTCTCGATGAAGCAAACAGATTTTTTGAAGTGAATAACATTTCTTTAATTCATATGGAAGATACCATAACAAGGCCTGGTTATAAGGGAGATCGCATAACCAATTATCATTATTACCACGTGGAGATCTTTTATGAGGTACCATTTTTATATTATTAATATCTGACTGATTTTGTTAATCTTATATTTTTATTTCTTTAATATTAATACATCAAGCTTGCAATTATAGGTTGTTGATTTAACCATACAAGAGATGAATAGTCATTTTTCTGAAGCTAGCATTGATGTGCTTAAGTGTATGGCATGTCTTGATCCAAGAAATTATTTCTCTCAATTCGACGTTGATCAACTCATGCGTCTCACTACTTTGTATCCTGAGGATTTCTCAACTGGTGACTGCCTATGTCTTCCAGCACAACTTCGTTCTTTTGTGGCTAATGCACGGCATGATTCTCGATTTTTGACAGTTAATAATTTGGGAAGGCTTGCTCGGGAAATGGTTAAAACTGGTAATCATCTAGTTTTTCAATTAGTTTATCAATGATTGAGTTGGCATTGGTTTTACCTGTTGCTACAGCTTCTGTTGAGAGGGCATTTTCTGCGATGAAGATTATAAAAACACTCTCGAAACCGAATGGGAGATGACTAGATGAATGACTGCTTGGTGGTGTATATTGAGAAAGGTATCTTTTCAAAAATTGATAATGAGACGATCTTGCAGTATTTTCAAAGGATGTGTTCACGTAAAGGACGGTTGCCACCACTTTAGGTAAATTTTATGTATTAGTACAAGTTCAGAAATACTAAAACATTTGCTATCTTTTATTATGCATTTTTTTAAAGTTTTTTTAACTTATTTATTTAATTGTAAAAAATGGTAAAGCCCCCTCCATATGAAATCTCTGGCTCCGCCGCTGGTGGCGAACCTGCGAGTTCCAGCCCGCTGTGAATGCTCTAATGTATGTTTTGGTGCAAAAATGTACAAATTATCAATTAACTCTATAAAAATGCAACTATAAATATAACTCTATAGAATACAGATCTTGTTCGTTCTCTAATTAATTCCATATAGATTTTTCATATAAAAAACATGGCATTTTCCAAATAGAAGTTGCATATGATGATTTTGCAGCTATCAATATCATTTTTGAGTGATGATATTCAGTTATAATGTGGCTGACCATAATTAATATTAATATATAATAACTTATGTATTAATGCCAATTTTTCTTGGATTTTATGAGAAAATTCAAAATGTGGTATGATTTATATATTTTTAACAAATTAGCCCTTTAATTTATTTGATTATTCTACTCTAAAGAATTTGTTGCTTTTTTATTTAAGAGAAAAGAAAATAATTATTGGGAAGAGATCGATTATTACCTCTCAAATTAATTGAATTAATGATTTGAGGGCCAAACTTTAATTTTTACTAGTATTTCTTTTCTTTTCTTTTTTTTCTTTTTTTGAAATTGAAGCTAAAGTCTAATTAAATTGCAATCTTATTTCATTAATTTGGATGATCCTTATAAATACGGAGTAGTATTTGCTAATTCTGTTTCTTATCGTAAAACTTGGTCGTTTTTGTGCTACAATTTTTTATTTTTATTTTTCCATTTGAAATTATTCAAGCTTTAATTTATCATGACTTAATAGAACCAAGTAGGATTTTGGATACATCATACTAATTGACTATCAATCACCGACTTAACTTGGTAAAACATATTTACACATTTTTTCCGTACTTTGATAACGTTTAAAATCGTGAAAACTATATATATATATATATATATATATATATAGGTGGATGATCAAATGAGATCCTAATCTCTAGGTAGAAACTAAGAACCGATCTAATCCGTACACTTGGGCCGATCGACGCTCACTATTTATTCTATTTATTTCTTTACCCTAGCTGTTACTTTTCCTTATTATAATGGTGAAGGTTATGATTGTACTTTTCAGAAATGTTTAATTCACACATTTAATGTTATTCCTTTTCTTCTAAGATCGACATGTGTTGTAACGGTAAGAATGGATTTGTAACTCTGCTTTTGTGTTAGTTTTGTAAGGACGATAATGCAAGGAAAAACAAAGAGTGCATGACCGTCACATCTAGAAGTTAAGTTTACATGCATGTGTTTTAATTTTTATTTTTTTTTCATGTTTTGTTTTCTTTGTACAATTCTTTTCTTTATAATGCATATTTGTTTCTTTATATTTTATTACTTCCTTGTTTTTGTAAAAAAAAGTAAAATAGAATCATTTTATGATATTCTCATTTTACATTTAGGTACAATTCGTTTCTTGTATTGGAAATAAGCAATTTTAAAGCTCTAAATAAGCATAAAATAAGCAATTTTAAAGTTTTAAATAAGAGATTCGAGATATATAAATAAGCAATTCATAAAGTGGAAATAAGCAATTTTAAAGCTCTAAATAAGCAATTTGAGATATATAAATAAGCAATTCATAAAGTGTAAATAAGCAATTTTAAATGTCTAAATGAGCAACTTGATATATATAAATAAGCAATTCGCAAGTAGAAGATACGATCATATTTGCTTCTTTATATTTTATTAGTTCCTAGGTGCCTTAATTTGTTTTTGTAAGAAATTAAATAGAACCATTTTATTATATTCTTATAGTATTACATTTTGGTATGATTCATTATTCTTGTATATTTATTGTAAACAATTCAAATGGTCTAAATAAGCAATTAATCAAGTTTCCGTAAGCATGTCTTCTAAAGAAACATATTTTTCTTTTGTAATTATGCAATTAAAGACATCTAAATAAGCAACCCGAGAGAAATTATAAGCAATTGAATTTTGAAGGTCTCAAGAAGCAATTCATAAAGTGTAAACAAGCAATTTGAAATATTTAAATAAGCAATTTATAAAATGAAAATAAGTAATTTTAAAGGTCTAAATAAGCAATTTGAGAGAAATAAAATAATAGAGTAAATTTCAAGTTAAGTGTGGTTTGTTGATGATAAACAAAAAATGTATTTTTAAAACAATTTAAAAATGAGTAAAACAAATTATAAACAATAAGCAATACCAAATTTTTTTAATAAGCAAAATATCATAAAAATATAAGCAACAACATAATACAAAATATGATAAGAAATAAGCAATACACAGCACACTAGGTGCATGTAAATATGGAATACTAAGCAACAAATAAACAAAATATAAAATATATATATAAAGAAACAAAAGGCAAACAAGAACAATTGTGTTGATAGATTCTTGATTTTAGAAGCTGCCGGATCCCTTGATTATCGCCTCAATAATGTATACAAAAGACATTTTACTTCCGTGCCCTTGATTGTTTATTTAGGTAAGTATATTTACAATCTTTCCATAATTGTTGAGATTAGATCTCAACCATCTATAACTATCCAATGTATCATAGTGGTTCCTAGTTAACACCTAAGGGATGGTTTCTATTAGATCCACTCCATATATATATATATATATATATATATATATCTATATGATAAAACATACCATTAATGGCAAATTAATACGAAATATACTTATAATAACAAACCTTAAAAATGTAGAGCTTAAATTACAAAACCATCCAAACTACACTCCAATTATTTCACCGTTTTTAGCTCTTATTTCCCATACTTGGCCTTATACTCCCTCCAAACCTGATCCAAAGGTTTCCCCAACAAATCACGAAAATAATCATCTTTATACACATATCTCATCTTATTATTCAAATCCACCGTAAACCCTTGTCTCAAACTATCACAATACTCCAAAAATCTAGCCGTTACACCATAACCCTCATCCCACCTCTTCCCTTCACCGGGCTTCGTATAGCCTTCTGCGACGAAATACTTCGATTTCATTACCACGTAATCCGCGATCCCTTCGGTCAAGCCTCCGGGAGCCGTGCCTTGTCCTGACCACTGGAAAATGTGGGTGGTTTCGTGGTACATCAATGCCGTGAAGTCGAACCTAGGGTTTCCGAAGCTCGTGATCCCGATGTCGTCCACGTATATGGTGTCGCCGCCTCCCGTCTCCGCTAGAGCGCCGTCGCCGAGGTGCTTGATGACGACGTTCACGACGGGGACTTGCTTTCTCTGAGCGTCGGAGTCTTGTCGGAACAACTTCCATATGAACTCATTGACTGATTTTACGGTGTCGGTGGTGAAGGCGGCACCAATTTCGCGGTTGAAGCGGGCGCCGCCGGGTGTGTTGGGGACGGTGTTGGTGACCACGACTTTGGATGCTAGGGTTCCTTCTAGAAGGGATGCTGCGAGGAGAAATGAAGCCAGGAGAATATGGAGGTTTTTAGCCATGGTTGAGGAAGGATTTCGAATTTAGGGTTAGGGTTTTGATGGTGTGGTGTTTGGAAGTGTTTTGTGCATGTTTATATAGTGTTTGAATTCTTGCTCTCTTAAGCTATAGATGGAATAGCTTTAAATGTATTTATCCTTTATGAGGAGGGAAGAGATTGTAAGGAATGATTATTTGATGTAGGCATGACTGAAATTGAATTAGGCACATGTAATCTAATTAATTTAGGCATGATTGTAATATTCAACGAGGCTATCATTATTGTTTGAGAATTAAGGAATTAGTATTATGTTACATGAGTGATGCTTAAATGCCTACCGCGTGCATGCTTAATGTGCCAACGGATGACGTGATATTGACATAAATAAAGAAATTAATAAGAGATATACCAAAATTAATTAAATTATACTATAAGAAACTAAATTGTACCTAAAATAACTAAACCCTAATAAAAAAGATTGCCGATGTGGTATTACCACATTACTGGTGGGCATTGGAGCGTTTATGTACATTGCATTTCGAAAGAAAGGAAACTTTAATTGATTTAAGTTTGATTTCAGTCCACATATCTCTCTCTTCCATTTTTTTTTTTTTTTACCAAATTAGTTTTATTGTACATTTCAATTATATCGTGGGCAATTGACCAACCTATAGTCTGATGACTCTGATCAGTATTTTATGATAATTGGCATATTTTTATTTTCCTTATAGAACAATAAGTCTTGCTCATTTAAAGCCCATAATCTCAATTACTGCAAAACTGTCCCCAATAATGATTTTTCTATATAGGAATTAATACTTTCTGTATTTAAATACAACATTTAAGCTTTTAAAAAGTGTTTGACAAGATATATATAAGCACTTCAACATCTTAAAATAAAAAATTAAGTAAGCGCACTACAACAAAATGCTCAAATAGTGACACAATTTTAAAGGAATTGTGATACTTATAAATGTCACTAAAAAATTGTGACACTTTATAGTTGAGCGACTAATATGCGTGTTACAAAAACAAAACATGTCACTAAATTTAGTGACATTTGAAGGTGTAACTAACTTTGTGACATATAAACGTGTAGTTATATTTGTGACATGTGAAAGTGTAGCTATTTTTTTCACAATTTATTTATAATTATTGCTTAAAAAAATATTGTAATATCCCTAAATTTTTATAATTGGTTAAAATAAGTCTCATATATGAATTTATAAATTTTTCCGACTTTCACGGAGGAATTAGAATAAGTGGATATATTCTATTAAAAATAATCTTTTTCTTAATTTTTGACGATTTTATGTTTTTATAAATAATAATAATAATAATCATTTACGAAAAATATATATATACGTATGTATAATATTACTATGCTTATTAGTAATATATATATATATATCATACATATTCTTATATATATACAAAATGGATAAGATGAATAATTATAAGGTATAATATATATAATATTAGTACACAATTGTATCTAAATACATGCCATGAAAGAAGTGCATGGATTATGTACGTACAATAATATATATATATATACTACTATTATATAGTGAATTAGAAATGATTTATGTGTATGTGCTTATCCTAAGATATGTACCTCACATATATATTAATATATACAACTAAAAGTTATCCAACCCATTAAGCTTGTTGTATCGATCAACCCATACGTGGCTCGATTATTGTATAGGTGGCTTCTTCCAATAAGTCTAGGTTGATGAGTATTATGGGCTAGGATGACTAAGCATACCTACGCTATAATTTTATTTCCTTATAAATAGAAGATTTCCATAGTTTCTCTCGACACCCTACTACCAAAACATTACCCTACTGTTCACTATATAAGTTCATACTTCTCTCATATATATTTCTTTAGTAGAAGAAAGATCGGCGCTCCATCTAGTTATAGTGGAATAGACTTCATTGTGATATTTCAGGTGAGGCTTTATTCTTCCAAAGTATTATTTGAGTTAGTAAGCTTTGATAAAATGAGATTATCCATGAAAATGTTTTAATGTGTTATTACATGTTTAAGACTCTTATAATGTATGCGATCGGGTCTTTCGGTTGGTCTAACACACTAATCGAGAGGCTGTGCGCACAGTTAGAAATCGTTGGGTTGATCACCAATTGATTCTAACTTTGAGGGGAGAACCTCTGGATGAAATATTCCATTGTCTCCAAATCATGGCTCCATTTGAAAAGGGAAAAGGGATCCGACGGTGGTAATGTCCCGGGATCAATATAAGAGTAACATGGTAATACACATGTACGCACAATCATGAAAATGAGGTTTTGTGTGCATGGAAGTAAATAATTTCAAAACTCTTCTATGCATACTTTATTATCATGGATATTATTTTTTTATGAAAATATTTTTGGCACAAGCTCACTGGGTACATTAGTACTCAGCCTGCAATTCCTTTCCAAATGTTTTGCAGATTAAGGAGCTGGTGGAACAGGCGAAGCTGGAGATGACAGTTGTTGTTGCTAATGTATAATAAAAGCTTCCGCTACGCCTATAAATAAAATCTCTATGTTTTCGTACACCACAAGTTATATATATAATATTACGGGTACTCAGACAAATCGGTCAGCATGGGTTGTTCGGCTTAGCCAAACCCATAGTTTGAGCTGTATGTCCCGATCCCCACTACAAGAAAATAAGGTTTTAGCTACACATGCATGTGTAGCTAAAAGTAAGCTTATGTGTGATTATATATATTTACCTACACATAATATAAATGTTAGCATGTGTAGTTATCTCCTTGTCAAGAAAAGTTTTTACTTACACATAAATATATGTGTGAATAAATCAACACGTATTACCTACACATAATATATGTCCTAAAAAATATCTCTTATATGTAGATAAATATATTTTTTGCCATAATATAATAATGATGTGGAAATGACATGTACAGTGACATGACAATTTGTATGTGTGGATAACTATATTAAGTTATGTGTAGGTGATAATTTTTTCAATATATTCAAATAATATTCTGATTTCTTTAATGTCACAATTTAATATGTAAAAGAAAATAAATATATAAACAAAGAGAGATGATACACGAGGGAAAAAAGAAGAAGAAGATTTTATTAAGAAAATTTTAATAATAATACTAGTATTCAATAAAACTGAACTATACAATATACTGTATATCACAACTACAACTCTAAACATCTAAGCAACTAAAGTCGCCCATTATTCCTCCTCAATCAAAGGAATGCAATGAAATCTTGATAGCCCAAATTCTTTCATTATTCAAAAAACTTTTGCACCACCTTCTTCCAACAAATCTCTTACTCTTTTATCACTTACTCTTTGTTCCTGTCAAGAAAATAAAAGGAGAATATCATTCAAATACACAGTCAGTTTATCATAAGTTACAAATAACTAAGTTAAAAGTACTCAGAAACTATAATTTCTCAACTAAAGTTATACTATCACGACAAAGCCAATGTTAATAACACAGAACATGGAAGTTCGTATGGTCCAATATTAACATACAATATGAAATGGTTTAATATGTTAGTAGTCATAGATATCTATATATATCTACTCTATTAGTCATCCAAGAAGATCATTTTGGTCAATAACATCATTTATAGAATGAATACGAATTCATAAGCAATTTATATTTCAAGTTAAATAGTGATACAATGTATTTCCCAAAACAGAGAAGATTATAGTGAAAAGCAAAACAAGGCAAACTAATTTGTGAGCACCACTTACCAGCAGTAACATAAGTAATAAAAACTGTAAACTCGTTAAAGAACACTGAACATCACTTTGAATCAGCCTGCTCATGTGAATCCAAACCCTGTCAACAATAACTAGATAAGATAAATACACCAATTTGCAGGCATAGATGATATATGACTCTAATTTTTTCAAACCTCTCTCAACGACCATAGCAAGCATCGTATAGATGCTGGCCTCTCCACAAAAATAAGCCAGTGCTCGAATTCAAACATCAAGCAAAATCGTCTCACTCGAAGGTTCGTCGGGGTTCGACTGTTTGGCATCGTGAATCTACTCAATCACTTTAGAACACTAATGAAAATTGAAAGCATAATGCACAAATAGAAAAATGATTTTCGAGAGAAAAGCAGAGATGGTAGTGGAACTGTGTTTGAGTCAGAGAACACTGATGGGACATGAGATCTAGGAAGAACGAGGAATCGCATCTTCCCCACGCCTTTCTGCAAATTTTTGGGATTAAGAAAATTTTCTTAAAGGTTTTTGATATATAAGTATTATTTTTTTTTTTGAGTGAATGGGCGGGAGAACGATCAATTTTAATTAAAACTATCAAATCAGGTTTTTGGGTGGAAAAATGATTTTTTTACTTTTGAAGTTGGAGGTTAAAGCTTTCAACTTAGAGAAATTTCGGCGTGTCTTTCGCCACTACGAATACAATATTATCTAATAATAATAATAATAATAATAATACAAAACAACCGCTTCACCCTTAAGAAATGTTAGAGACACGTAGATAAAATGTAATTACGTGTGTTTAGTGAATTTTTATCAACTAAAAAGTAAAATATATAAATGTACCACGTAAGCATAACAAAGTCTACAATTGAATTAGTCAAAAATATAAAATTAAATCCGATAAAAAAAATATATATATATATAAAATTAAAAATATAATTATATTTAAATCTTAATTGTGACTACAAACATTTCTTCACACAATGATAAATGTCAATAACCATTAAATACTCTCTAATACATTTACCCACACATCATATAAATATGTGTGGCTAAACTACCACACATATTATGTGTGGCAGATTTATGTGTGATTAAAAATTCTATTTCCTGTAGGGCCCGTATTTAAATATTATATTATTTTATGTCTACGGGTATTCAGACACAGGCGGCCGGTACGGGCAGTATGATTTATCTACCCCGTAGTTTGTGCTGTTGGTCCCGATCCCGTATTTAATTTCTTAATAATAGGATTAAATATCCCAAGCCATGAACCCCTTTCTATCCCCGCTTCTTAATTCCAATCCCTTGCCACGTCCCGGCATACGTGCCTTCCCTCGGGAACTGGGGCGTGACAAATATATTATTAATAATAAAATTATATATATATATATATATATATATATATATTCCCATGTGTGTGTGTGTGTGTGTGTGTATATATGTCCATGTGTGTGTGCATGTGTATATGTATATACTATATAGATTATAATATGTATATGAATGTATGTATGCGTGTAGCGTGTGTTTTCTTCTTCAATTTTCAATTGATTACTCCAATTTTCACATGAAGGAATTAGTTTTTGTTATTGTTTCATGATCCTTCTCATATAATGCATGTCTTTTTCTTATATTTTTTCGATGTGGGACAATTCTTATTTATATAGTTGTTTGTGTCATAGAGAGATTGTGACACCTACGTGTGTAACAAAAATATTTTGTGACATTTTAAGGTGTAGCAAAATTTAGTGACATGTATAGATGTCACAAAATTTGTTACATTTCTAGATGTAACTAATTTATTTACATTTTTATGTGTCACAAAATATTATAGATGCATGTATGGATGTAACTAAATTTTGCTACACTAAAGGTGTAGCAAATTTTGTGACACTCACTCATGATATCACTTAAATTTGTCACTATTAGATATTTTTGTTGTAGCGGCGATAAAAAATTAAAAACTTGTTTTTTCCTCTAGACCAACTTATTCTTTGGTCTTATAATCTTAATTATAACCATTAAGACATTTTATATATTCTTGAAACTTATAATTATTAAGCTACTCAAAATAAGCTTAGTTAAACACCCTTAAATTGATATAACATTCAAATTTGCATGAATATAAATTCGTGTACCATATAAAATATTAATTTTATATTTGTTTTAATGTATTAAATTATACTCAACATATACAATCTATTGTACCGTTAGGATCAGATTCTCCTCAAAATTGTTCTTTTGCATAGTAAATTGTGATTATAAAAAATTACTCCCTCCATTTTTAAAGTATTTTATTGGCCTTTTGTTCTTGTTTCCTTTTAAGTATCATATTTCTAAATTTGATGCTATAT
Organism: Mentha longifolia; assembly: GCA_001642375.2. Lineage (NCBI taxonomy): Eukaryota > Viridiplantae > Streptophyta > Magnoliopsida > Lamiales > Lamiaceae > Mentha > Mentha longifolia. The sequence continues at coordinate 24,237,128 of CM038120.1, read as the reverse complement.
GTTCATAAAAAAAAATAATAAATGAGGTTAAATTAAAATATAATTTACCCATTTTATTGGTATGTATAATTTAATGCTGGAGAACACTTGTAAAAAAAACAGAGGGAATACATTCTAACTTCAACTAACTTGTAAAGATAAGAAAGTACGTAGCCACTCAATAGACATTACATATAATCAAGAAATTAATTCCATATAACAAATCAACATTAATCCGGTTCTTCTCAAGAACACATATTATTCCATACACAAAAAATTAAGCTCCTAATTCTTTCTATACTTAGCCTTATACTCCCCCCACAGCTGCCCCACCTTCTTCCCCAACAACTGCACAAAATAATCCTCAGAAAAATCATGCCTCGTCTTCTTATTCAACTCTGCGACAAACCCTAATTTCAACCCTTCACAGTACTCCAAAAACCTCGCCGTGAAATCATAGCCCTGGTCCCACCTCTCCCCCATCCCAGGCTTCGCGAACCCGGGCGGGTAATAGTTCGACTTCAAGATCATGTAATCGGCCATGCCCTCGACGAGCCCCACCGGCGCCTTCCCCTCGCCGTTCCACTGGAAAACGTGCGTCATCTCGTGGTAGAGGAGGGAGGTGTACTCCCACTTGAGATTACCTTTGTACCCCTGCAGATACAAGGAGCTGACGTTGATGGTCTCGCCGTAGGTTATGGCTTCTGCGCCGTCGTATTGCTTGATGAACACCCTCACGGTGTGCACTGGCTTCCTATCGGCTTCGTTGTACTGCTTGAATGTGTCCCATATGAAGAGGTTGATCTTTTGCATGATCTGCTTCGTGTACGGGATCCCAATTTCGGCCTCGAACCGGGCCCCGCCCGGAGTGTTTGTTGCGTAGTCGACGACCTCGTAGTTGACGGCCACGGCGGACGGGAAGTGTGGGAGGGTTTGGAGGAGGATGAGGAGGAGGAGGAGATGGTGTGCTTTCATGGCGGCCGCTTTGGTTTTTAGGAACTATACTACTAATTGGGTTTGTGTTTTTGAATGTTTGTTGGTGTTGATTATTTATAGCCATGGCCTTCAACCTTTTTAATTGCCAATGAGTTCCTCCCTCCCAATGTTTCAACCGTGTTTCAAATATTATAATAAATATCTATTATTATATTTAAATTTTAAAAGAATAATATACCATAATTTTGAATTTATATATCAACTTTATTTTAGTTAATAAAATTAAAATTAAATTAAAAAATAATCATAAACCCTAATTGGAAGAGTGATCATAAAATCGTTGGGAAAAATACATAAAATTAATAAAAATTGATGTTCGAGAGACGGATACAAAATTTAAGATAGAGGATAATATGTGTTTTAATTGAGAGATTTAATTTACTTTCAATTTTGAGATATGAATTGCCATTGATTTTCGATTGATGGATGTTTTACTTAATTTAATTATGTTTGCACACCTTCAATTGTGGCAATAATTAATCGGCAAATCAGCCATCTCTAAAGGCGGGCAATTGCTAATCAATTGTTATACAATACAGTAATATATGAGTTTTTACTATGTTTATTGAATAGTGTGTTTGGCCAAGTTCTTAAAAAGTGTATGCATGATTTATTGATAACTACAAGAACATAATAACGGTATGTACTGATTTTTGCTTGTTGAACGAGTAGTCAAAAAAAATTTAATGAGCATACATTGATTTGCCATTGTCAATTAATCGATGAATATTTGTGAGGAAGATGGAGGATGTACTTGTAGAAATTAAAAATATATATGTATAAATGTATTTTACGTTATATTTAAATTATACTATGCTAATATTTATAATTGTTTTTTTTTATTTTAAAGAATACTTATCATTGTTAGTACGCCTATTGAATTGGGGCAACCCTTAAAATAACCACTTTGATATAACAAATTAAAATACTAGTCACTCATATAAAAAACACAAAAACTAGTCACTCTTACCAAATACGCGAATAAATGATACGCGACTCATGTATTCGTGAAAATTAACCTTGAATACACGAATACATGACTCATGTTTTCGTGAAAATTAACATTGAATACACGAATACATGAATACACGACTCATGTATTCGTGAAAATTAACCGTGAATACATGAGTGACTAATATATGTATTTTTTTATATGAGTGGCTAGTATTTTGGTTTACTATATTAAAGTGGCTACTTTTAGGGATTAACTCTATTAAATTTATGATTTGTAATATTCTTTTTTCATCAGTAATTTGTCAGTCGTTTTATATATAAGTTGCAAAGTCATTATTATTACAGAAAATAACTTATTCACTTGTAATCTGCAAGATACATTGTTCTTTTATATTTTTTGAGACACACTCTCATCAGCCTAGACTGATGGTGCAACTCCACATAATCGGGACCTAAAGCTAAAATCATCTACTATGTTGGGCTGAATAAATGTGGACTAGTTAGCCGAGATTTGGGCCGGGTAGGCTGGGCCGCACCTTGCATCCAGCCACACAGGAATCTTTGTCATGTTTTTTTTATATCTTCGTGTTATAATTTTTAAAAGTCCCCGGCCAATTTCCGACGACCGCCTCCCATATGCTACGCGACTTTCCCACGTCCCTCCCCTATGCTTTTAAGGAGATGACTAATTTGAAATGACTGCTTAAATTTTCCCACGTCCCTCCCCTATGTTTTTGACGATTAATATATATGTTTTAATGTAACGGATGGCCATTACGTGTCATGACAATTTTGTGTTGCATCTCTGATTACAACGACATATAATCGTCACGTGCGGAACTATAATAGAAGATTCGAATTGTGTTTTCAAAATAAAGATGATTTATTTATTATTTTGCTTTTATTTTAGGAAGGAAATTAAGATGCATGAAAGTTGATAGCAGTAGAGGGTGTCTCATTACCATCACTAAGGATGTGTTATCTTTGATGAAATTGAAAATGAGGTATAAGAAAATGATAGAAAAGTTTATCTCATATTCTGATGCCTTATCATGTTTACCAAAATGGAACACAGTGGGAAAATATTATCAATCCAAATAAGTAATAAATTATTATCATAATTTGAAGTGAAAAATAGAGTGCTAAAAAAAATTCATCTTGTTCAGAGAAAATTATTCATTATAGTGAATAAGAGAAAAAGAGAAAATGACGAAAAAAAATTTGTTTCTTCCTTTTCAATCAAAAAGAACACACCCTACATTATATTGATCATAATTTAGTCAATCTTAATATCTCAAGAGGTAACAATATATTTTATCATACACCCATTAGGCTAAATAATCAAACATCAAATCATCTAGAATTCCACAAATTAATCGAATCAAAATCCTGCATTAATTCTTTCCAATATGTAATCAACACTTATTATTTCATGCAAAAAAAAAAGAAAAAAAAAAAAAAAAAGAAGAATTATTGTGATGAATAATTGGCCTTATACTCCGCCCAGAGCTGCGCCACCGGCTTCCCCATCAGCTGCAGAAAGAAATCCTCATCAAAAGTATGCCTCATCTTCTTATTCAACTCCGCCACGAACCCCGACCGGAGCTCCTCGCAGTACTCCAAGAACCTCGCCGTGAAGTCGTACCCCTGGTCCCACCTCTCCCCCATCCCGGCCTTGGCGAACCCGGTCGGGTAATAGTTCGACTTGAGGATCATGTAGTCGGCCATCCCCTCGACGAGGCCAACGGGGGCCTTGCCCTCGCCGTTCCACTGGAAGACGTGGGTGAGCTCGTGGTGGAGGAGGGAGGTGTATGATAAGGATTTAGGCCTTATCGGTAGAGACGAACAAGAGATTCGCCTCAAGAAATACACACGGTAGTCGCAGGATCGAGCCTGTCGATCAAACCGGAAAAATAACGCAAGGAAAGGAAAAGAAGGCGTATGAGAAACTAGGGTTTATTTGATTGATATCCAACAAATAACTCTAATCCTCTTTTATATCTAGGACCCTGGTTGATTCGACCTACGATTCGGGAAAGAATCAACAAGAAAACCCGAAAAGGAGCTTATAGGTTTGCTCGACTCGATTCTAATGTTTCGGGCTCAGCCCGTCAGTTAATAAATAAAAATACAATAATTACTCTATCTATAAGAAATAAAATCATCAAATCGTTTGGGCCCTTTCGTCCTCCTCTTGGGCCTTCCACTTCGATCCATCTCTCCCGTCTCCTCCATAGCATGCTCGCGGGTATCAAAAGTAGTCTCAACTCGTGGGCTTCTCGGCCCATCTCCTTCATGCACACGTGGAGTTGTAAGATTCGTATCAGTGTACTCCCACTTGAGATTACCCTTGTACCCCTGCAGGTAGAGAGCGCTCACGTTGACGTTCTCGCCGTAGGTTATGGCCTCGGCGCCGTCGTACTGCTGGATGAACACCGTCACCGTCTCCACCGGCTTCCGGTCGCTCTCGTTGTACTGCTGGAACATGTCCCAGATGAAGTAGTTGATGTCCTTCATGATCTCCAGCGTGTACGGGATCCCGATCTCCGCCTCGAACCGGGCCGCGCCCGGGGTGTTTACGGCATCGTTGATGGCCACGTACTTGACGGCGAGGGTGGAGGGTAGGATTTGGAGGAGGGTGGCGAGGAGGAGGAGGAAATAATGGAGGGTTTCCATGGTGGTGGAATTGATTATTTATTTATTTATTTATTTTAAATTTGTGCTTGTGATTATATAGGATTTGTATTGGTAAGCCACCTCGTGACCTTCCATCAATTCACGAAATCCGTTTAAATTTTAGATGTTGAATTACCAGAGATTTTGTGTTCGAAATTTAGTCAAATTTTAATAAATTTTTGTATCTTGTATTAATAATAGAGATCCTGGCGTGCATAATACTATTAAAGATGTTTTGGTCCCCAAAAAACATAGTATATGCTGTATTAAATTTTGATTTATTTGTTTTTATTAATTTTTTACCTCGAAAGATTTTTTTGTTGTTGAGAATAATGGCACCATAATGGATTAGATTACGTCATTACGCAAGAATATTTAAAATTGAAGGTAATCTTTTATTCATTCAAGTTTTAGAAATATGTAATTTGTTGCAAAAATAGTCAACTATGCATTTCCTGTATGTCTCAAAATTATACTAGTCTACTTTCTTCATTATAGTGCATCAAATCTTCTCGTTTCTTCTTAACATACCCTATTGATTTCGCAGCCATAAGCGTTTGTTCTTATGCAGATAGAATAACTTTAGTTTCTTGTGTTGATATTAGCCTTTAGGATCTAAGTTTCGGTACATAAATTGTAATGAGGAATAATCTATTTCGTAAATTTGCAACCTAGAAAAACGTTCATGGGGAGAGAGAGATGGGTTCGATTGTTTCTGCTGGTTGTGTGACTGTGTGTAAGCATGCTCGAATTATTAAGGATCAATTATTGGTCGAGTTTGAAATTTAGGAATACATGAGAGTTTATAGGGAAACTTCGTATTTCTTTTCTTCCTTTTATCAGATTTCTTTCAAAGAGTTTCATATTTATATATACATATATAAATACTATATATACGTTCATATATATACAGTGTAGTGGGAATACAGTTCTTGGAGTTTGTGTTTTCTACCTAGATGAGCAGATGAGAGAAACATAAATTTCATGATTCTTAATTAGAGTTAATTACTATTATTTTTTTTAATTTATTCTTCTTTATAATCTTAGTTTCGGCAAATTTCCCTAACTATATAAATATATAGTATCATACTTTGTTATTTAATTGGATTGAAAGTGCAGAGAGGTTTCGTGATGGGGGTTGTCGAGTGATCCTTATTATAGCAATTCGAATTCGAGAATATAGTTTTGGCCAAGTTATACCTTCTTTAATTTTTGGAACCTTCATTAAATACCTTGTTCAGCTAGACTAACATATAATCAGATAGAGTAAAGGCATTTTTTTTTAATTACAGTTGTAATTAATATTAGGATTTCGGTACTTATTATAGGATTTTATAAATGAATAGGTGGGGAGCAATTAGGACCCTGGTCTACGAATTGAGTGTTTGTGCCTTCAAGCTTTACTTCGAGGTGGGCAAAACTCTTTCCAAGCAAATAGTTTTTAAATGCACGTGCGATGTGGATTTGAGAAAGAAAATGATATTTTTTTTTATAAATAATTTTTATGTCCAACATGTTATATCGATTTGGATTGTGATGCATGTGATGAGAATGAATGAATGAATGAATGAATGCATATAGCTATATGCCTAGTCCTGTGCACTGTTGACTGTTTATGATAGCCTTGACGCCTAGAGTCTTGTGTATCTAAACCAAGAATGATGAATGAATGTTGTATACCAGCCTTCACGCCTAGAGTCTTGTGTGGATAGAAGTTACGTGTTATTCACTTTCCTACGGTAATTTCATGTTTGGACAAAATGATAAAGGATCCACTTCCCCAACCATTGAGTGCAATTTTTGTGTACTCACCCCACATTTTCAAAAAAATATTTTCAGGTTAATGAGCGGAGTTGGAGCAGCGTGGAGGATGCGAGGGTGTTAGGTTCTGAGTTTGTCTTTTATGTTGGTGAATTTCAGCCATTCTCCTATTTTGTAGAGATTGAAACTTGGATTTCGTTCTTAGCTTTCTTTTATGGTTATACGAAAATGGTTATGTCGTAGGATTTTACACTAATATTTTTAAAGTTATAAGTTTGAGGATTTGCTATTTAACTTTAGTTATTTCATGGAAAATATTTAGATTTATTTGATAAAAGAAATAATTATTGTTTTAAGTCCATGGCCTTTATAAGTAAAATTTTATATTAGTGTGATTTCTTTAATCCGTCCTAAATGTGTTTTATCAAAAAAAAAAAAATAAATAAAAAAAGTATAAATAACTAAATTAAATGTCTTTTGTTTTTCTGCTTATTTTTGGAAGCTCGCTTTAGCTATTTAAAGTATGTTACTTTTATTTGGTTCAAACAAGAGTTAAGTTATGGTGTTCATAATTTTATTTCAAATTAGGAGTTGTCTTTTGGTTTTCAATTGAGTTTGGCTCTTACTATTTCTATGAAAAGAAAAACATATTTATGTTAGAAATTTCTTACTTTGCTTTATTTTAAAGTTTCCGCAATATTGTGTAAAGAAAAGAGTAGCATTTTAAATTAGATATTTAGGGTGTTACAAAATTGTTAAACAACAGGATCTTCCAAAGCTGCAGTAGAAAAATCGTTTATCCGAGGGTACACGGCTTTCTCATCTAGCTGGTTTTGCACCAGTATCAGCATTTTCAATAAACTCGGAAGCTTTGGATCTGTCCAACATCACGCGGAAAAGATTGGGTAAGAGTCTTAAATATAACACATCAAACACTAAATATGAACCACAATCTAATCTGTAGTTCACCACATCAATGTAGAATAATCAACAATTTAAAATAAATCTTCCTCAAACCGATTTTTTAAAGCTTGTGCATGGATATGCTTAAGGAAGTATTTTGCAAGGTTCAGGATAGAGAATAAGTGAATCAATACCAAGCCTCAACTTCCTTTGAATGCTGAAAGAAAGCAAACATAATATTTTTTCGTCGACTTAGTTAAAGCTGAACTAAGTCAGCAAAGTTCAGGAGCAAGAGGGAAAAGCATAAACAAGCTGCATTTCATATCAGGATCAGATATTGCAAAATGTAAGAAAAGAAAACAAAAGGACCCTTTAAAAAAAACTAATTTATGTGCCGAAGTCACCAATTAGTCAGAGCTAACTCAAGTGCATACAGCAATACATACAAAATTTATCTCAATGCAGACACAATCTAATTATAGCTATTAGCACAGAACTTCCAAAGTAGATCGAGGACTGAAAATAAAAGTACAAGAAGCTGCCAATGAAAAAAAAGTGAAAATATCAAGTAAATGATAAATGCTTCAGATCTCATATGTATTGGATGACATAGTTGCTACTAAGATCGTAAGAACTTTCACGTTATCTCATTAACTTTTACAGTCCATGTCCTTGTCTATGTGCTCCGTTCCCCCTGGTTAAATTTACAGAAATCGAATATTCCATTTTATAGCTCACGACGATAGTAAGACTGCTATAACAGCCACATATCTATTTATTTAGAGATAGGACCGGATACTTTAATTTCAAGACACCAAAACCTTATTGTACTTGGGCATTGAAAACTTTTGCTTGGTAACAAAGTATAACCAACAAGCAGATTTGACTTACTAAAAAATATTCTATGTCTTCCTCTATCTACATCTACTTGTACGAACTAACCTTTTTCGTGGCTTTGACTGGTAAGGATAGCTGCATTCACCTCACTAGCAGTCTTCATCCATTGAAATATATCAAGCAGCTCACGAACAGGGCAATTGCTCACGTCTTCAAAAGCAAGCAACACAACAGTCCTTTCCAATTCTTCCAAAAACCCTTGCTGAAAATATAGATCTTTCAATTGACATAAGCCTAACAAAGATATTCAAATTCAAATGTCACTCTAATTATAACAGCAGGGTTATGTAGCTGAGAAATCAAACTAATAATTACGTTTTCCTCTCCCCTCGTAGCAAGTTCCTCTTGAGCAAATTCCAAAGCTGCCTCAACCTTCCCATTCCGGATCAGTTCAATCATTCGTTGCTGTTGGAGATGAAAAAAGAGTTGTGGATTTGTGTCCAATATCTGCAAGCAAACGAATCAAATTGATTTATAAGAAATTCATGAAAACAAACATAATGTAAGTATCCAGATTTAGATCTATTTTAAACATATTTCACATGAAGGAGAGAAAAAAAAAAAAAAAAACAATAACATTCACACCTCAGGGTTCAAATCATTAACTTTTTCAATAGCATCATCCACATTACCACTTTGCACAGCTTTCTTAACTGCCATGCGATCAGTGATGGTTGCAAGATCTATGTCCGCTATTCACCGATAAGGAAATCCATATGCGCTTCAAACATAAAAATACATACAACTCATGGAAATTACGGGAATACAGAAATAGGGGAACTAGAATTTTGAAAAATTAGAAGAGGATACGCTCTGTCCACGTAACCCTCAGTAACCAGAAAATTCATAACCAATTTGTTCATATCGTCTTTTCTAAGATTAACATCATTGAGTTTTTTCTCCCAATCTACTCTGGTTATAACTTTCTTCGACGCAGCCTGTAGAAGCAAATCAAGGAACAAGTAAAATGATAAACGAAATAATATCGTATAATCTACCTAAAACAGTTCTAAAAAGATGATAGGTAAAAGTAGATTGCAAGTACATTGCAAGTTATGAGAACATAGGCACTAAATTATATCTACATACATATCATACTACACAAGATGAACCATGAACATGATGTTTCCATCATAAATAACAATCTAAATCCCTAAAAACCGAACCGAATTCTTCATTCTCCGCGAATCCTCTCACGATTGTATGATTCTTTTAAGATATTATTATCTAGTGCAGTAACTATCCACAATCAATAATTACAATAAGTTTATACACAGAAACTCAATCCTTCAACAAAAAAGCACTGAACCCAAATAAACCCCATAAAAATCAAAACTGGAATAGAATATATTTTTGCGCGTATTGCAAGCCCGTGATTAAATCGAGAATCATATATGCGATAACAGCAATTGATGAATGAGATCCCAGATTAAACCCAAATAATTCATCAAACGAAGAGAACGAGAGAGGGATTTACCATAGCTTTGATTTCAGCGAGTTCGCGAAACAATCCAAGAACAAAATCAGTTATCAATCACCGCTACACGCCTTCATTCCCCTGAGACACTATTATCCGAAAATCGAACCGAAATTAAATTTTGGTTCGGGTTATTCGGGTTTTTTAATAATTTCAGTTTTTTTTTAGTGCAATTCGGGTTTTGGGTTTGGGTCCGAGTTTTTTTTTTTACCACCCGAAAAACTCAAAAATCCGAAATATTTTTTATTTTAATTATTATTAATATTTGATATATTCATATATTATTATGTCTTAATAATTATAATTGCCCCTTTTTTAATTGTAGATGTTGAATCTACCCCTTTTTTAATAGATATGTTAAAAATGTCACTTTTCTTAAAAAAATATAAAATTGGGGTCCACTTATATTATTTGTCGGTAAGATATTATCATTTTTTTTCTTGCTTTTACTTTAATATGAATTTACTATGCATGCATGTGTCCGTACTGGACTCAGGTCCGGGCCCTCGACTCGACACATGCATGAAAAATTGTCATGCATGCTCTCTATTAAAGTAGGAACTGTATTTGAATTAATATTCGAAGAAGGTATCCTATGCTATTGAACAATCTCCACTATATATACTATACATAACACTACATAAACACGTAAAAATTTCAATTATCCATCAGAGGGAAAAAAAAAAAAAAAAACATTCGCATGTAATTATTTTGAAACTGTGTGTAAGATAAGTGAAGGAGAAAAGGTTCGTTCGGAATAGAAGTGAAGCAAGAATAGTTTGGTCGGAAATTGACTGCAAAAGGAGGCATTCAAGAATTAGTGAGGTAATAATTTATTTTGTAAGCTGCAATTCTTCAATAAATTAAGGTTTAGTACATGATAATTAACATTTTAAACTTCATTACGTGAATTATTCTAGAATAGAAGTGAAGCCAGAAAAGGTTGGCTGGAAACAGACTGCAAAAGAGGTGTTCAACAATTAGTGAGGTGAGAATTTTATTTTACCTATCATTACATGTTTAATTGTCATATTATATATATTTAAATGATTAATTTATAATTTAGTACTTGATTAAATAATAGTTTAAATTTAATTTCCTTAATTAATCTCTTAATTGATGAAATGTTGTTGTTAAATTGAACATAGTATATTAATTGAGAGTAAAAAAATGATTAGATCAATAATACACTATTCACCGCCGGCGAAAATGGTCGGATCTCTCTCACCGCCGGCAGCCTTGTGTCGCCGGCGGTGGGAGATTTCCGGCCACTTTAGCCGGCGGTTAATACTATATTATTGCTTATTGAATTATTTTATCTATCACTACATGTTTAATTATCATATTATATATATTTAAATGATTAATTTAGGATTTAGTACTTGATTAAATAATAGTTTGAATTTAATTTCTTTAATTAATATCTTAATTGATGAAATGTTGTTGTTAAATTGAACATAGTACATTAATTGAGTGTAAAAAAATTATTAGATCAATAATACACTATTCACCGCCGGCGAAAATGGTCGGATCTCTCTCACCGCCGGTAGCCTTGTGTCGCCGGCGGTGGGAGATTTCCGGCCACTTTAGCCGGCGGTGAATACTATATTATTGCTTAGTGAATTATTTTACCTATCACTACATGTTTAATTGTCATATTATATATATTTAAATGATTAATTTAAGATTTAGTACTTGATTAAATAATTGTTTGAATTTAATTTCTTTAATTAATCTCTTAATTGATGAAATGTTGTTGTTAAATTGAACATAGTACATTAATTGAGTGTAAAAAAATGATTAGATCAATAATACACTATTCACCGCCGGCGAAAATGGTCGGATCTCTCTCACCGCCGGCAGCCTTGTGTCGCCGGCGGTGGGAGATTTCCGGCCACTTTAGCCGGCGGTGAATACTATATTATTGCTTATTGAATTATTTTACCTATCACTACATGTTTAATTGTCATATTATATATATTTAAATGATTAATTTAGGATTTAGTACTTGATTAAATAATAGTTTGAATTTAATTTCTTTAATTAATCTCTTAATTGATGAAATGTTGTTGTTAAATTGAACATAGTACATTAATTGAGTGTAAAAAAATTATTAGATCAATAATACACTATTCACCGCCGACGAAAATGGTCGGATCTCTCTCACCGCCGGCAGCCTTGTGTCGCCGGCGGTGGGAGATTTCCGGCCACTTTAGCCGGCGGTGAATACTATATTATTGCTTATTGAATTATTTTACCTATCACTACATGTTTAATTGTCATATTATATATATTTAAATGATTAATTTAGGATTTAGTACTTGATTAAATAATAGTTTGAATTTAATTTCTTTAATTAATCTCTTAATTGATGAAATGTTGTTGTTAAATTGAACATAGTACATTAATTGAGTGTAAAAAAATTATTAGATCAATAATACACTATTCACCGCCGACGAAAATGGTCGGATCTCTCTCACCGCCGGCAGCCTTGTGTCACCGGCGGTGGGAGATTTCCGGCCACTTTAGCCGGCGGTGAATACTATATTATTGCTTATTGAATTATTTTACCTATCACTACATGTTTAATTGTCATATTATATATATTTAAATGATTAATTTAGGATTTAGTATTGTTTAATTCAATATTTTAAATTGACCTACTTTAATTCTCTTAAGTTAATGATATGTTACAATTTTAAAAAATTATTACTATCTAACATATGCATATTTTTAAATTTTATTTTATTACAGATGGCTTTCGAGTACGTTAAGGTCATTTACGGAGGCTATTGGACTGATTGTAACTATAATGGTGGCACATATTTAGATGTCCCCCTATCCAGAGATGCAATTTCGATAGACAACCTGCAATATCATATATCTCTCTACTGCAATCCCTCGGGCACTGCTTATGATATTTTCTATCTGACGATGTCGGAGCACAGACGGACTGTTAAATCGCGTCTCAGAACCGATCAACAACTTAATTGGTTGTGCCGTACAGAGTCATTTCCAACAGTGTACGTGTCTTCGAGCGAGGGAGCATCATCTTCATATGTCCCTACAATCAACCATGATGACCCGTACACAGGGTCATTCGGTCAGGATACCGATGGCACCGGAAATTTGGAGGCGGAGCTCGAGCTGATACGGAGATTTGCAACTTCTACAGACTGGACGGAGAACGTCTATCACCCACTGATCAACAGCGGATTTGATTCATTTCAAGATACTATCCCGGACCTCAATCGTACGGTCGACGGTGCTCAGGAGGCTCGAACTGAACCGTCTCTATTTGACGATGACGATGACGAGGAGGATGAAAATTATGTTCTTGAAACGGAGGAGAGCTCTGAGAGCGAAGGCGAGTCGAATTTATATGCTGGTGATAGGACCGTGAACAGGGACTTGTTTGCTGAGTGGACGGCATGGATACAAGAGGAAGACGGGATGCAAAAACTGTTAGATATGATGTATCCAGAGTCAAACACGGATCAACCGGAGGTAGATACTGATACCGATCACATGAGCAATTGGTTGGTTCTGATGGTCCCGCTTGAGCCTGGATCATCAGCAGTTTTCCACGATGAGAACCTTAATATCGAAGATTTGGCCGTAAATGCCGTTTACTATACGAAGGCAGAGATCGGTATTGCAGTCGGTTTGTGGCATTTGGAGAGGAGGAAAGAATACAAGGTGAAGAAATCTGATACTACGCGAGTGGTGTTGAAATGCAAGTTATCACAAGAGTGTCACTTCCATTTACGCGCAACAAGCTTCGGCGGGCCTTGGACGGTTAAAAAAATACGCCTGCAACACACGTGCGACGAGGTGGGCATAACAAACGTGGTTTGTAGAAAAGTCCATTCGAAGGTAATTGGGGCATTTTTTGCGAAGAAAATTATGCGTGATTCAGAGGTTATGAAACCAAAAATAATTCAAAACGAGCTTCGTGCGATGTTCGGCATCGATGCCAGCTACGATGTCTGCTTGAAGGGGCGGAATTGTGCAATCGAGATGATATACGGCAAATTTACGGAATCCTTCGAGGACTTACCCGGTTATCTCCACATGCTGAAGATGTCAAACCCGGGCACGAAAACCGAGATTGACCTCGGCCCGGACGACCGATTCAGATACATATTCGTTGCGTTAGCTGCATCTCGACATGCTTACAGATCAAAGTGTCTTAGGCCGGTGGTCTGTGTAGATGGCACACATCTGAAGGGAAAGAACTGTGGCACAATGTTTGTAGCTGTGGCGAAGGACGCGAACGAGCAGTTGTTCCCTTTGGCATACGGTATAGGACCGATTGAGAACAACGAGTCATGGACTTGGTTCATGACAGCTCTTAGGATGGCATATGGGGCAATGCGGGATTGGTTGTTCGTGTCGGACCAGCACGCATCAATAATACATGCAGTAGCCGAAGTGTTTCCGGAAGCCCACCACGGGTTATGCTATTATCATCTTAGTAAAAAAATGTTGGGCTACGGATCCGAAGTTGGCGCCTACTTCCAGCGAGCTGCTTACACGTATGATAAGCACGTTTTTGACACCATCATGGCAGCACTTCAACGAGAGGCACGTGCAGCATATCGAGAGTTGATTGAACTCGGAGTAGAGAAGTGGTCCAAATGTATGTGCCTTGTTCGACGGTTTAGCAACATGACATCTAACGCCGCGGAATCATTCAATAAGTCCCTTTTGTGGGCGCGACGCCTGCCAATCTGTGCTTGTCTAGATGCTGTGCGGATCGTAATTGACCGCTGGTTCACTGACTGCCGAACAAAGGCCCGAAACGACAGTCATCCAATAACAGTGGAGGCCCGGCGGAAAGTCTGTGTGCAATTGGAACGATCCCACGAGTATACCGCCACACAGATTGATGATCATGCTCACTACAGAGTGGTCACAACTTGGAGGACAGTGCATGTGGACCTAGATGGGCTTCTTTGTCAATGCAGTAAATGGCAGACTGATTGTCTCCCTTGTGCGCATGCGATTGCGGCAATGACGTGAGTTTTTTTCCGATTACTTAACGATCCACTATACAGTTTTTCCTTTATTATTAACTGATTAATTTGTGTTATCTCAGTGCACATGGACGTGATGTCCAACAATACATTGCACACTATTACAGGAGGACAACATATGTCGAAACTTACAAGACGCTAATTTATCAAGTTCCTATGAAGTCGCAGTGGATACTACCGCCCGATGTCAAAAGTATGAAAGTCCTGCCCAACTTAAGGATTCGTCTGCCGGGTAGACCGAGAGAGTCAAGGATCCCGGGAGGAGCTGAACGAGTACGTGGTCGCGGTGGAGGTCGTCGTCGCGCTCGTCGTCGTGGTCGTAGATGTCGTCATTGCGGCCTTACAGATCACAAACCAGGAGATTGCCCGAATCTAGCTGATTAGTGTTTAGAGTGAATCGATTGTATTAAGATTATGTCTTGTTAACTTGTCATTTTATATTTCTTTCCCGACTACAAACATCGATATATAAACATATAGAATAGAAATAAAAATAAAAACAACAATTTTAGATCAATTTTAGAATAGAAATAAAAATAAAAACAACAATTTTGGATCAATTTTAGAATAGAAATAAAGCTAATGTTCGAAATCAGATGCTCTAGCATGCCCAAAAATCCTCTGAGCAGTAATCTTTCGGTAGTCGGTCACGGCTGCAACCCTCGTTTCTAGCGCAGGGCACCCACTGATGGTTCGTTCCAAATTCATGCAAGCGACCGGACCGCTACATTTGAGTTGTGGATACTTAATCAGGCCCGAAACGGGGTAAAAGTCACTTGAAACACCTTGTCCTCGATCTTCAACCCTAGTTCGTTCATCCTCCAATACATCGTGTTATTAACCCAAATTGGTACCATAGTGATCAAGGGACGTATCTCATCCAGCGTTTCTGCGCCTCGATCTAATGGAATGTAATGATTATAAATATGAATAATGTAATGATTATAATATGAATAATTATGTTAATTAATCCAAACTAATTAAATTGTGTAAATTAGATGGGATCTAATTTTATTTTTTTAACATATTCCCAAAAACAATAAACGGATTGTTAAGAACTACTAAACTAATTTCTATAGTAAACAAATTACTAATCTAATTATCAACTAATTAATTGTAAATATTATATTATGAACAAGGCATAAAATTAAACTAACCTATCAATTAAGAAACATTACCTAAAATTAAACTAACCTAATCAAATTATGAAATATTGCCTAAAATTAAACTAACCTAACCGAAAGTTTAAGAAATAAAAGTAAAACAAATAAAAAAAAATCAAAAAATCATGAATCTAATTTTGTAAAAAAACGAGAATTTTCTATCACATTCACGCCGGCGGAAGTCACTGGAAATATCCCACCGCCGGCGATAACAGGTTGCCGGCGGTGATCAAATTCTGGCAACGGAGGCCGGCGGTGGATAAGCTTACAATTAATATATAGACAAAACACAATTAATGGGAGCCTCACCGCCCACAACCATCTGCGGACATTTCCCACCGCCGGCCGCCGTTGAAACTTTTTTTGGCTGGCGGTGGGAAGTTTCCGGCCACGTTTGAACGGCGGTGGGGGCGTCCGAAAATTTAATTTTTTTTTAACTCACCAATATCTCTTCGGTGAGTTCTTCCTCCGAATCGTATGCCATTGGCGTGGAGATGAGGGAGAAGGTGGCGGTGTCAGCGCGGTGGAGTCGTGGAGACGAAGGGAGAAGTCGGCAGTGGTAATTTTCCGACGACGAATGTGGGCGGTGGAGAGCTAAATACAGTGCGGCAGTGCGGCAAACAGGGTGGACAGACGGGGGAGGCTGCGTCGTTGGGCTGTCTCTCCGTAGTCGGAAAGAGGGCCGTCAGCGGTGGGAAAACAGTTAAGGAAGAAGGTGTGGGCGGTGGGGAGGGAAGAGGGTTAAGGGAGAGAGGTGCGGGCGGTGGAATGAAGTATGTGGGTGTGTGTAGCTTAGGGTTTAGGTTTTGTTTTATGTGTTTTGTTTTTTCCTCAGATAGATTCGATCACAATAAATTAAAAAAGTGAGTCTTCACTCTGCACCCGTCGGACCAACTCAATTTCCAAGGCCCGACCAACTCAATTTCCAAGGCTTGTTCCAGCTGAATAAGTTGAATATATGGAGCCCACCTTCATATTTTAAAGAAAAGGGGCAATTTCTACATATATATATATAAAAGAGGGTAGTTTGTACATGTATTATTGTAAAAGGGGTATTTAAAATTTGCACCCTATTATTATTATTTATATACTTTGGCAAATTATCTTTGGTGATTGTAATATTTAGTTTATATTTGATATGAAATTAGTTAATATTTATTTTTATGGTTTAATTGCATTAGTAAAAATATTATTAGTATTGATTTTGGATGAAATTTAGGTGTGTTAATTAAAGTTAGAGTTGAATAAAGCAAAAAATATTTCGGTTATTTCGGTGAACATTCGGTTTATTTCGGTTATTTCGGTTTTTTCAGTTCGGTTTTCAGTTTTCGGTTCGATTTTTGGTTTTTGGATAATATTTTAAAAATAATTCAGGGAAAAACTGAAAAACCAAAATTAATTTCAGTTTTTCGGGTTCAGGTTTATTTTTCAAAACCCAGTTTTTTTTTCGATTTTTCCGATTTTACAAAAAACCCGAACACGAAACCCGAATGCTCACCCCTAATTCCCCATATGTGAAAGTGGGAAAATTTAACTATGATTCGCAGCTTCCAATAAAAGTACGAAATTGGACGCGGGACATAAAAGAGTAGGTGACCTTGGGTCCCCAACAACAAGCACAGCCCAGCCCAGAATTTTGTGTGTGTATATATATATATATATATTAAATTAAATCGTCGTAGTTACTAGGTTTTCATAGACGATCTAATTAGCTAGGGTTCCCAATCCCAAATTAGAGGCAGCAGAGATGACGGATTTTCCCCCTCCCGCATCATCATTTTCATTTATGATGATGATGATGATGATGAAGATAGTGATGATGATTATTATGCGAATCTGCCGTGGGTTGGACCGCCAATAAAGAAACGCTGTCCAGTGGTGGAACGCAAATCAGCAGAAGAGCCATGGCCACCTGTGTGGAAATCCGTGGAGGAGTCCCCCCAATATGCAGAGGGTTTACTCGACAAGTACTTGGATGAATGGGATTTCGAAAAATATGACCGTCTCCGTGAATTTTGTCCCTCTTTCCCCTTCGACCATCTGGATCGCTCGCCTGAGGAAAGCCACGCCATCGCTAAGAGATTCCTCCAACAAGTTCGAGAAACCAGGGTAATTAATTATTGCTTCATCGATCTCTTCGTGTTACCGAATTACCATAGGGTTTATTTATTAATTAATTAATTAATTGTGTGTTTCTCCACTCCATATGCCATTCACCTAGCTAGATCATTTAAATCTAGCTATACAACTTATCCAAGGATCAAATTCCTAGTGTTTGTTGATAATTAATCTTAAATTTTTATTGCGTGTGATGTTGTTGTCTGATTGTGTTTTGCCAAAATGTTTGGTAACAGATTTTTTTTTTATTTTTAATTTCATATTGATTGCTCTAATTAATTTGTTGTGACTAATGTTAATTCTGGCCAACACTATGTTCGTTTGTATAGGGTTATGATGTGGATTGCTACCCTCCAACTTTTATGCGGACTCCTTTCGCCCTTGTAGAATGGGATGGGGATGAGGGTTTAGAAACATATTTTAAGGAAATGGGGGAATTTGCTATTTCAGAAATCAATGCTCAGGCAAAGGTATACTCCATTATATAAACTGCTTTTATTTCCAAGACAAGGCAATACATATGTTGAATCTTGTTTGTTCGATCAACTGCAGAAGCATTGTGAAAGGTACGAGTTAGTTGGAGTTGAGAAATGTGTGGGAGCACTAGGTAATGAGATTAACCTTCTTACTTTGAGTGTAAGGCAAGTTGTCCCGTGTACGAATGTTGTCAAGACTGTCCAAGCAATGGTGAATGATTACGGATCTCACTATGAGCTCGCGGAGTGGAGGTTCAAACCTGACCAAGCTACTTCCTCAAGCGACTCATCTTGCTCACCAATGATCTTGGATTTAGGTACTTCCTCAAGCGACGACTCCTAAGGATTTTAAGTTTAATTAACTGCTTATATATAAGTAATGGACATAACTGTTTTAGAATCAATTATGTAATGAACATCTCTAGTAGTTGCAACTACACAAGACATCAGACATGCTTTATGTATGTCGTAATCCTCATGGTTTGATTGACTCTATCTAATGCTGTGTATGTTTTATATATCCTCGTGGTTGATGTTTTGTAATTTTTTGTGGCGTTCATAAGAATTTAGCTTCAATTATATTATTTCAAGTTCCGCTGCCTCTTGGTGTAGTTTGGTAGCTTGGTTGCATCATCTTTAGTCTTGGTGGTGTTTGGTAGTTCGGAAGGGTTTCAATTGCTGACTACATAATGTTCAGCTCAGGATATTATCCAAGATTTTCTTCAAAAGGAAAAACCACAAAAGAAGTGAAGAAATTCGAGATTTCCTAATTATTAAATCAGCAAAGAGTAGAAGCAAAAGGCACTTTTGTATAGCACCATTTAATACGATTTTCAATATATTCATTGTTTGTTAGTGAAATAAGGTACAGTAATAAACATGTATTCTATGATACATCGAATTGTTGGATTCATCACATAAAGATTTACCATCCACATGCGTGATATTTTTTTCCAAACTTTACAATCTTAAAAATTAGGATTTTTTTATTGTTTTAAGTGTTGAATAATAATGTTATTAAAACGTGTGGGTTAGCCTTGATTTCCACAAACGACACAATTTTCCCAATATGTGTTGTGTAATGTGTACCTCTCGGCTCTCCATTTATTTTGGGTCTTAAGTTTAAACAAATTAGTTGGAAAAAAAGTAATTACTGTGTACATTTAATAAAAATATACGTGTACAAAGTGGTGAAATATTCATCTTAAATAATTGTAACACACTAAAATATTAAAATATATGGTTACCGACAATCACAAACAAAAAAAAAGAAGTAATTAATAATAAAAAAATACGTTAATTATACTATATACCTACCTTCACACATAGGTAGTATTTAAAAAAGAAAAAAAAGAAGACTTGAAAAAAAAACTATTTAAAAAAAAAAAAAAAAAACTAGCCGGGTCCGGGTCTGGGTCCAAACCCATGGGTAATTACCCGACCCAGACCCGTTCAAATTATAATTTTCGGGTCCGGGTCCGGGTCCTTAGTGTAACGGGTGGGTCTGGACCCGGAACCGTAATTTTTTGAGCGGGTCCGGTACTGGGTAATACCCACCCGTTGACACCCCTGTGACTGCTGCAAAGATGATTCTCCACGATTGGCAAAGGGGTAAAATACCATTCTTCGTTCCACCACCAAAGGAAGAAGAGGATGCAGTTGACGAGGCGAAAGACGAGGCTGAAGCCATCGATGATGATAAGGCTTCTGCGGCTAGAATAGAAATCGACAACTTGATTTTATCCCAGAAAATCGATGAAGTTTTAGTTCAAAAGGATCTCTTCACTGAGCAGGAATTGGTGGATGCTGCTACCTTGAAGTCGCAGACAGAGGCATAAGGCTTTTCTATTGCGTAGTTCTCGTTTTTTCATGTTCCAAAAAAGAAAAAGAAAAAAGAAAGATACTTCACATATGAATTATTTGCTTGATTACTAGCTTGTTTTTGATACTCTCTCCGTCTCGGCCGAAGCGGCCACGTTTCTTTTTTGGGATGTCTCGGTCGAAGCGGCCTGTTTTTATTTTAGGAAGATAATATGGAATCTCAATCATATGTTTTTTAATGCATCCAATAAATACCACAAATTTCTTCTACTTTATTCTTTCTTAAGAAGTGTGCTGAAAAGAAAGTGGGACGGAGGGAAAATTAAGTTATCCCTTCATAAAATGAAAAATCTCTACACGATGGGTTTTTTTTTCGTTCACAGCTTAGTAAAAAAAGTTTAATGCACTAAATATGTGAAACAATATACTCTTAACTTTTCATTTACTTTTCGCCCCTGCAAAATCCGGCATTCATTTATTAAAAAATTAACTTCATCATGGATTTTTCTGGTAGGCTATGAAGTTGCTACTGCTTAGTCAAATATGTTTGTTAATTGACGTCAACTAAATTATTTTTGGAGCATGGAACCTTAAATAGCATTCATTAATTAAATAAAAATATATTTATATATATTTGGCAACCATTTATAGAGCTTACCAAAATTTGGTGGAGGATTTTGATAGCTGTTGGAGCAATTCGTTGAAACACTGGAGTTTCCTTCAGAGACTTGATGAGAGAGAGGGGGAGAGAGAGAGAACGTTTTGTTAACACAGTCAAACCTTATTTTCTAAGGAAAATAAACGTAAGTACGACTTTAGAAAGAAAAGAAGTATACTACACATTGCTGACATTAATTATGATTAATGAAGCAAAGATGAAGACCAAATAAAATGATACATGTTAGGATTTGGATCGAAACGTTATGCGAAGATAAATTTTCTTATACGTGTAGAATCTGCCATTGATGGCAACTCACACTAATTTCGTTTAACCTTCCGCCATTCTTTAGTTTTCCCTTGTCGGATCCCTAGAGAGAGAGAGAGAGATTCTTTTGCTGGTTAAAGGTCTATTTTGATGCCCCAAACTCAGGATTCTTGGTAATAAAGGTAACATGTCCATCCATATTCGGTCCCATTTTACGAATCACGTAAACTTAATAATATACTAAAAGGTCTCTCTGTGTGTGTGTGTGTGTGTGTGTGTGAGAGAGAGAGAGAGAGAGAGAGAGAGAGGTGGAGGTGGCAGCATGTTCCTTGTGAGCTAAAGTGAATGGGAGAGAAAGGGTATTTCACCTCTTTGCTTTCTTCACACACTACTAGACTTGATAGAATGGAATTGATTCACTACTTCCCTAAACTTTTCTTCTTTGTTCTTCATCTCACTGCTTGTTTCTGCAGCCTTCTGCAAAGTACGTTGGATTCGGAAATGGCGTCCAAATTTGTATTGGTGACAGTTTTTGCCTTCGATTTGATTGCCTTCTCTCTTGCTGTTGCTGCTGAGCAAAGGAGATCTTCCGTCAGGTTTTCTTCTCCAACACCTTTCTCTCCATTCATCTCAATCTTGTCTTCTCATAAAATCTTGTTTATGCAGGCGAGCATTGGCACGGAGGCGAACACAAAGTTTTGTATTTACGATTCGGACATATCAACCGGGCTAGGCGTGGGCTCGCTCTTGTTCCTCATGGTTAGCCAACTCATGATAATGGCTGCAGCTAGTTGCCTCTGCTGCGGGAGGCCTCTCCAACCCGGTCGTACTAGGGTTTGGGCGATCATCTTCTTCATCTCTTGTTGGTACGTTTCTTGCTCAAGATTCTCGCATTAGCCTATGAGCTTAGCTGGGCTAACTCTCGTTGATTTGCAGGGTGACGTTCTTCATTGCCGAGGTATGCTTGTTAGCCGGGTCGGTCAGAAACGCGTATCACACCAAGTATCGAACCTACTTGTCGCTGGATCCTCCTTCGTGTGAGAAGTTGAGAAAGGGAGTGTTTGGAGTCGGGGCAGCGTTCATAGTCTTCACCAGCATTCTCTCTCCGCTTTTCTATGTAACCTATTCCAAAACCGGCGATGGACTTCTCCCTGAGAGACGAGACACCGGCATAAGGATGGGGTAGAGAAGAGGTTTTTGGTCGTTCTCTATGTTTAGTGAAGCTTTGAATAAACTTGCAGTAATGAATTGAGATCTGCACTTCAAAATATATGTTCATTGTAGCCAACATGAAGTTGCTTTTTGGTTTCGAAACTCTCATTGTGGATCATTAATTGACCGATGAATAAAGTTATACGTTAATGATGTTCGACATAGAGCAGTTTCTACTTACTCTGCTTTATGTTCAGCCTTTGTATCTCAGTTAGTAATAACGATTCACATCCCTGTCTAATTCCAACTGAATAAACTGTCAGATCAAATGATTCCGGAATCTCAAACGTAGGAAAGTATTGAACAGCGTTTCAAAATTCGAATATGAAAACCAAACAGTTCTGCTAATCACTACATAGTACAATACCACAAATCGAGCAAAGAACACCTCAACATTTGCATCAGTACAATCTTCAATGCATAATATTGATAATTCTGTACAAATGTGCAGATACATTCCTAATACAAACTAAACTGTATTGACTTTGTCTGCGAGGCATCATAGTATGCACCCTAATCCAGCTCTTTCCGTAAGCTTTTCATGAATTCTTAGGCACTCATCACACGTGGGACGATCTCCAGTAGCTAAACCTTTTGATCACATAGATGGATGCTCTATAATAAGACCAACATAATTTATGCAGCAATAGAAAACCTACACGACTAGAAGATCATAGTGAGGGAAAAATTATTATAATGATCCCTCATGGGATAATTTCAAGGACTGAGAACACAAACCATAACATCAAGAACCACCAAGAGATCAGATCACAAGTATAAAGTTACTGTTTGGTAATGTTCTTCTGTTATTGATTAGTTACATTCAACCAGTACAAGCATACAGTTTATCCAGCTTATAGACTCAACTCAAGTATGATAAAACCAGCAAATGAGAATACCGAATAGGTAATTCTTGTATATCGTTTCTGAATATTGAAATCCCAAAACTTCTCTTGCTATATATGTCAAGAGACAAGAGCTAATATTTCAGCTTATCCAATCATGTACAATTACAAATTAGAGATAGATTAGTTTGGCCTGACATACTGTATAATAAGACCCTGATGCTAGTAGTGGACCTTTGATAAGCATTGGCTGATATAACTCGCAAGATAACCCAACTTGGAGGCTCAAGCGTTAAACTTTTGGTGGCAACCTAGCAGCTCCTAACCTTTAATAGATCGATTATTGATTGAGCTTCTGTAGTATTTGCAGTAGCCAGAGTATGCATCTCCTCTTAATATAAACTAAAATTTAGACCTTCTGAGAACTAGTTCATGATCTTGCAGTGCCTACCACAATACTTTAAGGAAAAGGGAGAATTTTAACTAAAGACATAAAATTATGTCCGAAAAGTAGGATGTAGACTTGGGAGAATCCTTATCAAGATTCGTAGAACCAACATATCTTCGCACTTCCTTCCCAATGTCGGTTCCAGTTCACAATTAAACATCCTCTTAAGGAAGTAGGTCGATCATAACTGATTATTTCTAGGGTTATCATTATATCCTCACGAATTCTACGGGACATCCTTTACATTAGAGGGATTTAAGAACATTATTAAGCAGTGTAATCTGAATAACTGGACAGTGCCACAGATCATGAGAAATCATCACCGATAATTCCGATCATCTAGCAAAAGGGATATGATGCAATATCAAGATACAATCACATTCCCAAACAAAACCACAAAAACAATACAAATAAACTTAAAAGGGGTATTTGACTTACTTCATCAAAACGTCGTAGTACTCAGGATCGAGAGCGGAGAACAAACTATCAACATCTTTTATCGCCATTATCGCCCTATGTACCACAATCCACATCGCAGACTACAAAGCCAAATTCAACACTAATTCAGCTAAACTAATCTGAAAATTCGCAAAAATTGTATGAAATTCAAACCGAGTGATGTAAGTTATAACCTTGTAACGCTCGTCTTTGGTCATGGGTGGCGACACTTCAAGAGCTGTCTACAAAGCTTCGACCGGTTTATACCTAAAATTGAGAGCATTATTCAGAAAATCACCAAAACAAAGATTGAAGATTTTCGTCATCTATGAGCAGAAATCAGTGGTAAATTAGTCGTACTGCTTGAGTAAGCTTTCGATCTTGTGGGATTTGTGCTCGATACGGGTGATAATCGCTTCTGCATTATCTGCTTCCACAAATTCTGCCATTTTTATGGTGGGTAGATTTCTTCAGCGCCTGCTTTAGGGATTTGAGTTTTGGTAATTTGAGATTCTGCTTAAATTTTTAGGGATTTCTATGGTTATCCTCAAAATTCAACAAAGAAAACTTAATAATACTCCCTCCTCCGTAAAAAAATCAAAAAAATATTATAATACAATTAGAAAGTTAAAATTGTATCGTCAGCAATATATTTGTCAAAACTAATATTATAAATTACCAAAATTGTCCTAATTGAAAAAAGAAAATTAAATATATATTAAAAAAAAAAAACAATTTGATATATATCATATTACTTGAGCTATTTTGTACATCATGTAATATTTCAGGTATCAAAAGTCTAGCTCGATGTTAGATTTGATATATTCAAGGATTTTGAAATGATTCATATAGTCATATGTTAGAATAGGATATTTTGCCATGAGGTGCAACATTCATTACTAGAATATATAAACAATCGAAGATTTATTTCTCAACCGTTCCTTTTCAATTCCTTCAATTTTTGTTTTATTAATAAAAACCGAGAAGAAAAAGTAGTGGAAGATTTTTTTGTTTTTAAATCATTATCATGAAATTTAAATATAGCGTGACGGAAAATTTGAACTTGAAACCTTTGGCCCCGAACAATAACCTCTTACTGTTAGGCCTACACACGCACACACAGTGAAGGACTCTAGCCTGTCAGTTGTGTTAATTTACTTGTGTTTTTTTTAACAATATATTTTAATTGTGCCACAAGTAATTTATGCTACAATTTGAATATGTCAATATATAATTCAATCATTCTTCATAAGATTGATAATTTTCTTTTAGTATTTTGGAAGTTGCATAATGTCACTAGATTGATGAGTTTGGAAAAAAATAATAATTTAACGGAACATGATAACAAACTGGTATCACATTCATTTGACTCGTTTGTTGAATATATGTAATGTGAAGCTAGTGCTAATTATCTAATATCAAGATATGATGAAGAAACCTCATGCAAATAAAATAGAGAAATAAGTTGGACTTTATTCTAGTTGATAAAATCGCATTTTACTTTTGCATTTTACTTTTACAATTTGCCACGTAGGTCTTCTTCTTCATATAAAAGGTAGTGGGTTTACGTACAATGTACAGAGGATATTTTACATTATTCAGCTGAATGAAAAATTACTTTTCCTCCCAAATTATTTCTTGCTTTATTTCTTAATTCAACATGGTATCCAGAGTCACTGAGCTTTCTCAGTTTTCCTCTTCCGCTTTGCTTTAGCTCTCTACGTTTCTTCCTCTATCCATGGCTGGTCGTGGCGGTCGTGGCGGCGGCGGTGAGGTTCCGTTCTTCCCACCGGACGACCCCTCTAACCCTCTTTATCTCCACCCTAATGATAATCCTGGTGCAGTCCTGGTCACTGACCTTCTCACTGGCAACAACTATCTTAACTGGAGCCGATCTATGAAGACGGCCCTCTTAACCAAGAACAAACACGGTTTTCTGGATGGATCTGTTCAAAGAGCCACAGATCCAGCTGATCCTCTTGCATTTATCTGGGATCGCTGCAATGGAATGGTGGTTTCATGGCTCCGCAACTCCACTGTTCCCCAGATTCGGTCAAGTCTCATGTTTATGGACTCTGCAACCCAGATCTGGAAGGACCTCCATGATAGATTTTCTCAAGGTAACAAAGCGCGTATTTATGCACTAAAACATCAGTTATTTAGCCATAAGCAAGGATCTCATGATATCAACACTTATTATACCAACTTGAGAATTATATGGGATGAATATGTTGACTCTCTCCCAAAAGAATGGTGTTCTTGTGGTGCTTGCCGTTGCAATAGTGCTCGTGAATGGCGGAATTACCAGCAAGAGGATTTCACTATGTATTTCTTAATGGGTTTAAATGAATCTTACTCACAGCTCCGCTCTCAGTTTCTTAGTAGGGAGCCTTTTCCCACTTTTTCTACAATTTTCTCCCTGGTATTACAAGAAGAAAGGCAACGAGATATTGTTGGAAATCTTACACCTGCTCTCCCTCCTTTAACTGTGAGTGAATCACCTTCCTCACTTGCCAATGCTGCTCAGCACACACCCACCAAAACTAGAGATAAACTCTATTGCACTCACTGTCATAGGACTAATCACACTGTTGACAAGTGTTATCTTCTACATGGTTACCCTCCTGGTTCTAACCGTGGCCGTGGGCATGGGTTTACTCATGATACTGGTTCTCATTCTGGAAGGTCTGTGAATAGTGTTGCTCAACTTGGAAGTGATGGTGTTCCAGCCCCAAATCAACCTTACATCAATTCCCCTCTGCTCTCAGCTGACCAATGTCAACAACTTATCTCATTTTTACAGTCACAGATGCAAGCACAAGCTCTTTCCCCAGATTCTGCACCTAGCCACAGCTCCACCGGTTCATCTGATTTTCCTGCGTTTAGTGGTATGTTTTCTGTCTCTCCCTTTGTTGCTTCTACCCATAAATCATCCTCATTATGGTTGTTGGATACTGGAGCTACACACCACGTCTGTTGTAGCTCCACTCTATTTAGCACCCTCACTCCTCTCAACAATACATACATCACACTTCCTAACTCTAATAAAGTTCTTATACAATCCATTGGTACTGTTATCCTCACTCCCACAATCACCCTCACCTCTGTGTTCTTTGTTCCAGATTTTTCTTATAACCTCATCTCAGTTAGTGCTCTCACTACTTCAATTCCTATCAAGTATCTTTTTCTCATAATTCTTGTATTATCCAGGATGTTTCCAAGGCAATGCCGATTGGGATGGGTAAACGCTTTGGTAATCTTTACATTCTTGATCCTGCATTTCCTTGTCCTACTTTCTCTAGTTGTAATTCTGTTGTTTCCACCACTCTGTGGCACTCTAGACTAGGTCACCCTAGTTTTGATAAACTTAAACTGTTATCTTCTTCTTTATCTATCAAGAAAGTTGAATCTGAATTGTGTGAAGTGTGTCCATTATCTAAACAAAAGCATAATCCTTATTATCCTTCATCTAGTCACACTAATGCTTGTTTTGATCTCATCCACTGTGATGTCTGGGGGCCCTTTACTCCTATTAGTGTTGATGGCCATAAATACTTCCTTACAATTGTCGATGATTACTCTCCGTTTGTGTGGACCTACTTACTCACATCAAAAGGAGAAGTAGGAACCATCCTTTCTCAATTCTTCACTCAAATTAATACTCAATTCCATAAAACCATCAAGACAGTTAGGTGTGACAATGACACTGAATTTCAGCTCCCTTTTTTGTTTGCCAAACATGGCACTCTTGTTCAGCATTCTTGTGTTGAATGTCCACAACAAAATGCCCGTGTTGAAAGAAAACATCAACACCTTCTCAATGTTGCCAGAAGCCTATATTTCCAATCATCCATTCCTATTGCCTTTTGGAGTGATTGCATCTTGTCTGCTTCATATCTCATAAATCGAACCCCCTCTTCTGTTCATCATCATCTTCTCTAACTCCTTTCCAAGTTCTTTTCAACAAACCTCCCACATATGAACATCTCAGAAATTTTGGATGCCTTTGTTTTGCTTCCACCTTGCACAGAGATAGAACAAAATTCTCTCCAAGAGCCATCAAGTGTGTGTTCTTGGGCTACCCCTCTGGATATAAAGGGTACAAACTCATGGATTTGGAATCTAATAGAACCTTCATCAGTAGAGATGTAACTTTTCATGAATCTGTCTATCCCTTCCACTCTCCCAATTCATCACATCCCTCTGATTTTCCTATATCCTCTCCTACATCTTCAACACCAAATCCTATCCCTCCATTACCACCTCCTGCTCCAGTTCCTTCTTCTACCAGAACATCATCTGGTAGATCAGTCAAAACACCAACCCATTTAAATGACTTCATATGTGGTTCCATAAACACAAGCTGCCTTTATCCACTACATAAATATATCACTTACTCTCATCTACCTTCAGCTCATGCTAACTTTGCATCCACTATCACTTCCATTCCTGAGCCACATACCTATGCTCAGGCTTCTCAATACCCTGAATGACAACAAGCCATGCAAAAGGAACTTGATGCCTTATTGGCTAACAACACATGGCAGATTGTGCCTTTACCTGCAGGCAAAACTACAATTGGCTGCAAATGGCTATATAGAACCAAGTTTAAAGCAGATGGTTCTGTAGAAAGATACAAGGCAAGACTTGTAGCCAAGGGCTACACTCAACAAGCAGGTGTTGATTACCTAGATACATTTTCTCCTGTAGCTAAACTTGTTTCTGTTAAGATGATGTTAGCCATTGCAGCAGTCAAACAATATTCTCTTCATCATCTTGACATTAACAATGCCTTCTTGCATGGTGACCTTGGAGAAGATATCTACATGGACATACCTAAGGGATACCAAGGTCAGGGGGAGTATCAAGGCATGGTGTGCAAGCTAAACAAATCTCTATATGGCCTAAAACAAGCATCAAGGCAGTGGTTTATCAAATTCTCTACAGTTTTGATGAATTTTGGACTGAAGAAGAGTAGTGCAGATCATTCATATTTCTTCAGGTATGAGAATGATACTTACCTTGGAATCATCATTTATGTTGATGATATCCTTATTGCCTGCAACAACAACTCCTTAGTGGATCAGTTCAAAACATATTTAGGTCAACACTTCCAGTACAAAGATCTGGGATCACCTCAGTATTTTCTTGGCTTGGAGATACACAGATCTGATGATGGGATCTATATTTGTCAGAGAAAATATATATTAGATCTACTGAAAGATACTGGACTCACAGGTTGCAAACCGAAATCCACTCCCATGGAAACTAATAGACATCTGCAACTCTGTGAGGAGGATCCTCTTCCTGATGCTAAAGTCTACAGAAGATTGGTGGGAAGACTTTGTACCTTGGTTTCACTAGACCTGATATAAGCTTTGCTGTAAACAAACTCAGCCAATTTTACTCACGTCCATGCTCTCATCACATGGTAGCAGCTCATAGAGTTTTAAGGTACTTAAAAGGAACTGCTGGTCTTGGTCTATATTATCCTCAGAATTCAAGCTTATCACCTAGCGTATTCTCTGATGCTGATTGGCGTACATGCTCAGACTCACGCAGGTCAGTCACTAGTTTTTGCTTGTTTCTTGGAGATTCCATTATATCTTGGAAATCTAAGAAGCAAAATACTGTCTCACGGTCATCTGCTGAATCGGAATATCGTGCCATGGCACAAGCAACATGTGAGGTTGTATGGATTGATGTTTTACTTAGAGATTTTGGAATTCCTAGAGTGAAAGCTATACCTCTATTCTGTGACAACAAAGCAGCAATCGACATCACCTCAAACCCAGTTTTTCATGAGAGGACGAAGCATATAGAGATCGACTGCCATACTATTCGAGATAAATATACAAATGGTCTCATTAAACCGCTTCATGTTAGAGCTGATATGCAAGTTGCAGACGTGTTCACAAAGGCTCTTGGTGCTCCTGCTTTCTCACGTCTAGTATCCAAGATGGGACTTCGAAATCTATACTCCCATCTTGAGGGGGAGTATCAAGATATGATGAAGAAACCTCATGCAAATAAAATAGAGAAATAAGTTGGACTTTATTCTAGTTGATAAAATCGCATTTTACTTTTGCATTTTACTTTTACAATTTGCCACGTAGGTCTTCTTCTTCATATAAAAGGTAGTGGGTTTACGTACAATGTACAGAGGATATTTTACATTATTCAGCTGAATGAAAAATTACTTTTCCTCCTAAATTATTTCTTGCTTTATTTCTTAATTCAACATCTAATATGCTTTTCTATTTTCAAATCGAACGCCTTCCCAAATCAAGAGGCTCTTTTAATAGAAGTGTAACTAAATAGAGATAATGAAACTGAAAAGCAGTATCTCACAATGTTACAAATGTACACACCACTCTACTTGCACATACTCGTATATAACAATTTAGTCAAATCCACTACAAATTCATCATATGCAATTCAGTTAATAAGTCGTTTCTTCTCCGAGTAATTGATTCGGAGTTCAGGTCATCTCGAACACGAATATGGCGTATTAAAAACAAATAGTCAAATCAATCCATTAATAGATTAAAAATCAAATGCAAAGAACATTCTTTAATTTTGTATTTACCACGTGGATATATTAAGGATAATACCCTCCGAAAATAGGTTTGAAGTCTGCATCAAAATCATCCCATAATGCATAAGTATCAGCCGAACTGCCTAAATAATCAATCTCACTATTTCATAAGTTGCCCGGATTCACGGTCGCCGGCGGAGGCGGCGGCGCAGCGCTAGTAGTCACCGTCGATTCTTCCGTGGTCTCGCCGGAGGACTGATAATTAAAAGTAGTCGAGAACGTGAATTCTGCATCTTGATTTCGAGGCATGTAGGTTGTACCGTGGCTTTCCAAGATTGTACACTGAGGTACGACCTTATCCATGCAGTCGACCGTGTAGGGAGACGAGGAGCGAGCTAGGGCTTGGTAGAGAATATCGGACATGTCATTCTGCAGATCGGTAGAGACAGAAAGTGTTGAGCTGCCATGGAGGAACGGAAGTGGCGGCTGTAACGGAAGGGCGGTGGCGCTTGTTACGGCGGCGGCGGCCGGCGGGGATGTTGCGGAGAGCGCCGCCTTTAGTCCAGTGCCTCTTGCAAGATTTGCAGAAATGTCGAGGCTGGGACTTGTTGTAGTTGTTGTAGTAGCAGAACTTCGTATTCGTCGAACCGCACCTCGGACAGTCCACCGACGTGCTGGTCCAGTCGCCGGAGAAGTGTTCGGTCGCCATGAAAATGAATTTAATTTGATGGATGGGATCTTTGTCAGGTTGTAGACATCAAGGGAAGAAAAGTTTGGGATTTTATACGAGTATGGAAAGAGAAAGAACACGTGGAAAATAAGAAAGAGAGAGTGACCAAAATAGCCATTTTCATAAGTATAATGATTAAAATAGCCACTAATAAATAAATGGTATAATAATAGCCATATTTTGCATTTAGTACCAAATTTACCCTTATATTAGTGTATTCAATAATTAATAAAAATAATATTAACGGAATAATTTGATTTTTATATATTATTATTTTTATTTATATTACTATAATTTAAAAAGTTAAAAAATATTATACTATAATTTTGAATTATTTTATATTGTATAACAAATAAAATTTTAATTAAATGCTATGAAATAATTATAAAAACCCTAACTAATTGGATAAGTGAACCCTAGAAAATAATTATTAAATTAAATTAAATTATTATAAATTAAATTATTGAAATATATTTATAAATATACTTTCAATTTCTGATTTGAATTCTATATATATATATATCAATTCTAATTAGTTAATAGAAGCTAAGGGCAAATTAGGTATCAAATGCAAAAAAAGACTATTATTATACCTTTTATTTATTAGTGGCTATTTTAATCTTTTTACTTATGAAAATGGCTATTTTTGGGTATTAACACAAATGAAGAAATAGTGGGTTGTTACGTGGATATATATTATAGTAATAAAAGTAGGGGAGGAGGAAATGTATGTGAAGCAGAGAATGAAATTGTGAGGAACGTGGGGAGAGAAATGGATCAACTTTAATTCGAAATAATTAATGTTACCCCTTTGTTTAATTAATTAATATTCGAAATATTCAATATAACTAATCGGGAGAATCGAATATATGTCGCATACTAAATTAATCAATCTAATGACCTTCGAGGAGCGTCGCATTTTTTTTGTAATTATGTTGGATTGTGTTTTAATTCTACGCATGATAATAGTATATAATTGCAATATATACATAAACGGGGAGGGTTCCTGTGAGAACCATTCTATTCGTAAAAACATATATAAATTAAATCATGAAAGTATTATTTACAAAAAAGCATAATTGTATACTAAAAAAATATGAAAACATAACTAAAAAAGTGGATTCTCACGAACAAAATGGTTCTCATATGAACCACTCTCATACATAAACAAATATAAAATAGTAAATAAATTAAAAATGGATATGATTTTCAGTTTAGATTTCTTTGTCTATGATATTTGTATATATGCTTTTATAATACTCCCTCTGTCCCATTAGAATAGACTTATTTTATTATTTTATATCTCACATATATTTAAGAAACAAGTCTAGATTCTAATGAGACGGAGGGAGTTTTGTACATTTAATATTTAATTAAATAAGTAAAATACTTCTTATAAGATATTGTTGTACATGCATGTCGAAGCTATCTGAAACAGGAATTAAAATTAAATAAGATAAAAACAGAACGTAGAAGCATTTTGACTAGAAAATCAAGCCGCGTGGGTTCATATTAATTAGGAATTTGACGACAAGTCGATTCCTTTCCTACGTGTCATTCCATTGTCGATAGATATGCTTCTAAGATTCTGGTCAAATATCGTACGATGCTTCCCTTGTTCATATGCACAAATCTATGTTGTTGTTGTTGTTGTTTTTTTTTTTTAATATTTATAAATTTATTATAACCAACTCACGTGGAATTATTAAAATAATCAAGTGCTCCTCACTAATTTCATATACTTTGTTAATACTACTACTTTGTTGTGGGCTTGAACTATCCAACCATGGGTCTAGCTGAGTTTGGTCCACTAGCAACCAAGCTTGGGTTAGGGGTAATTCTATACATAGCCCCCGTATTGCTAATTATAGCCCCCTTATTTATAATATAAATTAAAACAAATATGATTATACTATTTCACCCCTTAGCCCCCAAATCCTAATTATATACAATAATAATTAAATGTAACCCCCAAACTCATTCATCATAACCCCCAACAGCAGTAGTCACCATCTACAGTCGTACATTGGAGAAGAAATTCAACATGAAGTAGAGAGTTCAATTTCATGTTCTACGGAAGTACCCATGATAAGATTTATTCCCGTTGCTAAGATACTAATTTGAATCTTCACTAGAAGAGTTGAAAAGGGAATTGGACGATGCCCTCCTCGACGGTGGCGCCGCCTCCGGCAAGTGGCCATTGTTTTATTTTGATCTCTTCTAGCGGCGGTTTGAGATGGGTTAGCTTCTGAATTTCTGCAAATCCCTCGCTAAGGCGGCGGTGGCTGCCAAGGCTGAGACTGAGAGGAAGGTTAAGGAGGCAACATATACAAGAAAAAGAGCAAAGGAGGCATTTGGATATTAAGGAGAAAGCGAGGAAGAAGAAGCCGACCTTAGGAGGGCCTCAGATGTGGTGGGGCGAGGATTTTGGTGGAATTTCAGCAAATGGTAATGGTTGTACTGCCCCTCCTGGTAAATAGGAACAAAAGATTACTGCAAAATGGGGGTTACACGTAATTCTCAAGAAGAAAAATAAAAGGGGGCTACAGTTTACTTCAAGAGAATAGACGGGGTTATAAGGTTGTGGATATTGGTTTATTTAATTAAAATTTGGAGGTTAAGGGGTAAAATAGAATAATCATATTTATTTTAATTTATATTTTAAATAGTGGGGGCTATGATTAGAAATATGGTGGTTATGAATAGAATTACCCTTGGGTTAGATCTAAAAACTTCAAGGGTAATTCTATACATAGCCCCCAAATTACTCATCATAGCCACCAAAATTAAATTAATTAATATTATAACTTAAATTTCCTATCCTATCCTTATAGCCACCGTTCCTTCTTCAATTTATAGCCCCAACAAACACTGATAATACCGATAATATAGAGACAAGCTCTTCCTCTTCAGCAAAAATGAAATATGAGGATTTACATGAAATAAAATTTATTAAATTTAATTGATCATAAATGCCTAATTTGTTTCTCAAATTTTTTTTCACCATGTTCACCACCCCAATTTGGCACTACTGTCGGGGAGGAGACGACTCTTCTTTGCCGGAAAGAATGAAACAACATCCAAACATACTCAACCAATTCTTTGGAATTGAGGCGAAATCAAGTCAATAACAGATTTCCCAATAAATAACACACAACCAAATTCAGCTATAAACAAAAGCGACCTCTCCCCTTTCTCGAAGATGCCGGCGGCATAGAAGAAGAGTATGGTTGGATGACGCTTCATCGCACTCGCCTTCATCTGGCTGTAAGACAATGAAGATGGTAAGATTTGGACTTCTCCGGCAGAAGAGCTCATCTCCGGCGGCAGCGAAAGAGGCTTCCAGTTCCAGGAAAGAGAAAGCGAATGGATGGGGCTAAGGAAGAATAATAAATTGAGGAGAAATGGAGAGGAAAAATTCAATTTGCGAGAGTGAGAGTTTTGAGACGTGTTGTTTATTTCTCCGGTGATATTCGAGCAATGTAAAGCGTTTGATTAGAGGTTGAAGATGAACAAATTTGCAAATGAGGAAAATTGGGGGCTATAGGGATAAAACAGTAAATTCATAAATAATTTTATTATTTTTATTAATTGAGGGGCTATGAATAGCAAAATGGGGGCTATGTATAGAATTACCCAAACTTCAAAAAGTTAATAAGGACCTAATTCGACCCAATTAACCGCCATTAGTCAACTCAGCTTCCTGCATAAAAATAAAATAGGGGTAATTCTATACATAGCCCCCGTTTTACTATTCATAGCCCCTCAATTAATAAAAATAATAAAATTATTTACGAATTTACTACTTTATCCCTGTAGCCCACAATTTTCCTACTAAAGCAGTCTTCATTTGCAGATTATCGTTCATCTTCAATCTCCAATCAAACGCCTTAAACCGTTGCAATATCATCGGAGAAATCAACAAGACATCTCAAACTCTTGCAAATAGAATTTTTCTCTCCATTTCTCCTCAAACAACACAAATAAAAATTCACATAAATCAAATTGTATAAAATTGTTGAGTTCTGAAAGAATCTCGTATTTACTTTCTTATTCCAAATATTGAAGAGTTGAACTTATGGCTTACTATTTCTTCCTCGCTTTATTATTACTATGAATTTCTACAATTTTATATTGTGAATGGTGGTGCTAGATCAATGGCTATGGTGAAAAGGGTTTCTGTTGTTCTACCACCAAATACGATAATGTCTGAAATAAGGAAAAAAAAAATTGATGAGTTTATAGGCGTAATATGCAGGAGTTGCGTCAATGAGAAGCAGCAGACGACGTTGATAGCAACCCTGGCTGGAATTTGGGTAGGTTTAAGTCAATACAAAGTTAAGAAATTGATTATTCAATTTTAAAATACTTAATACTTTTAATTTAACATTGGGGGCTGCGATTAAAACTATTTCGGAAGAAATTTATATTTGGGGCTACAAGGTTAAAATTGTAAATTGATTGATATTATAATTATTTTTTTTAATTAAGGGGGCTACAAAGAGTAAAATGGGGGCTATGTATAGAATTACCCATAAAATAGTAAAAAAATTAAAGTTTATAACAAAAATGTAAAAATCGGACTTTTAAATATTTTTGTAACCCATAACAAAAAAAATTGACAATTTATCAATTAATTTTAGTCGACAAAATATTTCTAAGTCAAAAAGAAAAGGGACGCATTCCTTATGCAAGTAAATGTGAAAATTATAGGTAGTTTGCATTAATACACAAATTGAGCGTGAAGAGGGGATATACTCATGGTTTAATCACTTGTTACCTTCCATGTACACTCACTCAACATGACTTGCCTAATTTTAAATTGTCCCAAGAAAGCGAAAGATCTAAAGAAGGCCACATGCATGGAAATTGGAAAGTGAAAGCCCTCATCAAACTCTATTCATAAATGCCCAATTCTGTGGTAGTTGCCTTTCTTTTCTCATTTTATTCCTACTCTTGTGGGTTGGTTTTGAAAGAATCCAATTCAATAAAAAATTCACCTTATAGAAACAATATGCTAGAAAACACATAATGTTACAATATATGGTTAGAGAGGGTTTGTAGCATCTGCTCAAGTTATTTAAACATATGTATTGGAGAATTTGTAGTATATTTGATGAATGCAGCATTATTTTTACAATAAAGAGAGATTTAGTAGTCAAGAAAATGTTAGATAAATAAAGTTATCTAGACTCTTCTGTGCCTTTGGTATGCCTATATTTTTATGATTTTATCTTATTATGCATTTTCTTATCACCGCTACTGAACAATGCCCAAGACTTTAACAATTATACTCAAAAGAGTTAAGTTAGTAAATATCACCTCAAGATGTCTCTCTCTCTCTCATCAGTTTAGTTCTAAAACAAACTCAAGTCTACATCCAATATTCTAAAAGTCGCTAGGCGCTAGTCGGGCGGTGAAGGGAGGACTAGTGCCTAGGCGGCTAGGCGGATTAGAAATACAAGCTTACTTTTACTATTTTCACATCATATCATCAGTTTGAAGCTATATCAACACATATTGTTCATAATTTTATTACCAAATTTATGATAAAAACATTAAATATGATATTTAAATGACAAATTTCATAGTATTCACATAAATTTCATGGCCTAATTATCATAGGTATTGATTAGTTCAGACTTAAAGACTAATTAAGCTTTATCCGGCAATAATTAGGCTGTCGCTAAGCGCCTAGGCGGATTTAGTATTAGTCGGGCGGTGGAGTGCCGACTAGTGCCTAGGCGGGGACTTTTAGAACACTGTCTACATCATAATTAATACAGAAAATATCATAAAGTAAAATATGAATTGACCTCATAATGTAGGCCAAGAAAGTAGCTGTTTGCAACTTTGCATCTCTGGAAAAGCAGGCATCCACAATGTAGATCCCAAATTGTGGGATCTCTCCCACTTTTCGGTGGAAGAAATCCCACATCGAAAAGTTGCCCTAATGCAATGGGATCTCTCTGATTTTTTATTAATTTTTTTATTCAATTTCTTTAATTTTGTAAATCTTTTTTTATTTCAATTAATATATCAGTTTATTAAATTTAACTCTGATCCAAATTATTTAAAACTAATTTTATTTATTGAATTCAAATACTAGACATTACATAAAATTAAAAAACATCTAAATTTAGATAATAAAAAAAATTCAAATCAAGCTCTTCAATTCACTGCATAGCTCAAGATGTTCTTCAAATTGCACCGGCGTCATTCTGCTCGTCGTATCTGTCGCCAACGCCTTCTGATAATTCCTTATCACTTTTGAACGTGCTTGGCGAGCTTTAGCCTTTGCCCACTCGACTGAATTCTCGATTTGCTTCGGTCATTGTTTGGACTAGATTGACATTGATTTTCTCGGGGACGTCTTCTAGTGTGCCACTTGCTGTCGTTTTCCCCTTGTTGTGAGCTTGGTTCTTTGCTTGCTTCTGCCCAATCGGCCGGTCATGACTATAGAAACCGGCATCATCCTTGGATAGACTTGAGTTGGACGACCTATCAAGGCCCTTTTGTCGCTTATTAGAGCCACTTGTGTCATCCTTCAAGCCGATGCCTTAAAATTTGGGAAGCCCATACAAGATCTTCCAAGCATCCTTCAGAATGCAGTATTGCTTGTTGTTCTTGTCGTGGAACAACTTATTTGCAACGTCGTAGATGTCCTCACTGGACGACCCGCTTGGCCATTCCCTCTTCACTTGAAGGTAGCAGCCGTTGAATGATGTAACTTTTGCTTGCGCTCTTCCGAAATGCGATTTAAGTTGAACGTGGTCTCAGTCAATCGCGTCTCTCGGCTTCTTTTGATTGTAAAGTCTATGGAACTTGATAAACATGACAATGCTAAGAAAGACTCCATTTAGGCATCTCTTTGAGGCCATCCACAAAAAATCATTGGAAGAGAGCATTTGCAGCAGGTCAAACAAAACCATCAGCAGGATAATGAAAGGGTACGAAAACAACACTACATATTTGAAGATTAGAGTCCAGCAAATACCAATTTCCGAGAAAATGATTTGGTTAATTTTTGGTATAGTAGATGGAGACAAGACTATCAAACCTGGAAATAATAAGAATATTCAAGTGAGTTTTATTGATAGGTTATACCCTTTGCGAAAATCCAAAAAATACGACAAGTTAACCAAATCCAAAAGAGATAACAAATTAAACAAATCCATTAGAGACGACAAGTTAACCAAGGAAAAAAAATTGAAACGAGCTTAAGAGCAGAGGGAATAGCAAGCGGGGATTTTGCTTGGTTGGCTATCTTATACGTCCTTACTTATGCCCTTGCTCCAACCAATGGATACAACATTGGGCGGTACTACACCTTGAAGATGTGAATGGTATGTCAAAAAAAAAAAAAAAAAAGAATACTCGGAAGCTTAATTTGTTTAAATAACTTATAGTTTTTGATAAATCCATTGCAGGCTTGAGCACAAGCTGCACTATCATGAATAGGAAGAGTTCTGTAATGACTACTTCTTGATAGTTTATTTTTTGGGTGAACTTTATATATACCCAAAAGGAATAAGTATATAAGTTTTATACCCACCACTTTAATTATATAAGTTTCATACCCAAAATGCATTAAAAGGACAACAATACCCCTTTCTTGTATAAAGCACTATTTCCAAGTATTTGTTAAACCTATGTTTAATTCTTCATGTAAATAATAACATGCCCATCACTCTTCCGTAAATAAATTAGTGCATACCAACTTCATACCTTTAATGTTGTGGATCTTCTTCGCCAGAGGTTTTATAGACTGCGTCCAACCACCACGAGCACCTTATGGTTCTCTATCGAATTCCTTCCTCAGCTTCTGATCCGCCTCGCCTTCGTCAAATTATCAATCCGAGCAACGCTCCAGGAATCGTGATAATGGCTTAGAACACTGAGCAAAGACTCACTGCGGGCTAAAGTTTGTTGGTAAACAGAAATTTAAAATACGAAGGTAATGAGCAAAAGCCCGAATTTTTATTGGGAAATTATAAAATATTTATTACATAATTTTATCTCTTTTGGGAGGAGACAAACTTGTTTAGCTACCTATGGTAGCGGAAAGGAAAGCACTCATACACTCGAAAATTTAAAACTATTACAATGCTAATGTTGAAGAAAGCTAAGAAAATGATCGATGATCTTTGCTTCCTTCGCTCGTCTTTATTTATAGAGGGTTTGACGACATCCCTCCTTACTTGAATTATTGCATCAGATGCTTTTTTCTACCGACGCCAGCTTGCTCCCATATGAATCATGGGTCCTCATTTTCTTCAATTATCACCGAAAGCAGAGATAATTGAAGGTTGATGGTGGAGTTTGGGGTCCTCCACTTTGAATTCCACCGAAAAATTGGTGAAATGTCCTTCTCTTGAGCAACAGTTCTCAAGATTCTTTTTCCTTCACGGTTTAATATTGTTTCGAACCGTGTAGCTTTTCCTTTTCACGGTTTTATTATAACTGTGTAGACTTTTCTTCCTTCACGGTTTTATTATTATTTTGAACCGTGAAACCTTTTCCTACTCACCCTTGTCGTTTTCATTTTGGGTGAGATTCCTCCATTATAGAGTCACATGACTCTATCCTCTTGTGTCGGCCACCTAGTTTTTTCTTGGGGCCCTGGGCATCCTTCCTTTCGGTGGCTCCCTTGATTTCTTCTGGTCTTGGGCTCAAGCTCGTCCTGCTCTAGGCATGAACTTCTTGCCAAACTCCAGCTCCTTTTGGCCTGAGCATGCTGGACAGATATGGTTAATCCAGTTCCCATAGTGGGCCATGTTGCAATGCTTGCGATGAGTTTCTTTGCTCGTCATAAGCTTGTTTTCTCAAAGTAGATTCCTCTTTCTTTCGAAAGCCTCTTCTGCAAATCTCGTAGTTTTTCCTGTCATTGTGTTTAACAGGAATGATCCGTTCACAGAGTTCTGAAAGAACTTGAACGAATACTTGACCTTATCCATCTCAGTGAGACAGACCCATAAACCCCAAGCCCTGCGGGTTGAGATTTCATCCTCGGTGATCATGGAGACAAGTGGTACTTCTCCACTTGGAACCTTGATGTTGCAACGGCTCCTCTCGTCGGTTCGCCTGAGTCTTATGTAATGGAAGGCTTCATGGTTTCCATTTCCAACTGGTTCTGGTGCAGCACTAATGAAGTAGAGCTCCAGAACATCTCCTCGACTCAACTGGTCGTTGTTAGACCATGAATCATATACAGCTTCTTGAATCCACTTGGGCAGATTCTTGATTTCTGTAAATGAGGGTGAGACAGTATAAACTGAGGCAAGTGCCCCAAATTCATACCATTCTTTAACCTCTTGTGGATGAACGTCTGGCATCATCCAAATTCGAGGATACTTTCCAGAGACATCAACCAAGGTTTTGTTTGGATTGATACATCTCCTTGTCATCAACTTCTCCCAGCTAGCCTGATAAGCATGCCAAATAGGAGAAACTTGAATAAAATTATCAGTATTAATCTTAGAAGTGCCTTTCAAGGGTCTAAGATTAATCTCTCCCTCCTTAACCCCGGAGGTGCTGGGTTGAAATGATGCATCAGAATTTGACTTCTGAGGATCATCTTCTCCTTGGGCCGATGGTTCAACCACCAGCTTAGGACTTGTGCAAGAGGTATTGGAATCCTCTGCTACCGTTGTAGGGGCTGGCCACCGAATCGCTTCTTTTTCTTGGTAACCGAAGTCACCCGAGAAGCCCGAAGGAGTAGGCTTTTGTAATGCATTCCAGCACTTTGTGTGTGCCAGCCTACAATCTCGTATTCTATTGGAGACTTTTATCTTGTCAACAGCTTGTATCTTTCCAGCTTGATCAGCTCTTAAGACACACTCGTCTCATTCCCTAAGAAGCATCTCAAGGTCTTCTCTGAGATGTCTCATGGAATTCTGGATGGAGCTTACTTCAGTCGGCTCCATCTCTTTGTTAAGAAATCTGCAAGAATATTTTCGTGAGATTTCACAATGACAATATCAAATATGAAATATTGACATTCAGCTTGCCATCTAAGTAATCTAGCCTTTTCAGGTTTTGATTCTATCTTGTTTTTTAAGAAAGCTTTAACTTGGGTGTTATCAACTTTCAAAACGAATTTCTTTGCTAAAAGAAAGAGAGGCAATTTTTTGAAAGCCTTTCGAACTGCAAGGAATTCCTTCTCGTTAATGTGC
This sequence comes from Mentha longifolia, assembly GCA_001642375.2. NCBI lineage: Eukaryota > Viridiplantae > Streptophyta > Magnoliopsida > Lamiales > Lamiaceae > Mentha > Mentha longifolia. The sequence continues at coordinate 24,195,557 of CM038120.1, read as the reverse complement.
CATCTGATGGCCTCATTATCTTGGAACAAACCACTACAGTATCTACATGGTTCTTCTCCATTTGGCGTGATCTTTGTGAGCACTGCTGCCCACCAATGATCACTAGCATCCTGTGTACAAGACTAAGTTGTCCTCGTCTTGCGGTATAGAGAGCTTTGGGAGATTCTCGCAAACCACCTTCAAGTCTCTCATTCCTTTACGATGTTCATCTGTCCACATAAACGGAACATCTTTTTTAGCAATGGGCTGAAAACCTTTCTGTATTTTGCAAGATTCTTGATAAATGCTCCTGCAAAATTAACAACTCCTAAAAAACTCTGAAGTTGTTTTTTCTCTTTTCGATCCTCCAAGAAATTCTTGACTTTTTGAACAATATGGTCCTGTAGAATTATTCCCGATTCATCTATCTCGATTCTCAAAAATTCCATTTTCCGGATTGCAATACTGCCTTCTTTTCTGACAGTACTAATCCTTCCTTGTAACAAACATCTGCAAAAATCTCAAGATGTTTGACATGTTCATTTATATCCTTTGATGTCATAAGAACATCATCAATATAAACAAACATGAAAGAGAAATAATCTTTAAAAGATTATCCATTTTTCTCTGGAAAATCTGAGGTGCATTAGCTAACCCCATTGGCATCATGTTCCAAACATAATGCCCTTGTGGAGTAGAGAAGGCTGTAAACTTCTTACTCTTTTCCTCCATGCGAATCTGGTAAAACCCTGACTTGCAATCAAACTTGGAGAAAACCTTAGCATTTCTAATACAGTTAATAAGGTGTTCTCTACTCGGGATGAAATAACCATCAAACTTAAGAATGTCATTAATACCTTTATAATTAATAACGAGTCTGGGTTTATTTCTTTTTATCTCACCATGGTTTCTTACCAAGAAGCCTGGGCTACTATATGGTGAGTTACCTGGTTCGATCAACTTCATATCAAGGTGTTCCTTGATAATCTCCTTCATATCCTGCTGATCTTTGATATTCATCAGGATTGGTCTGAATCTAACAAACTCATTCACCTTATCTGGCTTTGCCTTTAAGGTTGCTCTGAGTTGGTTTTTCTCCCACCATGCCAAAGGATTCTCATTGTAACACCTTACAATCTTCCTTTTGACATCTTCCAGTGAAACCTGCGAATTACTCTTAATATCTTTAGAAATTAAAGATACCTTTAGGAGTTGAATTTCAGCTTCATTGTCTTCAAATTCGTTGTCTATCAATGCTCCTCTGATCCTGTAGTTCAATAACGCCTCATTGAACTTTCTTCGATCTTGCATTTTTGGGTGTCGAAGTTGTCCTTCATCACCACGCTTGCTGCGAAAGACTAATGGCATTTGTCGGTTGAATGCCCCTTTTAACCTTTGGACAATGATCTTGTGATCACATTGTGTTGTGAACACCAATCGTTGTTGCTCATTATCCTGCATATATCTTTTGAACATTTGCAAGAAATTATTCCCTAACAGGATATCTGCTCCTGTATCATGAAAATAAATTGGTGGAGTTTTAACCTTATACCAAGGTGTCTGTCCTGCTCCTCCAATTAGAATTTCCACCATCTTGATTCCTTTTGTTAGAATCAAAATCTTCTTGGAAAAATCTCTTCCTGCAATGCGCGGTAGATCTTCTTCTACCTCTGCTGGGAAGATTCCTCGTTTTGCTGCGCATATTCCTGCACCTGAATCAATATAAGCAGCAAAATATTCTGCCTTATATTTTTCATATAACACTCCGATAGGAATGTATATCGAGAAGGGACTAGTCATTAGATCAAAATCTTTCTTTCATTGATCGTGACCTCCATTCCTTCTTCTCCTTGTCTCCATGGTTTGAATTTTTTAAGGAAATCCAAACCCAGGATGAAAACATCATCTTCTCTTCCTGCTCGCCCTTTGATTTCGACCGTCAGTCCTCCAATTTCGATCATTCCTTTGTAATGATGGACTTCTGGTTGCTCGAGATAATACAAGACATTGCAAGGGAAATTGGTTTCCCATCTTGTAGTATCGAATCTCACAGTTACTCCTCTCCATCCTTCTGGACATTTGATGGTAATAACCATTTTAATGGCACTCAAAGCTTGTAAAAACCCCCGAGTCTCACTGCTTTGCTGAATAAGACTTCTTCTCATTGATTGAGAAGTAATCCTATCCCCTTGGAATGACAATCGCCCGGATTGTATTTTAAGGCTTTGATCATGCCTTATAACTGCTCTGTCCTGGATTAATATATCCACGTTTCTTGATTGTGGAATTTCTACTCTATCAGGACAGATCGCCATTGTCACCTTCTTGAAGATATCTGGTATCTCTATGAACTGCTTTCCTAAAAATAACTCAGTATGATGTGAGTTTGAAAGCACATAGAATACCTGATACGTGATGGAATAAGGTCTATTCCCTTCTTCCACTAGCTCCTTTCTTTTGAAGTCCTGATACAATGTCAGGGCTCTGTTGAAGTTGGTGTCGTTAAGATTGTAAGCAATCTTTGGATAAATAATTCTGACCACCTGTCTAGCACATAAGTTTCCCGCAATGGTTCCCATTACGGAATCCTTGAGATTTCTGACTCGCCTATAACAAATAGCGATATCAATAGGTGAATCCACTCCTGTGAAAAGAGCTGATTTGAGTACTAATTGAATTGCTCCAATAAGTATCCAATTCATCTTCTCCGCAATTTTCGGCTTCATCTTTCCAAGATCCTCCCGGATATCTTCTACTGGAATCAAATGCATCTCTTCTTGATTCCCCGTGAGCTCGATTGGGAGCGACATTTCTCTTCTCGTTATACCATATACAATATGGTGTTTTCGAGTTTTGAGAGTGAAGTTCCTCAGAGCATAATCTATGCTCCCTGCTGTGAAGCCTTGATAATTTGTATATTAAGACTTTTCTTCATGATCTTATCGATCTGGTTTTGTGTGAAATCATCGTCCGGCTTGAATAACCAGTTTGATTTTCACTTTCTTGATGATGAACCTCCTGTTCAGTCGGATTCTGAATCGGTTGATCCATCTTCTTCACTACTAAGGACTTCTTCCTGTTCGTAAATGCTTTTGTCTGAGGGTATATCCGCAAACGAATAAACTTGTACGAGATCTTGAAAATAGATCGCATCTTCAATGTCTGGGGTTGACTCGAACCTCCTCATCTCCTTGTTTTCAGGGCAATTTGTTGAAATATGCCCCGCTGCACCGCATGTCCAGCAGTTGTAGTCTTTAAAACTTTCGTTAGCTTTTCTAAAAATTTTCTTTGTTGGTGTTCTCTCCTGAGGTCTGCTTGAACTGGCATCTCTGGATTGAAACCTGTTTCTTGATGGACCACTTCGTTGTCCATATTTATATGATCTAGCTTTCTGTCTAGACCACATCGTTCTTGGCTTCAAGATCCTTTCTTGGATCTTCTATCTTTAGAATAGGGTTGATACATATTCTTACTACTCCTTTTTTAGCTAGCAGGATCGTCTCCAATGACCGTTGGGAGATCATTATCTTCACAATTAAGGGGGGCTGCCTTGTTGATCCTCCTTAATTTCTTGATATTCTTTTGTGCAGTGGCTTGCTGACACCATTCTGTCAGTTTGGTATGCACAAAGGACATCATTTTTCCCACGCCATCATATTCACCGGGAATGTAATCTCGGATGAACATTTCTCTCCATGGGTTAGGAAATTTCAAGAAGAAAATTTCCTTTGCAAAGTTTTCATCAGTCTTTGATTGATGTTGGTAGACTGTGAAGAGCTGTAGAAACTTGTTAAGAGATTTTTGATCCAAGACAGCAAGTCTTAGATTAAGAAGAGCCATTGAATACTTCTTCTTTTTCTCTTCATCATAGGTTCCAAAATAACCGACTCCCAAGAAATGATTCTTTAGGATGTCCGTCATCTTATTAACCTTTGCAGAATGGGACTCCAGCTTAAAGCACGCATTTTTTACATCTGTGCTTATATTGTTTTTCCACGCCGTCTTTGCAGCTCATGCAAGACTCATTTTGAGGAATTTGACATATCCCTCATCACTCATGTCGAGAGTTGATCCTGCAACTCTCATTGCTGCTCCCCAGTCATCAATGAGTTTCTCTCTATCTTTGAAATTGATTTCATCGATATTGAGAGTAACTCCATAGGGATGGATAGGCTCCAAGGTAGGTTTTTCGGAAGGAGTATCATGTTTCCATTTTGTCCTTCGTCTGTAATTGACCTTGAACTGAGCATCTGCAATTCCACCTATTCTTTGATGATAGGTGGAGCTAGCCTCGAAATCATGTTGATTCCTTGGTGGTGGTTGAGCTTCGCCTCCTGATGTGCCTTCTTCTTTGGCCATCTTGAGATCCACCACTTTCATGTTAGCAAAAGATTCTGCTAACTCTTGTAGATCTTCTAGTCCGATCATTCGAGGTTATTCATTCTTTTTTACCTCAGATCGTACCATCAATAAGATCCAATCTAGGGTCCCTTTTTTCACCCTCTTTGACTGGTAACGGATATCTTTTTGGTTCATCCCAAAAGAAACCCTTTCTGGCATGGCTAGAACTTGGTTGTGCTTCCAGCTTCTCCACTCTTTTTTGAATATCCTTTAGGATGTCGAGAATGACATCCTGTTTGTTGGATATTCCATCCACCTTTTGAGGTACTCCATATAGGTTGTTGCCATAATTTTGCACCGTCTTCTGGATTTCCCTTAAATCCATAGAGATTTTGGACGGATCCGGAAAAATCTCTATGAAATCGGGGCCGATCTTCTGTCCGGATAGATCCATTAGGTGTGATCCCGGTGGGCTATTCTCCTAAGACGTCTCAGCTTTCCCTCAAGATAAGCGTTTATCATGAGGCAATCTAAGAAGTGCTTGAACTCTCTGGTTCGTTCATGGATTTCTCCCGGACTCAGGTTATCTCGAACCGCCTGTTCGAGACGTTTTCATCTATCTCGCATTCTAGCAAGATCTCTTTCTTTGTTTCCCTCCAAAATTAGGAGGTAGAAACTGTAACACTCGCAACTCAGACAATAGTCTGGTTCCATTTTAACTTGAAGTCTCCTCCGTTAGGTAAATAAACATTATATAATAAATAAATATAATTCCCAAATAAACCTAGGGCTCTGATACCATTTTTAGAAGCGCGAGATCATATCGCCAAAACATGGGATTTTAATCCTCTTTTAAACAATAGGATAACAAATTAGCTTGAAAATTAAAGAATTACTTGTCAATAGCAATTCCTTGGTGTGCTCCTAGCAATTCATTAAGGGTATGCTTATCTTTTCATTGAGTTTTGGGTATAAAACTTATAGTTTTAAAGTGTAGGGTATAAAACTACTATACTATTTTGTTTTGGGTATTTATAACCATTCACACTTATTTTTTTGGGTGAACTTTAAAAATACCCAAAATAAAATAGTATAGTAGTTTTATACCCACAACTTTAAAACTATAAGTTTTATACCCAAAATCTAATAAAAAGACAAAATAACCTTAAGAATTGAGCCTACTTGTCTTTTAAACACAAAAATGTAAATGGGTCCCGACTTACATTTATTCAAAAATTAAATCCACCAACCTACCCCACTTAATATTGAATTTCTAGTGAAATAGTCTCCAATTTAATTGAGCATCGCTAATTTCAATTTCGTCAGTATTTTTTTTAATTGTAAATGCATTACCTATTTTCACGAAAGAAAAATATATATATACTACTATTCTAGTATTTTTAGGATAAAGGTTCGAAAAAGAAAATTATAATTCATAAATGATTCTTTCATTTATGTACTCTAAATCAAATGTCATCGTTAAAGATTGAATTATTATTTCCTTTGAAAACTGATAAGAGGATTATAAATAAATGGCAGAATCTGCAATTTTTTTTTGTAAAAAGGGTTAATAGTACTTTATGGCCCAAACTTTCAGCAATTTTTGAATTATGACCTCAACTTCCATTTTTTCCAAAAATGTCCTGAACTTTCAATATATTTTTTATTTATGACCACAAGTTCAACTTTTTTGAAAAATATCCCGAACTTTCAACATATTTTTTAAAAATAGCCCATCTTTTTTTTCCGACATCCCAGAAGCTTAGTCGACTCGTTGGATAGATGAAGTTGATTTTTTTTTGTCCACATCAACTTAAAACATTCCGAAAATAGAATTTTATACTTTAATTCTCTTATTAAATCTAAAAAAAAAGAAGATTATGCTCCTGTAGTGATTTATTTAAAATTAGAGAATTCCTTGTAAGATTTTTTTTTTTTTTAGATTTAATAAGAGAATTAAGTTGTAAAATTCTTTTTTTAGGAATGTTTTAAGTTAACGTGGACAAAAATAAAAATCAACTTCATTTATCCAACGAGTCGACTAAGCTTCTGGGATGTCGGAAAAAAAGATGGGTCATTTTTAAAAAATATGAAAGTTCGGGATATTTTTCGAAAAAGTTGAACTTGTGGTCATAAATCAAATATATTGAAAGTTCAGGATATTTTGGAAAAATGGAAGTTGGGGTCATAAATCAAAATTGCTGAAAGTTTGGGCCATAAAGTACTATTAACCCTTGTAAAAATAATACCTGTTTTGACGTTGTCACAAGAGATATATTCCTATTTGTTGTAGTTTAGTTTGTAGAAGTGAAAATGGGAAGTCGTAGTTTTATAACTCTAAATAAAACTAAATGAAACCGAGTTGCATACTTAACAACACACATTTAATACTTTGAGCATCTTCAAATTTATTACTCAATTAAATATGATATATTATCCACATTGACAAGATTCCTTTTTTAGCACTCCCCAGATAAGCTAATTGATGGTTTTGGGAGTTTTTGGCTAGATTACACGGTTGTTCTTACAAGAAAACCATGTGGTGCAGAATACAAAATCGTGGAATTCAGAACACTGCAACCGTGTAGATTAGAACAAGTTCGGGAGCTATTTTTTTTAAATCAAATTCACGGTTAGGTTACACGCCTACTTTTATTATTTAACCGTGTAAAGGGCATTTCAGCTGTGTGGAGGGCAAAATTACACGGTTGGAACATGTTCTCTATACGGTTGAAACTCATTTCAACAGTATACCCTAACCGTGATTGGTCAAAATTAAATTAAAATCAGTCAAAATTGAAGATTTCATATTAAATTCGAAGAGTAAATTTTGTTAATTTCATCTACATAGCTTAAATAACACCATAAGAACATAGATTTGTGTTATTTAGTCCATAATTGTTAATTTAAATGTGAAACCAAATGTAATATAGCTATCGAGAATAAGAGATTTATATCGTATAACTATAAAGTTTAAATTTGGCCACCAATGTCACTTTAATTGTAATTTTGTTATAATTGTATGTTTTAATTTCGTGACTTTGGAGTCATGAACGTTTTTTAACGTATAATACGGGCTTTAAAACGAAGGTGAAAGCAACCAAAAATCAAATTTTCAAAATTTAGAAGTTGATGTTTCTTAACTACATGGTTGAAACATGTTTTCTACAAGGTTGAAACTTATTTCAACAGTATGTCTTAACTGTGATTGGTCAAAATTAAACTAAAATAAGTCAAAATTAAAGATTTTATATTAAGTTCGAAGAGTAAACTTTGTTAATTTCATCTTCATAGCTTACAAAACATCATAAGGACATAGATTAGTGTTATTTCGTCTATAATTGTTAATTTAAATGTGAAATCTAATGTAATTAACTTCCCTTGAAATCTAATATTGATACATGTACCACTATAGTCCATGAAGTGATCACAATACATAAACTACAACTAACAAGTCTAATACACTTAATTATTTTTACAAATCTCAACAGTTACGTGAGTAATTTGGATTGTATGATTAAATATTTAACAAAAATGTTGTTAATTGCATGAGAAATCAGATTAAATTGAAGTTTGACCTTAATTTTGACCAAATTGGATTGCCTCCACGATTAGGGTTCACGGTTTATACACAGCTTCCACGGTCCAAAACACACCGAAACCGTGTAAATTACACTAATTTTGAATTTTTTTTCAATTTTGACCTCTGTACAAGATTAGGGTTCACGGTTTGTGACATGAACACGGTTTATTTTATAAGAAAACTGTGTAATTAATTAATTTTGAATATTCTCGAATTTTGATTTGCTTTACACGGTTTGTTATCAAATTAAATCGTGTACAAACGGTTTAATTTGATAACAAACCGTGTAAAGCAAGTAATTTTGACCATATTGAATTTTGACTTGCTTTACATGGTTTGTTAACATTTTAAACCATGTAACACACGGTTTAATTTGATAACAAACCATGTAAATCAAGTACATTTGACTATATTAGAATTTGACTTGCTTTACCTGGTTTGTTATCATTTTAAACCATGTAACACACGGCTTAATTTGATAACAAACCATGTAAAGCAAGTAATTTTGACTATATTGGAATTTGACTTGCTTTACATGGTTTGTTATCAGTTTAAACCGTGTAACACGGTTTAAGATGATATCAAACCGTGTAAAGTAAGTAATTTTGAGTATTTTCGTATTTTGATATGCTTTACACAGTTTGGATACATTAAACCGTGTATGTATTATTTTTCAATCTTAAGCGATAATAACACAAAAATATGCAAAATTAAAATGTACTTTTATACTTTTGAGCAAAATATCGTTGAAAATATACCAAATTCGCAACCAACAATTCTAGAAAATGGACGAACGTCCGATTTTTTCTCTCTATACAATTTGAATGTTTATAATATTATATGTTACACTTTTGTTGATGTTTCATTTTGTTATATTTTCTGATTCATCAATAAATGTAACAATACCTTTAATTGATTTTTTTTTTTCTGATTTGGTTATTGTCAATAAATGAATTTTTATTTTTTATTACTTTTTTCTGAAAAATTGATGTATAAACAGTTTGTTGTTTTTTGCTGAGATGAGTTGGAATAAAAAAAACAAATGTATACCATGTAAATTGAAGAGAGAGGTAGCAGATGTACAGTATGAGAGAGACAAATATTCTTTTGCCTTTAATTCTAAGTGGGACCACTTTTTAAGGGTATATTTATCTTTTCATTGGTTTTTGAGTATAAAACTTATAATTTTAAAGCGGTGGGAAACTTATATAGTTATTTGTTTTGGGTATTTTTAACAATTAAGACTATTTCTTTTGTAGCACTAAATAATAGCTTTTGATAATGTACTGGTCCACATTTATTCAAAATAGAGATTATGCTTACCGGTTCTATAATGCTTACTGTTCATATAAATTAGAATATCTACTAACTTGGTGTAAATCAAAATAGAGATTATTTTCCTTTTTGATTTGAATTTATGCTTCATTCAGCACCAAAAGAAAGAAATTAAAAACAAAAAAAATAAAGCCACTAATTTATCTTCTATTCTTCATCTTCTGGAATCGTTGTATCATGATATCATTAGTTTAGTGGATAACTTAGTATATGAGGTCGTAATATGAGATTCTTTGAAACAAAAATATATATTATATATGGATAATTGTAAACGAGGCACAAAATGTATGTTTGAAAAATGTAAGTATTATAGTGACACGTTTCTGCAAATTGGTCCTTGCAGGAATGATCTATCGGGACAAGGGTGGTAAATCAGAGATAAGAAAAGCTGGTGAATGTTTCTCATTAGCTAAAAAATATGAACTTACTGCAGAAGTTTATGAGAGTGTGAACTTATTGAGAGATTGCTTATCAGCTTGTACCGAAGGGAATCATGTTGACCTCGGATTGCAGTATATTGAGAAATGGAAACAACAAGCTCGATCAAACAGCGTAATAATGGCTAGACTTATTGAGATTGACAGAATTGTGCAGGAGTTTCTGGAAAACTGCACTCTAGAGTGTCTCAAGACAAATGACAGTGCATCACTCGTGAAGTTCGTCAGATCTTTCTGTTCTACAGAATCCAAACGCAACTTCTTAAAGTCATTGGACTGCCTTGAAGAGCTTTTGGGTTTGGAGGAAGAGTTACGAAACTTCAATGAGGCTTCCAATATTGCCAAGAGTCTCGGAGATACTTTTCGTGAAGCTGATCTCCTTGAAAAAGTCGGACATTTTTCTAATTCATTTTTGTTAATATTGTCTTATGTTTTTTTCTACAGTTCTGTGGGGTGGGGTTTTGGAAATCAAGGATGGCCATTGAAGTCATTTCCTCATAAAGTGGAACTTCTAGATAGAGTGATGTCAGTTGCACAGAAAGTTTCCGAAACTTTTCATGCACCAATTTGTGCTCAAGTCAAACTTTTGTTATATGATCAAAAGAATTTGTCTGAATTGATGTTGTTTTACAATGCTTCAAAGCAATATGAAACTCCAGTTGTTGAAATTTTTGATAGCCCATTTATTTTGTAGCAAAGAAATTTCGACACATCAAGTGAACGATTGAATGAAAATACACAAAGATATCATGAGAAGCTCATAAAGAATAATTTTCAATAATTTACCGGTCCACGCTTATTCAAATATTTCAATAGTTTGATTAACTTCTTGATATCCTATTTCTTTTGTAGAAGAGAAAATTTGAACATCAAGTGACCTATCACCATATTTAACATGTCATGTATATCCCTATCAACATATTTGACATAAAAAAACTTTTGAGTCAAATGGCAGGTGACCAGCAGTATAGCAACCGTTTGTATTAGATCTAGATCTGATTAGAATATCGGCTAATTATATAAATGATTATTGTTCTTTTCGTCGAATCATCAAAAATCTTAATTTGTGCTTCATAGCATCGAAATCAGAACGATGTCTGCATTAATGCGATGTTACTGTTCATATAAATTAGAAAATTTTGTGTTAAATCAAAATAGAGATAATTTCCTTTTCGATATGAATTTATGCTTCATCTAGCACCGACATCTGATGCTTCATAGCATCGAAATATGAATGATATCTGCATTAATGCTTACTGTTCATATAAATTAGAATATCCGCTAACTTGGTGTAAATCAAAATAGAGATTATTTTCCTTTTCGATTTTAATTTATGCTTCATTCAGCACCAAAAGTAAGAAATTAAAAACAAAAAAATAAAGCCACTAATTTATCTTCTATTCTTCATCTTCTAGAATCGTTGTAGCATAATATCATTAGTTTAGTGGATAACTTAGTATATGAGGTCGTAATCCGGAATTTTTTTTTTTTATTAGAAAAATAATTTTTTATTTCCATAAAAGTGGTACCAGAGGTACCATCAGGATGAATACAGCAAGCTTACAATTCTCTTTTCTATAGAATACCAAGATTGGTATTAGACCACGCCCGGTAGGTTAAGTTGACTTCACCGTTGATGGCACACCAACTATGGACCCGGCACTTTATCTCTTCAATTATCCGTCCAAGATCTCATGCTTTCGAGACAAACAACATATCGTTTCTCCATCTCCATATTGTAATCCGGTATTGTTTGGTACATTTTCTATATCAACATCAATACGATGAAACTTGAGGCCCGACAAGCATAAGTGTAATGATATAAGTTATTACAATATCATTAGTTGTGGATTAAACGAGAGATCCCAAACTACAAATTAATACATGTTATTTCATTTTTTTCCCCTAAAATTATAACTAAATTATAAAATTACCAATATACACTCAAACTTTTTTTTTCAAAATTCTACCCGGGCCCAATACCCCTCTTGGCCCATTGCCCCTCCATTACCGAATGTGCCTACTGGTGACATGACAATAATATAAGTAAAGAAACTAATTCAAATATAATCTTAAAAATTAAACCCTACTAAAAAAAACTACATTCTATTAAAAAACCTAACCCTAAATAGAAAAAAAATTATTGACGGGATATTGTCATATCAACTATTAGAATTGAATCATTCACCCCTTAAAAAGGCCTTGTAAGGGGGGGGGGGGGGGGGGTCATCCAATCTATATGTGGAGTCCGGGACCTTTCCCTAGTCGATGTGGGACAAATGGGTGGACCTTTCCCCAGTCGATGTGGGACAAATGGGTGGCTTCAACATGCCCCCTCACGAGTAGGCCGGAAAGACATCGGCTCTATCATGAACAAACAAACCATCATCGATCTAAGACCTGGCTCTGATACCATATTAGAATTAGGTCATTCACTCCCTTAAAAGGTCTTGTAAGGGGGATGGGTCATCCAATCTATATGTGGAGTCCGGTACCTTTCCCTAGTTGATGTGGGACAAATGGGTGGGTTTAACACAACAATGGACACATTAAGTGAGCCCACAATAGGGTAAAAATGCATTTTTGTGTGTTTGTAAGAAACCGATCTTAAAAAATACTCCCTCCGTCTCAAAGATAACATTATGTTTCTTTTGACAATAATTTTATGCTTCATTCGTCCCATAAATTTGGGCGGAATTAATGGAATGTGTGTTTTTTTTTTTTTTCCAATTATGAATAATATTGTATTTACATTATTCATAATTGGGAAAAGATTACACATTCCGTTAATTTAGGTGCCCAAATTTATGGGACGAGAAAAGCATAAAATTATTATCAAAAGAAAACAATATGCTATCTTTGGAACGGAAGGAGTAATATAATATAGAATCAAAATTAGATTTTCATTCCTTGATTAGAATTGTTAACCCGTAATATCAAAAATATAATTTCTCATTTTATACGAGTTGAATTGTTTATTGATAAAATCTCATAAATAATCATTCATACAATCAGCACCATCCACCATAAAAGCCTCACTCCTCCCCTCCCTCCAGCAAATCTGGAGACTAAAATTGCTAGGTAAAAGTTGATATATGGTTGGTAAAAAAATTTAAGGATTTTAGATCATTAGAGAGAAAATATAGTAATAAAATGGTATGTTTTTTTAAATAATAAAAAAAAATGGTCCCGAAAATTGTATAGAAGATGAAATCACTCCATATTATCATTTATTATTATTATTATTTCTAATTTATATCAATGACCAAAATTGTTGCCATATCAAATCAAACGTCACGTTTCGTATATGATTTCGTAAGTAGCACATAAAATAATTAAACAGATTACGAAAACGACTTGCAATAAAATTCCATATAAATAACAAGTGAGGACAGATCAACTAAAATGGGACACGATTTCTCGCGTCACGTTCCAAGAGCAAAGTTCAAATTCTTTACGCATATGGTTTAGGTTGGAAATTATAATTATTATAGGACTTATTAATTTATGCTAAAGTATATTTTTCTAATTTTATGTGGATATAAGTGACCACTTATAGAGTAGTTCATTATTATAATTCGTTAATTATTAAATAGTAATACTTATACGTAGTCTACCGCGCATGCTGGATTTTATTCGATGCCTAAACAATTAATTACCTAGTACGTTCAATCTTCATAGTTTAAAAACTTTGAAGCAACATCTTAGAAAATTTATCTAAATCTTTCGAGTTTATGATAGAATATACTTTCTACCTTTGAAAATATCATATATGCTAGAAAGATACTAGAGCGCGAATTCTCCTCTTGAATCTATTCACATTGGTATTATCCATACCTTATCATATATGTTAAAAGTAAATTGAATAATCCGATATTTTACATTCATCGGAACTATCTATTGTTTTGATAAAATAACTTTAATTGTAAACTTTGTGGAGAAGCAGCTTTAATTTGATGTGGAATAACAAAAGGCGCACAACTACAAGTTAACATTGTCCATGACTCCATGTTCATTATTTGTAGATTCGAGTTGGCCATTATCAACACCACACATGTTTTGGATCCATAAAATCGATCTTAAATTAAAATTAATCATAAGTGAAATTTCAATTAATAATACAGAGATATTTGAATAAACATACTTAAACTTTACCATCTTGATTCACAGAAGCAAGATTAATCGACAGCTAGCTAGTACTAATATGGAAAAAAAAAAAAAAAAAAAAAGAAGAAGAAGAAGAAGAAAATAACATAAAACAATGAAGAAAATTAAAGAAGTTACAGAGGAGCAAGCATTATACTATAAATGGTGAGTAGAATCACCATATAAAATATTTCAAGCCGAACCATATAAAAAAATGAAAATAATTATAATAATATTTATGTAGCATAAATAATTAATTAATTACTGCAACGCCTAGTCTAGTCTAGAGAATAGCAAATTTGTTTGAAAGTTGTCAAACTTTGTTGAAATAGAGGAACAAAGACTTCTATGCTCCCATCGCCTGAAAACGAAGGCAAGAGAAGCACCATCACTTGCACCGGGAAGAAAGATGGCATGAAAATGTAGGGTTCGCCATGTCCGAAATATAATTGAGGTCGTAGAATGGAAACCTTAGCCAACTATCGACCTCCAAATTCGGCCACAAAATTGTCTCGTTCAATTCTGCGTTGGGTACGAGTTCTTCCTCATACCTCTCGTAGTTAGTGAAGTCGATGAACGATTTGAAGTAGCTGTCGTTCACTTTCACGACCGCCTCGTGTAAAAGCTTAGACGCATACGACAGTGGCTCGTGTACGAGTTCTTTGACTTTGTATGTAGCGAATGCCCAAAGGACTAGGTTGCCAAAATACTCATTTGGCACCTTAGGGTTTAGCCTCGAACGGCCGTCGACCGAAATTCTTATTTTGCTTGTCTCGGATTCGTTCAGGCCTCGAGCTCTGGTTACAGTTTTCCAAAGATGTGCCAAGAGGCTCTCGATAGTGGTAAAACGCTTCCCATTCGTAGAGGAAGCTTTGGCCTTGATTTTCGAAATGAACTCCTTGGTGTAATGAACTTTGTGAACCACGACATCATCTGCATCGTAGTCGATCAAAGGGTAGGTTTTCTTGTATTTCTTGGCTATATATTCCACCCCTCGATGCTCAAACTCGACTTTGGGAGGGCTTCGAGGGGGGAATATAGAGCGATCACGAAGAGGGAGAGGACTAATCATGATCCCTCTAGTAGCTTGGCCCCACGCAACTAGAAAGTTGCTCGACGAGTGCCCATCTGCCACGTGGTGGTGGGCTGTGAACCCCACCACCATCGAGCCACACGAGAATCTCGTGAGTTGAACTTGCACGAGCTCCGCAACCCTTTCTAAATTTGGATGAAGGCTTAGCATGAACGAGGACGGCTTCACAAGCATCGTTCGATCAAGCATGTGATCAACAGATGCTTCAACAAACTTAACACCTTCGTCATTCAGAAGAATTTCCGCCATTATCCTTCTGGAGCCTTCCGGCCAAATCGGGATACGCGGCCAGCGCCTTGCGTAGCCCTAATTCGATCGCCGGATTCGATTGTGTTGGAGGGTGGTATGCGTAGATCACGGCTATGTGTTGGTTATAGGTGACCTTATCAAAAACCGATAAAGGGACATGATCGGATGTACGAGGATTTTTGCCTTGATAGAAAGGCTTGATTAGCCTAGAACTCTCTATCTTCACTTTCATTTTATTTTTTTCTTTCTTTCTTGGGGTTACCTAATTGGGACAATATAATACGATAAAAAAAATAAATAAATAATTGTTATTTGGTTAATCTGAGTGTTGTGAAGGCCGGATCACGGGCTATTTATACTTGATAATAAGACCCCTATGCGCTATGGGGATGGCATCATCTATCCCCAAAATTGTGTACCATTGGTGTCCCACATTTTAATTTATATTATTTTTATATTATTTTTTATAAAAATAAATATACTATAATTTAGCAAATCGTAATAGACATTTATAAGAAAAAAAATAGATTTTTTTTAAAATTATATACTTTATTTTTTGAATTTATCAACTCTAATATACTAATAAAAGTGAAATTAAGTTTTTAAAAAATAATTATAAACCCTAATTGGATGGATGAACTCTTGAAAATAATCCTAAAATTAAAATAAATTATTATAAAATAAATTTATTAAGAAAAAATATATATATAACTAATAGAAATTGTGATTTTGGACACGGTGGGAGCACTGAATTGGGGACGGGGGATCCCAAGCCATGCGGTATATATACATAATTTAATGAAATGAGTTGGTTCAAAAATAATTAAATAAAAATTATGATAATCATTCTTATTTAGTTACCAAACTGGACAAGCTAGATTACGTGTGTTTTTGTTATATCGACATTAGTGTTCGGCCCAATATTAATTTGTAAAATTTGCTAAAAACTCTTAGGTGCGTAATCTTAGCTGTTGTTTGGGGTTTGGTAAGAAATATTTGTTTTGTTTTTTTTCTTTTATTTTTTGGAGTACTTTTAATTAACTTGTGAGCATATTAGGATTATCCTATTTGCAGTGGGGGCCACAGTTAAAGGTGTGTTTGTGACGTGGCGATTGCGTTAAGGTTCAAGAAGATGGAAATAGTTGAAATTTTTACGTAAAAGTAGTCATACTCAAAGTCCAAATTAAAAATAATATATATCGACGCATATTTTAATGTTGCGACTTGCCATCTTTCATGCGTAGAACTGTAGAAGGGTGATAGCTAGTCCATACGTATTTCATATTCCACGCTCTCCTTCTATACGTATTTCGTATTTTAAAGAGGCTTTAGATTGATTGTACTACTTTACAATGGAAAATAAAGGACATATTTAAGTTTTTTTTCCTTGGACGACCTTTTTTTTTTTGTCGGGAAAATATACATAATATTCTACATAACTCAAATTCGATTCGACTTCTCCGTTTACCATGCACCAACTCCAGAATCTGCATTTTATATCTTCTTCCATTCTTTTGAAGTTCCAACTCCCATTATTAAACAAAACGGCCTTTTATTTTATTTTGAGTATATAGATTAGAGATAAGCCAATTCAATACGATGTGATATATCCATGAAGAGTAAAGACTAATATTGAAATATAATTATCACTTAATTTCTTCAAAAAAGTGTATTCACTTATTTTGATTCGTAGGGCGAAATATTTTAATATCCATTGTAGGCCCCTTTTAAGTTGAGAGGGATGAGACTGAAATCACACGCATAAAAAAATACCGACGTACGACTTGATGAAATTTAGTCATTAAAATTTTGTTTGAAATAGGCACAGGATATATACATTACGAGTAAATTACAAATGTGTTTTTTACTTTTTTGTATCTGATAATGCTTGAATTGACTCGTGATCATATCCAACTTGATAAGTTCAAATATAAAACAAGGTAGAGTCAAAAAGTCAAAACATGCAACAGATCGTGGACGGAAAGAGTAGCAAAAATCAATTTTTGATCTTTAACTTTTTCATATAAATCAAAATGTAATTTTTGTGTTACCCTCTCTTTTCCTAATTAGCAGCGAGTCTATTATCTATTGAAAATGGTCCTCTTCGAATACTCTCCTTAACCCGGTTTCAAAATAATAAAGAAAAATATATTGAGAATTTGACAATCGACTTATTGTGACTCTCCTAAAATTAACGGAGTTTATATTTCAAAAATGCACGCGATATCTAAAAATTCATGATGGGCCAAAATTTCTCTTCTTTTTTTTTTTATTTTTTTATTGTTAACTCGCAGGCCCATTTTAATTTCTCCGTGATGGTTTATGTAGCAAAACCCACTTACTCTATTTCGGTTTTAATTTCAAGAAATACGGTACTCCTTTTTAATTTTTTTTTTAAAAGTCAAATAATATAAGAAAAATGAGTATAAGTACAACACTCAAAACAAGATACCTCAACACAAGAATTGAAAAAAGATCGTACCCGCTTACGAGATCTAACTTGATACTTTTTCCGTCCCCTTATACTTGAGTTATTTTATTATAATAATAGATTTAAAATATTAAAAGCGGGCTCAAGTAGAAGATAAACGAAGAAGTTCTAACTATTCATGATACTGTATTGTTTACATATGTAATAAATTCTTTTTTTAATTTGGAGGCCGGGCTATAGAACACGTGTGGGCTGCATAACCCAATACAACATATCCCACTCATAAGCAAATCTTTTTTAGTTTTGGCTTGAAAAAAAATATATACCAAAATTGAAAACATTAGAAAACAGCACAATATCCAATGGCGTTATAACTCATGCATCGTAATAAAGAGACACAAGTGTATTCGCTTAAGTGTCGCTTCGATAATCTATTGTTAAAAAAATCTGATATTATTAATTAATTTACATATACCTGTTCCATTCACGATCTTTACAAATTATTGATTTTTTAAGTAAAGAAATTTAAACTATAAAGTTCATCATTACAAAAGCTCAAAACCAAATAAAAATCTAATCTATCTAAAATTATTTATATTCTCGAACTCTCAAAATAATCTAAAAAATTAATATTCGATTTATTATTTATATATTTAACTTCAAAAAATAAATAATAAAATAAATCGAGCTTTGGTTTTTATTTATTTTGTAAATTTGATCACTCATACACTATGATCATACTTATATGTATCTATTCTTCCCCCTATTAATGTATAAAAATACATATGGCGTTCGATTTACAAAACACCATCAAGTTTATAGTGATCTTCGATCACTTCATCAAATAAATCATGCGCACATTTGATCACATAAATATTCAATCATGTAGTCATATAATCATATCATAAAGCTTATAATCACTTTACTCATCTTGAGCTCATCATCATGTCATGCTCGTATACTTAAGCTCGTAAAATAGCACCGTGTGCCATTCTCAAAATTAATTAAATCGCTATCGCAACTCGACATAATTCTATATTGTTGCTATGCTTATACAAGCTCTCTTATCTTATTCTTTAGCCTCGAGAAACCATGCTAAGGCTCTAAGCTAACTTCGGAGGATATTGTAATATCACTATATTCTTTATTTCCGAATAATAATGCTTAACTTATTATCGAGCTCATAAATAATAATCGGCTAATTTGTAAGTCGTCGAGCTAATAATTGAACAATAATAATAAACTAGCTTGTGGTAATAATAATAATAATAATAATAATAATAATAATAATAAGACTCGACGCTTAATTAAATAAATTTTAAAAAGTCCGAAATTTTCTAGTAGTACGGATTTTTGCGGGGTGTTACATAAACTATTCCTAAATCAATCATCTAAAGAACGGGTTGCTTACAGATTATAATCCTACATGGAAGTTCCTCTATTTTTCGTGATTATTTTCTTAAATCCTCATAATTTTCTTTATTAATCAATTCGTTTAGCATACTATTTATTATTCACAAACAAATTATATTTTAAAAGTCATATTTTATATATATTCAATTAAAATTTCAATGTATATTATACAAATACCAACACATGCCATTCAAAATGATCACAACTACCTAAGAAATATTATATCTCCAACAGATAATTCAAACAACGAGCGACTTAATATTTAAAATGAATAAAACTACTCGACACGAGAAATGCAACCCAACAAAAGTTATCCATCAAAACAGTTGACCTCAAACAGTTGTCGTTATTTAGGTCAGCTGTAATATTTTTTGAAATTTGTCACAACTACCCCGAGAAATATTATATCTCTGATGAATAATACAAACAACGGGCTGCTTCATATTCAAAATGAATATAACTATATCCAACCCAACAAACGTTATCCCACGAAATAGTTGACCTGTATTTCCAATAGATAATCCAAACAACGGACAACCCAACAGTTGACCTAAACAACAAACGGCGTAATTTTCAAAAAATATTACGTTATAAATGAATTCAACAACCAACAAATGTTACTCTCAAATGGCCAAACAACGGGTGACTTGACATTCAAAATGAATATAAATGCCCGAGAAATATACTATTACGACTTATAGTTTGTCAACTAATTAGGGACGGAAGATGAGAAGATGACTTCATTGATAGGAAAACTAATATGTGATGGAGTAATCCTCAATCTATATTCAAAAGAGAAAATTGGAAGATTTGAATTGAAAACCTTGTAAAACTATCCGAGAATTGTCAACTTTCGTCAATAATCATCTAAATGACGGGTGGATTGAAATTCTATCCTTCAATTATCGAACGACAGACGACTTTATATGGAAATGAATATAACCACGCGAAAGAATCTTGCCTCTCATTGAAACTTAATATGAAAAATACAACTACAATTGAGAAAATATTATTTAGTTGGTTTTATTTAAATTTATGGTTTGCGGGTGGCGGGTACCTGACAGGTAGCGGTACGATTTTTTTTCACGGGTACGGGTATGGATATTTACTATCCGTGCCCGTTGTACCCGATTGTTATCCCTACTAGTCATTTCAGCGTGTCCCCTGATGAACCAAAATCTCACCGTTTTCACGCGCTCACTAAAAAAATTACGGTTCCGGGTCCAGCCCCACCTGCTACACTAAGGACCAGGACCCTAACCCAAAAATTATAATTTGAACGGGTCTGGGTCGGGTAATTACCCATGGGTCTAGACCCGGCTAGGTTTTTTTTTTTTTTTTTTACCCATGTGTGAAGGTAGGCATATAATATACGTATTTTTATTATTATTAATTACTTCTTCTTTTTGGTTTGTGATTGTCAGTATCTATAAAAATTTTAGTGTGTTACAACTATTTAAGATGAACATTTCACCATTTTGTACACGTATATTTTCATTAAATCTATACAATAATTAATTTTTTTCCAACTAATTTGTTTAAACTTAAGGCCGTGAAATATAGACAATCTTATAATCTGCATGCAATGCTAATTGATTTCCTCTCTAACATATTACTACTTGCGTAAATTATTAGCTATAGTGAAGAACTAAATTGTAAATTAAATAATATTTAATCAATCGAATACGGTACCCTACAATATTGATATTTGGAAATGACTAGTATTACATTAAATAATTTTAGTTGGTGTGGGTTCTTAATTTAATTGATGATAATTACATACTCCCTCTGTCCTCTATTTACTGACCCTTTTTTTCGGCACGCGTTTCCACGCTTCTCGTTGATGGATTTTAAAATAAATTTTTGAAGTATTCTTTCTTTTACGAGATATTACGACACCCGTAGTATCCCGTAAAAGAAAGAATACTTCAATAATTCATTTTAAAACCCATCATTGAGAAACGTAAAATGTGTGCCGAAAAAAGAGGGTCAGTAAATAAATGACGGAGGTAGTACTACAATATTACCATAAATTGTGGTGTTTAATCATAATATAATATTATAAATAAAGACAATCTAAAATATAATTTCATCACAAAATATAATTTCATCACATTGTGTATAGATAATAAAATAACATTAAAACATGCTAAAAAAATGGAATAAATAAATAAATAAATAAATAATAAAAAAATGGCCGGGTCCTACCTGGACCGAAAAATGCAGGTCGGGTCGGGTCGGGTTAGACCCGGTGCATATACGGTTCTGACCGGTCGGTCCGGGTCCGGGTCGTAAATCAATTCGTGACCGGGTCTTGAGCAGGTCCGGGTATTACCCACCCACTGACACCCCTACACTCGCGCCTCGAGTGTACCCTCGACCTCGGGTCGTTCAATTCCAAGCGTGAAGAACTATTGATTAGGCAACAAAGGTCGGAACATAAGAGAAGAGTGGGCTTCTGCAAGGTATAGGCGATGAGCCAGACAGACAAGGGCCTCGAGCATAGTTGATCCGTGGCAGTGTAATCTCAGCCACCCCAACCTCAGTTCATAGAATTCCTCATCATTTTGCAGAACTTGGCACTGAGCTTTGTGAAAAGGCATAGTGAAGCAGAGATTTTTACGGAGCATTCCTGTGTGGCCGCGTAGATGATGGCATCCGCTGCAAAATTCGTGAAGGTTCTGGTTTCAGCCTCTTACTCGAAATCTCCTGCATAAGTCTGCACCAGAGAATTAAACAACATCCACAGCTAATGTAGGATAATATAAAATAAAGCAGAGACGTGTAAAGGAGAAAATAGAGAGACTACTATGTGTATAAGGAGTAGAAACTAGGTTATAATCTAATTCTAACATAAGCAGCGATAAACTATACCTCCTAT
The DNA here is from genome assembly GCA_001642375.2 of Mentha longifolia. Classification (NCBI taxonomy): domain Eukaryota; kingdom Viridiplantae; phylum Streptophyta; class Magnoliopsida; order Lamiales; family Lamiaceae; genus Mentha; species Mentha longifolia. The sequence goes on along the minus strand of CM038120.1, from coordinate 24,173,669 downwards.
GGAGAAATTGTACGAAGCTAAGCACAAAGCAACCAAATGAAGGTGGCACGCAATTTCTAAGGTCAGAATCAACAAGGCAAGGAAGTAAGTCGCATGTTACAAGTCACACCGACAGAATTGACTTGAAGTAAATAAAATAAAAAAATAAGAAAAAAAATCTAAAGCTTCTGATAATTCTCAATTGTAACACAAAGAGGCGATGGAGTAATAAAACATCCTAAAGAAGCAAAATAGTTCACCTTGGAGAACCCTGGCGTTTATGAGGAAACTGACTGAGCATGGGTCTGAGAGCACCAAGAGCTTTCTCCGCGGCCTAAATGAATCAAAGAAGAAATGGTTTCAGATTAAAAACGTCTGTGACACCCAACAATGAAGACATATCATAGAAGAGTGTGCTAGGACTTGGGGTAATAAAGCTAAAATTCAAGGGTATTTTTGATAGAGTTTGTGGGCAAGAGAATACCTTAGATTTAGCTTCATCCCAAGTTAACCCAATTCCCTTGCCAAATACGTGGCCATCAACTTCAACCTAAAGTAACAAATGATAGGAAAATTAGCAAGGAATCAAGAAAATGTTGACTTTCAACAACTCCTATTTTTGGGTAAAGGAAGTCTTCTTCTAAAATCCAATCTAACAACATCAACATAAACGAACAAAAGGTATAGATAATCTGGATCAAGAACTAAGAACTTTTAGTTGAACCTTAAAAATCTCTGAAATCTGAAAAACGCAAGAAGCTTTGCTCAAACACTGCACTTAAGCATATTTATACTAGCACACTAAGACCGAGACGGGAGACAACTTAATAATCTGAAAGACACCAAACATCTAGAGGAGTCCAGGCAATCGGGGATCTGACATCCGAATGTACTCAGAATTTAAATGATCAATAAAATTCAAAGCATGCAAACTTTCACACAGTCTAACCTCAAATTCTCAGCAAACTAACCGCATAAGGAGACATACATGATTCTGGAAAAAGTTAAGAAGACTGGTTGTTTCTAGGAATTGATTGATGGTAAAAAGAACATTTAAAATAAAAGGAGTTACATCTTATGAATAACACGAACATAATATCTTATGCATCCATTGCCCAGAAAGACCACAAAAAATTACAACCTCGGCATAGACTTCGTTCTTCTGGCCAACTAAAAACTGAGGTCGAGTTTGATATGCTACGCTAAGGCCTTCCATCATGCACTGAAATATGGAGACACGTTATATCATGTAAAAACTAATAGACATTCATGAAACCAAAACACATGCATTTCATTTCTCATGCTTACTAATTCTTTAAGAGCAAATATTGAGTTTGTTGGCTTCTTGGAGGCCTCAACTCGGAGACCTATTTATCCTTGGCGATGCTGATGCTCTTGAAGGTGTAGCCTCGCGAGAACTCATGTCATCACTGAGATAATTGTCTTTCAGTTTACCAAGACTATCCCATCTCTAGGCATGTTGCTGGAATCAGGATTAAGCTGAGACAAATATTTATCTGAAAAGGAAAAAAGTTGCAGAACTATAGTGAGCATCCCATCAGTCAAACTCTTGACCTTAAATTGAAAAATGGAGTTTCTGGAGAATCCAATAGAAGTAATTCGAAAATATTCAAGGACTAATAAAGCCAACTTATACAGACAAAAGTCACCAAATCAAGATTTATTTAAGCTAGAAAGACGATATTGCATTCCATATATCTAAGCAACAGACATTACAAGGACAGATTAGATCTAATCTAGAAATCCATGTCCGGCCTAAAGTTGGAAGGCAAAACATTCACAAGGACAGCATTTTCGAGTATGCCAGCATAGTAATCTGCCATGCTAGATAGATACTCTCAGTTAATTCATAGAACTTGTAAATACTTCCCTGTATTGATCTCTCAACCACCTCAAAGCCTCCTAATCAGGAATTTATTCAGAGGTAGCATTTATTGTTTAACAAAATATACTGCCACTGAATGGCTAAGTATATTACTTACTCATCAACCAGATATAAAGCAAGCTCATCCATGCCTCATTTTTCATACCCTTTCAAGGCAAGTGTTTAAGCATGAGTCAATGCCTTCATTTTTACAAGGTCACTGATATACATGAAACAGATGTATACATAAAAAAGAAATTAAAGCATCCCATTTGTTTCAAGTATCAGGAGCTAACACTAGTATGTTACCAGCCAAATAGAAAAGAGATCCTTCCGCAGCATGATGTTGGGCTTCCCGTCTTGTTCTACCAATTCCTTCACCAATTTTCTGACCAGCAAACAAAACCTGCAAAAGACCACAGATAATACAATCTTGTTGGACTTCACCCACAAAGCAAGAGACGGAGAGAGAGTAGAACTTCAAGAGAAAAATAGACAAACAGGTCGATGGGTAATTAGTTATATAGGCATATAAACATATACAGACTATACAGTACTACAAAGACAAGCCGCGACAAAAGAGGCACTAATTTGAACACATCCTACATAAAGTTATTGATTAATATCTTCATGAACGGATCTGCGGATGTGACAAACAAAGCCAGCTAAAAGTCTGAATCTCACCTCCACAAAGAACTGCAGTTCTGTGCTTGATACTAAAGTTTGCTTGAATTCCACCTACAGGTAATTAAGGCAACCATCTTCCCAAATGAGAGGCCAAACCACAAAAACGGAGCAAAGAACTAAGAAATATTTCACCTTTGTTCCAGACTTAAAAGCAATCTCCTGCAAAGCTCCCGCAGAGGTTAAACATGATGGATCAATTTGTCCAGCTTCGAGATCAAGATCCTTGTTTGATGAAGACAGCTGAGCCACGGAACTATCCTTACCTTGAAAATCAGAGCACATGTCAGTGTGTCACTACTATTACCTCTGTTAAATACAGTTAAAAGGAGTAACTGTTTCACCTAAAATTTTATCACTCTCACCAAAGGCAATAGAAGCATGTGCAGCTAGTAAATCATCAGATACACTATTTCAAAGAGTATATATCCAAAATCCAATCATTTTAAAACATGCTCAAATCTTTATCAAATTTCCAGAATTAGGAACTGATGGACCTTTAAGGGATTACGCATGTGTCACAAAAGAATCCGATAGAAAGCCTAGCTACATTTGCATTTCCAAGAAGTGAAAGGAGGATGGTTCTTAATGAGAAGGGGGGGGGGGGGGATGATGGAGTGAAGATCACGACCCACAGAAAGAAAACAATCTACGAACTCAACTCGGAAACGATATGTTTCCGCCACAGCCAAAATGCCGCCAAGAATAATAATCTCCAATAATAATAACCCTAACTTCCCACAATCACATATATAGTGTCAAACCCTACTACTAAAGCCCATGCATGCAAGCAAGGCCCACTACCAATAAGAATACTAATACTAATAATAAATAATGATTACTGCTAATTATATAGAAATAAATAAATAATTCTCTTCTGCTAACTTCCGCATGCACGCCTCCTACTTCCGCTGCCTTCTCCTCGAATATACTTTGATTACCGGAGCCGCCGTGCTATCAATTGCCTCCGTCCCGAAACAACCTTGTCCTCAAGGTTGAAATCAGGAAATTGCCCCCGCACAATAGCAACATCTTCCCACGAACTATCCTCCGCCGGCAGCCCGCGCCATTGGATCAACACCTGCGCCACCTCAACTCCATTTCTGCTTATCTGACGGCGCTGCAGTACCTTATCCGGATAAAATTCCGGATCGTCTGTCATCAAGGACTCCGGCAATGCAAGAGAGGCCTCCGCCGACCCGATTACTGGTTTTAACAGACTCACATGAAATACGGGATGAACTTTCAAACCCGGTGGCAACTTCAATCGGTATGCAGCCGAACCAATTCTCTCCTCGACCTCGTAAGGTCCAAAAAATCGTGGAGCCAACTTCTGCCGTGATATAGCAAACAAACTACGCTGCCGCTACGGTCGGAACTTGAGAAAGACACGATCCCCCACTTTAAACTCAAGGTCCCGACGATGTTTATTCGCCTCGCGCACCATACGCGTCTGCGCCTGCTCTAGGTGAGATCTGAGATGTTTCATAACCATGTCCCGTTCACGTAGCTCCTCCGCCAAAGCCTGCACCCGAATTTCTCCCGGAAGAAAGGGAGTAATCAGCGGAGGAGGGCGCCCATACACTGCTTCAAAAGGAGTCATTCCCGCACTCGTTTGAAACCCTGTGTTGAAACAGTATTCAGCCCAACCCAACCATTTACTCCACCCCTTTGGTCGAGCTGAAGTAAAGCAGCGAAGATATGTCTCCAAACACCTATTCATAACCTCCGTTTGCCCGTCGGTTTCCGGATGGTAGGCAGAACTCATGCGTAGTTTCGTTCCCGATGCCCGAAATAGCTCTTCCAAAAAGAGCTGAGAAATATAGGGTCCCGATCAGACACTATCGAAGCTGGTATCCCATGCAAACGGACCACTTCCTTCACAAACACCTCTGCCACAGTCTTCGCCGTATACGGATGTCGCAGCCCCATGAAGTGACAATATTTCGATAACCTATCGACCACCACAAACACACAGTCAAACCCCCCCGAACGTGGGAGACCAGTGATAAAATCCATGCTTATGTCTTCCCAGATGCGATCCGGAATTGGTAGGGGGTTCAACAGCCCAGCCGGACTCTTCGTCTCATATTTATTTCGTTGGCAAACATCACAGGCTGCCACTAGTTCTGCAACAGACTTCGGCATCCCCGGCCAATACAAACTCGAAGCCATACGACGATACGTTCTAAATGCTCCCGAATGACCACCGGAAGGCGTCAAATGAAACTCAGCAAAAAATTTCGGAATCCATGGTGAATTTTTCGGTAGCACCACTCGCCCCTTATAAAATAAATTAGCTTGTACTACCTCGTAATGCTTCGGCGCATCTCTACCGTCCTCAAGCGCCGCTCTGATGCGACCAAGATGTGGATCCGCACGAATCGCCTCCGCCAGCGCCTTCCAATCCAGCCACTGCGGCACAGAAACTGCCGCCAATTCCACCTCCTCGTCCCGGCGGGATAATACGTCGGTAGCGGTGTTCGTTCTCCCTTCTTTATACATAATCTCGAAGTCGTATCCCAGTAGCTTCGCTGCCCAATTCTGCTTGTGCTGGGGTGGCGAGTGTTTGAGAGAGAAGCTGCTTGAGACTCCGCTGATCGGAGCGTACCACGAAATGTCGCCCCAACAAATACGGTCTCCAGTGCTGCACGGCGAGGACTAAAGCCATCAGCTCTTTCTCATACGCCGAACTCGTCAACGCTCTGCCCGAGAAATGTTTGCTGAAGTAAGCTATTGGGCGCCGTGCCTGCATGAGAACTGCGCCGATGCCGCGGCCTAAAGCGTCGCACTCCACCTCAAATGGCTGCGAGAAGTCCGGCATGCCGAGCACCGGGGCTGAAGTGAGGGCCGTTTTCAGCTTCTGAAAAGCATCATCGGCCTCGGGCGTCCATTGCCACAATTTTTGAGTATCCTTCTTAAGTAGAGCCGTTAAAGGAGCTGCGATTTTGCCGTAGTCGCGAATGAAACGACGGTAGTAACCAGTGAGGCCCAAAAATCCCCGGAGCCCTCGCAATGAAATCGGTGTTGGCCACTTTAAAACCGCGCTGACTTTGGCCGGATCCATCTGCACGCCGCCCTCCGACACAATATGGCCCAAATATTCCACTTGGGATCATCCGATTGCGCACTTCTTTGGATTTACTACCAACGAATGCTCGTTCAGCACGCTGAACACCAGTTGCAAGTGATGCATGTGCTCCTCCCACGACGAGCTGTACACTAAAATGTCATCAAAAAACACCAGAACGAACTTCCTCAGATATGGGCGAAAAATATCATTCATGAGGCTTTGAAACGTAGCTGGAGCATTAGTTAATCCGAAAGGCATGACTAAGAACTCGTAATGTCCAGAATGTGTTCGGAAGGCCGTCTTGTGAATGTCATGTTCAGCAATTCGAATCTGATGGTACCCTGCACGTAGATCGAGCTTGCTGAACCATCGAGCACCGTGTAACTCATCCAACAATTCCTGAATGACCGGAATGGGGTATTTATCCGATATCATCACCTTATTCAACGCTCTGTAATCCACACAAAAGCGCCACGACCCGTCCTTCTTTCGCACCAACAGCACCGGACTCGAGTAGGGGCTACAGCTGGGTTGAATGATGCCGGCCGCGAGCATCTCCGTCACTAGCTTCTCCATCTCATCCTTCTGTAGGTGATTGTAGTGGTATGGTCTCACTGATACCGGTGCAGCTCCGTCGAGTAGCGAAATTTTGTGATCACTTGGTCTCGGGGGTGGTAGGCCGGATGGGGGCTGAGTAACGGCTGGGAAGCGAGCCACCAAAGCTCGCCACTCCTCCAGTTGCGTTTCCGTGAGATTAGCCGGAACGGAGAACTCCTGCTGCGGTCCTTCTAATGCCCACAGAAGCCAAGCGTCGTCGTCGGCCCCTAGTACCGCTATCTCAGCACCTCGACACTCCTGTTGAGTCAGCGCCGGGTCCCCATGGAGGCAGATGCGGCGTCCTTCATACACAAACTCCATTGTCATTGTATTCCAATCTGCAACGATCTTTCCCAATCGAATCAACCAAGAAACTCCCAGAATAATATCAATGTTGCGGAGGGGAAACACGTAGCAGTCGACGTGGAAGAGTTGACCGGCCATGAGGATCGGTACTGCCTCGCAAATGCCTTGCGATGTCACTCTTGAACCATCTCCCAACATGACTGAAAACTGATCGGGCTGAGAAGATTGGTAGGTCTAGGTGCTGCGCCACCGAGCTCGATATGAAACAGTGGCTCGCCCACTATCGATCATGGCCCGAAGCTGATGATCTCCCACTCGCACCGGCACTCTCAACGTCTGGGCGCTGTCCAAGCCATGAGACGATAACTCCGATAGGCGCAAAAGGTTGAGCGCGCCCATAGCCCCCTCTTCCTCTGGAGCTTCCACTTGCTGCAACGAGCTGGGATCGGAAACCTCCTCGTCATTTTTCTCCTCGTCCGCATCCAACAAAATGGCCAAGGTTTTAGGTGGGCACTTGTGCAGGGGTCTGTATTTTCCGCCGCATCGGAAACACAATCCCTTGGCTCGATACTCCTCTTGTTGTGCACGAGTTATGCGGCGAGAATTCCGTGGATCGGGGTTGGTGGCCGCCCGGCCATGGGGCTGTTCGCTAGGCGGTGATGGGCGCTGGAACGTAGTCGTCGGCCTCGAGAACGGAGTGGAGTGTGGCGTCGATCGCGTCGGAGCAGCAGTGCTCCTGCCCGCGCGAGCGAGGCGTCGGGCCGCTCGAATCGCGACCTGCACGTTTGTGAGCTCCGAGTCCGTCAGGCGGTCACGGATCGAAGACTGGAGGCCACCCAAGAATGTACCAAGGTAGTGTTCGGGTGGCAATGACGGCAGTTGGGCGACGCGTTCCTCGAACGGTGAGAGGTAGTCTTCGAGGGACCCTGTTTGGCGCGTTAAGTGCATGGCCTCGTATGCATTGATGGCGGAGCTATCACCAAAGCGGCCGATCACCTCCTTCGAAAATTCATCCCACTCGATGGCAGTGTCCCGGCAAAGCAGCCATTGGGCCCAGAACATGGCCTTCCCGGACATCGCGATGAGGGCGGTGGAAACTCGTTGGGCGGGTGGAGTGTTGTGGACGAGGAAATATTGCTCGGCTTGTGCAAGCCAAGCTATGGGGTCCGAGCCGTCGAAGCCCGGAAGTTCCATTCGCGGCAGCACGATTGCGGTATTGTTCGGCGGTGGTGGCGGGGGCCCTCCTGAGCCGGAAGAGTTTCCGACGGCGATTAACTTGAGTTGGGCAACGATCTCAGCGACTGAGGCCGCGATGCCGCTCACGGTTGATTGCAGCAAGTCCACGGCTAATTGGACGCCTCCTATATTGACCTGAGAGGTCCTTCGTGGTCTTCTCCAGTTCCTCCAAGCGGCGGTTCTGAGCCGCCATTCGGGTTTCAACGGCGTCGGGGTTCACCATCGGATCCGGCAGGTCGGACCAAATTGATGGAGTGAAGATCACAACCCACAGAAAGAACACAATCTACGAACTCAACTCGGAAACGATATGTTTCCGCCACAGCCAAAATGCCGCCAAGAATAATAATCTCCAATAATAATAACCTTAACTTCCCACAATCACATATATAGTGTCAAACCCTACTACTAAAGCCCATGCATGCAAGCAAGGCCCACTACCAATAAGAATACTAATACTAATAATAAATAATGATTACTGCTAATTATATAGAAATAAATAAATAATTCTCTTCTGCTAACTTCCGCATGCACGCCTCCTACTTCCGTTGCCTTCTCCTCGAATATACTTTGATTACCGGAGCCGCCGTGCTATCAGGGGAGGGGGTAATAGCAATTCTGCTTCCAACAATGACTGCTGTTGATAAACAGATGTGATGAAGGCACAACCAGAACTTATCTGACATGGAAGTACAAGACTTCGGTATTTAAAGAAATTAGCTCTTCTGCATTAATATTTTTTTAAAAGTATCTTTCATATTGCTATTCAATCAGTTATGTTATACTTATCTCTTCCTCAGCCTCCTTGAGGAAACAGAGACGAGGTGAAAGTGACTTAACCATATGAATCAAGTTAAAAAGATGTGATATTGAAATTTCAATACCAAGGATTCAGTGACAGTCACCAACTTAGATGGATTAACTAGTACACAGGCAAATTATAGAAGAACCTGGTCAGGCTAACAAATTGTAACTATAACGCCACAAGTTCCCCTATCCTAGGTTTGAGGTGGACATGTTCCATTTTATGCATTTGCAAGGGGTGAACCCCACCAAATACCTAGTTCGTAGAGAATCTCTAATGAGATGTGTTACTAAATCTGTAGTACTCATGTAGCTTCCTGAGGATAAACTTACCAGAAATAGAACGAAAATCAGGCAATGGTTCATTTAATCTTAAATGGTCTTGGCGCGGGAGTTCCTAAAAGTGTGTAAATACCATATTAAAATTAACTCATTCCATTTACATACTGTCAATAAAGGCATTAAGAAGGATGATAGAGAGACCACTACCTCCCTGCCAGGTGGGATGGAGGTTTGCATTTCATGGACAAAGGTTGACTGACGAGCCCGAATATTGTCAACTGGAAGAGCCTCAGCATGAAACTCCAGAGGCGGTGACACCCGGTTTAATTGTCTCAGAGCCATCTCCTCTTCAACAGGAAACCAACCTTGTGGGTGAATTCTTGGTAAGGGGACTTGCACAGGTGGCCGCACAGGAAACTGAGTTTCATTTTGAGGGTGTTCTCTCACATCTTGACCATGTTGCAAAATAAGCAGTCTCCTCCTAGCATCAGGATCTAATTCAGATTGTGGTATCTCACCTTCTTCCGTCGCAGGAGAACTGTGCAATGTTTTTTCTGCTTGCCCATGTCCAACTGATGGTGCTCTAAGCAGTTTTGCAACTTGAGGTAATTGCTGAATTGGCAAAGGCATTGACGACCCTTGTATAGTTGGTGGATGACCTGCAAAAGATGTAGAAGGTGCGGCGAACTGGAGAGCTGAGGATATTCTTGAATCTAAGTTCATCACTGAATTAGGAGCAGTTGAAGAAGCTGGCAGTACCTCCTGAAAGTTAAAAACTGCCAAATGTAAAGAGCTACTGGCTGGAGGTGATGTTAAGCATATGTGTGTCCATAGAAAGAAAAGTGGCCAACAGAAACAGAAGACCAGCAGCATTAGGTATATGCTAGAGACCTATGTATTTTTATATCCATCTTCACCACACACAAAATAAAATTAATAGCATAATGCAATAATCTTCCCATGGTGTAGTCTCGAGATCTGGATCCTAAAAAACAAAATAAGATCATAAAAAGGCTTAGTTCCAAGAAGAGACACTTCACCTTCAATCTCCTTTCCACCTCAGCATCTGCCATTCCATCACTACCAACTGAATCCTTGTTTCCATTAGAAGCCGGTGGATCATCCTAAGCATTAAAATAGCTGCTCAGCACGTAAACTTTTGTAAGTTGCACATAGCTTCAAGCAAGCTGGTTAATCTTGAAATGACCATTTCAGTTAACACAAGTTTATTTATTATGTGGCTTCATAATGAGTACACTATACTGTAAGAAAATGCAAAAGTGTGCTGGAGAATATGATTCCTTGAAATTTTACTGCTGATTAGTTGAATAAGAACAGTATACATATGTGATTAGAGCATATGTGAAGGAGAAAATAAAAAGGGGAATAAAAAGGGGGGGGGGGAAGAGAGAAAGAGAGAGCATCTTGGTGTTGAGGAGAGGCTGAGGAAGCTACATAAAACCAATGAAAGAATTTTAGTCTGTATTCTAAAATAACCTCTGAAACCAAGTAGTTGCCAACATCAGGTACAGAAGGTAAGTCTTTGATATCATCTTCGTATGCAACTTCCGAAATCCGTTGCATTAGACCCTCATCAAAGTCTCTGTTACAACCAAATAAAGTTAAATCCCATAGAATGACTGATAAGCAAATCTTAAGAGAGAAATACAAATAGCAGAACTTAATGATCTTACTTAAAAATCCACCTCTGACATTGCAGGCTACATTTCTTGCCACACAGAGCACAGGGATAGCATTATTGGCCTGGAGGTATAAAGTATCAAAAGAAGTTAGAAACAGCACTAGCTTACTTCCCCTGGCAGAAACTTCGTTAGTAAGACTTTATTACTTCAGCTTGAGGTGCAAAATAAGGGGTAAATGCAGGAACAACATGCACTCTCTGTTGATCTTGCTCATCCCACACTTTTAGACGGTCATCAATTACCAAGGCCATCTTAGGGTGACAATATCCATCTTGAAAAACATGGAACAGTGACTTCCTAGAACCTGTACATAAGTCAAACGGATATTATTCATATCATTAAAGATGAATCACATTGACACTTGAAGTTAAGCCTACAGTTTCTCAGGCCTTACCAGACTTAACACACACAATGCGGCCCAAAAGTTCCCTCAAATTTGAGCCTGGATCAAGAAGTCTCCACATTTCTAAGGCGTAGTCTTTTTCTGCTATAGTGCAAACGAAAACCTCAAAGCGCTTTCGGCCTTTGGCAATCAAGTAGTTTTTTAGATCCTCCCATGCAGGTCTTAATCTGACAAGAACACTTGTATCACGTATCTGCAGCAGTTCAAAGAGTCTTTTATAAATTCGTGAAAGATAGTGCTTCTGCTTCTTACTCCCTATCACTAACAGGGAAAGAGGCATAAAAAATGGAAAAAAAAAAAGAAGAAAACATACTCAAGCACAAAGAGAAAATACAAAGTTCACAAGTTTACTAAGACTTCAAAGGTGGAACAAGGAAACACGATGTATTTACCAGTGGATTAATGCGAGTAAGAACGATGTTTCTATCTTGAAGTCGGATAATTGGACGAACAATAGTTTGTTGATTGTCTGACAAAGCCAGAACCACCTCAGACTCTGACGTGATTACCTTTCCATTATCTGTTACCTGATCACTTTCTGCATATTGCTTCAGTATATATTTATCATCCTGATAGCGTTTAACCTCTGCTAGCATGCTAGCAACACGTTGCGGATCAGTCTCACAATTTACTTTTCGCTGCAGTGAGTCTATCCTATCCTCAAATGAACGCAATGTATTTGCAACTACCAATGTTTCATCAAGATCAAATACAATGCCAAGACACCTGAGATTTAGCAAAGTAAGGCAAGAATTGTACAGACTTGATGCCACATTGAACCCCCAAAAACAAGGGGTTTGACCATACTTTCTTGAATGCATAGCAGCTAAATGAATCTCCTCCCCTCCAATGGATGCTACAGCTGCCTGTAAATCATAACAGGCAAAATAAAAGGAACGTTGCAATAAATTTGTGTAGCTTGAACATGAGATATAAATTGGTTTGCTATCCATATGTGAGGATAAGTTTGGTAACCAAAATTACCATTTTCTATATTAAAGCAAATACATGCATACAATTTAAAGGCATACACAGAATCAAGTTACAGAAAAAACAAAAAACGATGTACAGAAGCAGAGAGAAAACAGTGAAGCCTGTGATTAGAAGTTGAACTTCTAGTTCAAAGAATTCTCCTGAACAGTGTCTTTGCTCAGTTTCTGAATGTGGGAATGAGAAATTCTGGGTCCTAAGCAAGCAGATCCTACTGAGAATCTCGAATTAAATTGAACCAAGGACGCTATTGGCATACTGTCTTGAATTAGATTCAAATTTCGAGGAAATCCACTTATTGTAGCAAATTTTCAACTGGTGAAAGGTAAATCTAATTAAGGAAACCAAATTACGAAATCAATCCATATACTTAAATTTAGGCATGAAATTCTTGGTCCCAGATTAAAAGTAAATCCAGCCTCTCCGAATCAAAGTCAAATCCCAGAAAAATTGTGCCTCTCTGTGTCAGGATCCGAATTATCCCAAAATTGAAAATTTGTGTCCTTACGGTCTGTATGATCACAAAATTGAAATGTTTGTGGAGGGAATTGAGTTATCTCAAAATTGAATCTTGTCTATAAATGTTTATATTATACCAAAGTAGAAAATTAACCAATTAGGGATCTTTTAGGTTGTCAAATATTAATAGATCAAGACTTTATTCATTAATTGAATTAAATCAACTGAGTGTGTGTTTATCTTTTCCCAATCAGCTTTGAGTTTTCTGTACTGTTGGGGGGCAATACCTTGTTCTGTCTGAGACAGGTGGCGCGCATAACAGAAAGCGGCGAGTCCACATTCTTGCCTGTAGATTCCAATTTGAAGCATATTCCGGCGGAGTTAACGGTAAGTAGCACGGCGAGTGGCGGACACCGCTCACTCGGCGACGAAAAATGGGAAACGCGAATTTCCCTAATCTCCTCCGCCTTAAATAATCCGGCGCCGCCGTCTTGCAGCTGCAACTCAGCCCCTCCAGCAATCTCTCCCCTTCATACACCACCACCAGTTTTCCATACATTTATCTACCCAAAATTAGTCTTTAGAATGGAAAAACAAAGAGATGTATAAAGAAAAAATCAAGTTTTTCAGTCAATTTTCCTGATTTCGCAACGTCGGGAAATTTCGGAGGGAAAAATTCAATATTTCAATAGATCAATCAACCAAATACCCTTTCTCCTATAGCTGTATATTCATCTATCCGTTTTCCTTTCCAGAATTATAGATCGATTGCTGAAGAAATCAGCGGTGAGAAGGAATAACTGAAGTATTAGGGTATTCAGATCGAGATTTGGACGACGATTTTTGGCCTGCGACGATGTATGAATTGCTGATTTTGTGAAATTTAGATCAGATTTTGAGATTTTAGGTGTTGGAATGTGTGTGACGACTCAATAGAAAACCCTAGATTCGAAAGAAATTCGAAGGCGATTTATCTCTGGCCAAATTATGATTTGTGGCCTGGCCTTTGAAGAAATTTGTAAAAATGGTCTGACCTTTGCTTTTCTCTTAAAAAACCCTGAACTTTAAAAATATTTGCAAAAATGGTCTTTTCTTATTTATTCTTTTAATTTTTTGAGAAGCATTTCATCGAACACCTGTTGTGCATCTCTGTATCTTCATATGCCTCTAAAAGAATCTAGCAGGCATGGATAAAGGAATGAACCGTTATGTCTTCGTTGTTTATCGCCAAATTTTCGCCACCTTCACTTTAGCTCCTTTCGCTTTCTTCCTCGATAGGTTCTTTTTTTATTTTTTATTTATTTATTAAGTTTAATTAATTAATAAAAATTCATATTAATGCTATTGTTTTGGTTCAGGAAGAACGCCAACCATCCTCTGCCATACACTCTAATCCTCAAGATTTTCTTGATTTCCTTCTTCGGGTATACTTTATTTTGAACTTATTTATTTAATTAATTGATTTATTAAATACATGATTTAGAACTTAATTAATTAATTAATTAATTAATTAATTAATTAATATAATTTTCAGAGTGAGTTCGAATCTCTACTCTAATTAATTAGTAATAATAATAATTAATCTCTATATTAATTAATTAATTAATTAAAATAATTAAAATAAACAACAGAGATGCTGATTTTCAGGCTGCAACAAACTTAGATAGATTTTACATGAAGTTCAATCAACAGCCACCAAATTTACCAGACTGTAATGCTCTAGACCTAGGGTTTTTCTGTGTCATTCAAAGTTTACAACAGAGGCATAGGTGCAAGAATGCAGCAGAGTTAATACAAGTTGTGAAGACAAGTTTCATGATGGCAGATGCAAGGATTTTGAACAAAGTATTCTTGACATTACAGTGTGTTCTAATCAAAATTATGGAGGAAAAGGAGCAGAACAATTTCAATTCACCACACATGAGGAAGAATGTTCTTTTCAGACAAGATTTGCTTCCAACTAATTTGGAAGTACCTCAACACTTAGTCAGAGAAAACATTGATCATCTTATCAGAGAAGAGTTCACAGAAAGAATACAAGAACTTATGGCATGAATGGGAATCAGAACCCCACAAAATGGAGAAGGTGATCTTGATCTGAACATTTAAGAACTACATAATGATGTGAAGTGCCCAAGTTTTTGCAGATAATGTGGAGATCATTTTTTGTGCAGACTGTGATCATTTTTAAGTGATTAATGCATGTAATGTGTAGATTTTTGTGCAGTAGTTGGACTAAAACAGATTATGTTTAGCTAAATGCAGACAATGGGCTTTAGAAGTTTCTTATGTGCAGTTTGCAATATAATTTTCCATCACTTGGCCACTACTTGCCATCAGATTAAGTAGTCTTTAGTGAAATAGAGAAACCAAACATAACACACTCATTGACTTACTGAAACCACTTCAATCAGAGCAATCCACATTCCACACAAGTCTGTGATTCATAAATGCAGATAATTGATGTGTGTGTGAGAATATATCATCATCGCAAATAATCCAAACAAAACCATCTTCCCACAGTAAGCAATAACACATACATAAACTAATACGCATATTCATCGAAACTATACCAAATTCCTATAAAGATTCACATATTAAATAGAAAATCAGTAGCTAAGCCAGCACAGTAGCCACAATAAATCAGCAATCATGTACCCAAATCGACAGAAATAAACCCTAAAACCAACAATAGAGCAAAAGGGATAGAAATCACCCAATTCTCGCCACTAAACAATGGAGAGATACAACCGGTCTTCCAAGTCCTCGCTTATCCCGTCCTCCGCCGTCGCCGCCTCTGAACCTCCGGCGGCAACAACCCCAGATCCAGGCTGGGGGATGGAACGATTCATAGCAAAATAGGGTGCATGCAGATTCTTCTTCGGGATCAATAAATTTGGGATGCGGCGGTAGAAGTAATGAAGGAGTCGGCGCTGTCGCATCTTCACCCACAGTCGGGGGTCATCGCCTACACGGACGGGCAATGACGGCGGAGGTGCAGATAGGGCCAGATCTGGGCTCGGAGAGATCGGCGGCGGGAAAGAAGTAGGGTTTCTCGGTGGGGAAGAATCGGGACTGAGATCTTCATCCGCCGTGATCTTTGCCCCCCGAGGCACGCGGGAAGACCTAGATCTAGGGCGGCGGAAGATCGGCTTCCGGCGGTTCATTATCGGGCTGAGAAATGGGAAGATTGAGAGGAATCGATACAGAGAGAGAGAAGGTTTCGGAGAAGATGGGGAGAGTGAGAGGTGGCAGACAATTCTAGAATGAGGGGGAGAATGAGTGTTAGATTAGGGGTTTTTTTTAATATATATATACTTGGGCCATTAGTTGGGCCATTAGGTTTAAATAAAAAATCTGGCATAATTATCTCTAATTGGGCCCGGAAATATATGTTAATTCTTTCTTTATTTAGAAATGTGACCAATGTAGTGGGACGGACGAAAACGGAAATATAACTAATATAACAGGATGGAGGTATTACTTTCTATTTTTTATACAATGTCCTATCATTTTCTTTTACGAGGACTACACTTTTCATTAATATCACACTCACATAACATATTATAAGGGAGTATTATTTTTAGAAAAAACACAACAAATGAAATTTGGATAATTAATGTAATGTAAAAGTGTAAGTATGAAAAAACAGTTGACGAATCAAGCGCTTACAATCTCATTGGAATTAACCAAACGGCTGTGACGTCACTCACTATGCTTTCAAAATACACCAAACTCTGCTTAATTAACCCTATCTATCCCTTTCCGACCCTCACGTTCATGTTCAACCTACAATTTTCACCAAATTTTCCTTCTCCCGTTTCAATTCATCCCGAAAACCCCTTTTCCTTGCCTCCAATTTTTCTTATTCAGTTGAATTTTCAATTCTGCAAAGAGGTGGTGTTGAATCCGGGGACAACGAGGGAAGACGTTCTTTTGTAGTATTTTTTTTTGTTGCTTTTGACCGATTGGGCAACGGATTGATCTCGTGAGAAGTGTGCGAGTTATCTTGATGATTAAAGCTTGCATTATTCGGAGCGTGCAGCTGATGAAATAGAGGTATGAGCAGGAAATTTTCCGATTCCTCGTCACAAGAATTGATCACAAGATTACCTTATCCTACTAATGTTCGAGAAGTTCGTAGTTTTTTAGGACATGCAGGTTTTTACAGGCGCTTTATCATGGATTTTTCCAAAATTGCCCAACCTATGTCCAGATTGCTGCAACAAGATGTCTCGTTTGAGTTTGGAGAGGATAGTAAAAAGGTATTTGATGAGCTGAAATTGCGTCTAACCTCTGCTCCTGTTCTCTAGCCACCGAACTGGGCATTTCCTTTCGAACTAATGTGTGATGCCAGCAACTATGCAGTGGGAGCCGTGTTGGGGTAAAGAATTGATAAAAAGAGTCATGCTATTTATTATGCTTCAAAAACATTGGATCCTGCATAGTGCAATTATACAACTACCGAAAAGGAGTTGTTGTCAGTTGTTTTTGCTCTTGATAAATTTCAGTCTTATTTGCTTGGCTCTAAAGTGATTGTATTTTCTAATCATGCAGCTTTGAGATATTTGATGGCTAAGAAGGAGTCAAAGCCAAGGCTTATAAGATGGGTGCTTTTGCTCCAAGAGTTCGACTTGGACATTAAAGACTGAAAAGGGAGTGAGAATCCTGTGGCTGATCATCTAAGTAGGCTGATGTATAATGGAGAGCCCTCGCCGATCTCTGAAGTGTTCCCGGATGAACAACTTTTATCTGCCCAAGGTAAGGAAGGTAAGGAACCGTGGTTTGCTGATATTGTTAATTTCTTGTATCTAAAGTATTGCCACCTGAGTTGAGTACTGCTCAACAAAATAAAATCAAGCACGATTCTAGGTTTTATATTTGGGATGAACCTTATTTATGGAAAATAGGGTCCGATCAAATAATTCGTAGATGTGTGCCGAATGAAGAGGTTCCTATGATTTTGATGCACTGTCATTCATATGCATGTGGTGGCCATTTTGGTCCAAGGAAAACTGCTAGGAAGGTTTTAGACTATGGTTTTTATTGGAATACTCTTTGTAGGGATGCTTATCAATTTGTAAAAGTTGCGAGAAGTGTCAAAGAACAGGAAACATATCTCAAAAAAATGAAATGCCTCAAACTCCTATGTTATCTTGTGAAATTTTTTATGTTTGGGGTATGGACTTTATTGGACCTTTTCCAAGTTCTTTTGGTTGTTTATACATTTTGCTTGTTGTTGATTATGTCTCGAAGTGGGTAGAAGCAAAAGCTACCTGTACTAATGATTCTAAGGTGGTTGTAGGATTCCTCAAATCTAACATCTTCACTAGGTTTGGAGTTCCAAGGGCAATTATTAGCGATCAGGGTACACACTTCTGCAATCGGAGGCGTTATTTAGGAAATATGGAGTTCATCATCGAGTTGCCACGCCATATCATCCACAAACAAGTGGGCAAGCAGAAGTTTCTAATCGGGAAATCAAAAACATTCTTGAAAAGACGGTGAATCCAAACCGTAAGGATTGGAGTTTGCAATTGGATGATGCACTCTGGGCATATCGCACTGCTTTTAAAACTCCAATTGGGATGTCACCGTACAGGTTAGTCTTTGGTAAGCTTTGCCATTTGCCTGTTGAAATTGAGCATCGTGCTTTTTGGGCGGTGAAACAATGCAATCTTGATGCTAAAGAAAGCGGAGTTGAGAGAAAATTTCAGCTTCAAGAGTTAGAAGAAATACGCTTGGAAGCATATGAGAAATGCTATTAATTTCAAATGATTGATTCATTAAGAAAGTCTAAAACTAGGAAAAATGGTCACATTATTCCTACTCCTACTCAGTTGAATTAATTAATTGTTTCACCTTTTCGTTAAGTATTTAATCATCGGATTTGCAAACAGGTCGAAAACTCCCAAATTAAATCCGTGATTAAATATGAATTTGAAACAATATTAGTATTAATCAATAATTGTGTTTCCTGTGTATATTTTAAAGGCTGCTATTTCAAGCAAAAATATCACTGTATGACAAGGAGAAATCATTAAGGTAGAAATCAGCTTGAAAAAGAAAAAAGAAATTAATGTGGAATTATTTATTAGGAATGAAGAATGGAGTTAAGAACAATATTCACATAAAAAAATGACTAAAAAAGGAAACCCTAATTCGAAAGTGTTGTTGGCCGCATTGTTCTAGTAGTTGTTTCATCAAGTCATGTCATTGATAATAGTAACATTTACATCTTTTACTTTTTTTTTTTTTTTTTAGGGGGTACATCGTAACATCTATAACTTTGAAATAACAATACTTGTAATTAATTTACGTACATCAATGAAATTAAAGAAGAGTGGGGTGTAGAGTGAGACAAGAGAGAATAAAATGAGAATATGAAAAAATGGCTAAATAGTTATCCAGACACAAACAAAAGAAAATCCAGTGTTATTTAAGGCCACTGCTTAATCAAACTTTTGGTGCAGAGAAAAGGAGTTTCATAGAACAAGGGTTTCTTGATTTGATGTATCAGATCATATATATATCCTCAGTTTTTTTTTTTTTTTTTTTTTTTTTTTAATTAAAACAACAAACAAGGACCATAAAATATTTGTAGTTTTATACGTATGTATTTTTCTGTCTTATTAGCTCCAAGTGAATATGGATCAGTTTCAAATCCACCTCAAACAGCTGTGCATGAATAATACGTTAATTTAGTTTAATTAATTCTATATAGGATGTCTAAATGAATATCCAACGTCAAGCTAGATGTGAGTACAAATCTATGCAAAATTTACAGTACAAATTTAATGCATAAATCAAGGGATATATATATATATATATATATATTATATTATATATTGTTGGCTGTCACTGTTTAACCAACTTGATATGTTGAAAATGTAATGCTCCAATGCCAACCGTGGGCATGTCCACGGATGAGGTGACAATGTTTTAAATAAGAAAATTAATTTAAATGTATACCATAAAAACTAAACCCTAACTAAAAAAATCGAACCCCAAATGAAAATGATTGACGACGTGGTACTGCCACATAAGCGGTGGGCACGTTAAGTGTGCCCACCGTGAGTAGGAGAGCATTTTTGTATGGTGAAATAGCATCTCTGCCCTACTGTGTGACTGTGTTAGAATTGAGGAATTTGAGTAGTCCCCCCCCCCCCCTAATACTAGTATTACTATATATGCAAAGAGAAAAATATTAAATATTCTGCACTAGTTCGCAAACCTGTAAGGATTATTTGCTAATTTTAACGTTTCTTGTCCCTTGTCTGTACTGTACCTCTATTTTTCCAACACTGAAGGAATAATTGAGGCCCTCCATTTTCTTGCTTATATATTCACCAAATTTCTTTGCAAAAAACTCACTCACATCTTCATCTGCAACTCACCTCTCCATGCATAAACTATGAAATTAAGTAGGTAGAGATAATTGCTTGAGTTGTTTGATAATGGGGTTGATAGAAAGGCTTGAAAGAATGCAGAGAGTTGGCAAGAAACAGTGCAGTGGGGTTTACTGGAGAATACGAGCTGCGACGAAGACGGGGCGGAGGAAGCGAGCGAGGTTCCAGTATGATCCATACAGCTATGCCATGAATTTTGATGATGGTTTGGAGAGAGGAATGAGAGAGAAAGCGGGAGATTTTGAGAACGAAATTGTAACACCCCACTTTTTAATAATTTATTTATTCTATTATTAGTTTTATTATTATAATTTTTGGGGCCTATTATAATTAAAGTTTAGGAGCCCAAATATAGATGCATGGAATTGAGGCTTACGGTAGTATATATATATATATATATATATATATATATATATATAGTGAAGAGATCACGTACAAAAGACTAGTTCCGTAAGAAATGAGAAGTAATCTGGACCATTGATCTTGGTGTAATCTATGGCCCAGATTAACTGGTGCATTATAATTGTACTGAAAATGCATTATGATGACTGATGCATTATGATAGTATTGACAATGCATTATGAGCACAGTGCATTATAATTGTACATATCGTGCATTATAATTGTGCATAAAGTGCATCATTTTTTACTTTTTACGGAAAACCTCATTTGTACGGGATCTTACACCTGTCTATTTATATTAGTTGCAGCGGTTCATATGTTTGCCATCAATGTTAGTTGATTTGGCAATATATGTAATTAGTGGTTGATCAACTATAGAATTTAGCATTATTACACAAAATATAACAGAGCCCATTGTGAAGATTTGTATTGAGTGTTTAGCTAGGGCAAAGATCCCATTTTAACAAGCGGCGGCTGAAAAGAAATGGATTAAATCCTTGTTAGAGTATGATTAGAATTTAAATTCTAATTAGGATTAAGAGATATATTAGGGCTCAACTAAACTCCGGGTTTGTTGCCAGAAAACTCTCCCACTTCTCCTTTTTAACTCTCGATAAAAAAAAAAAAATTAAAAAAAAGCCCTATTTGACAACCGATACTTCTACTTATTTTCTCATTCTCGCACTCCATAGTATTTTCTCCAAATCTGCGTATTTGCTTTATGAAGGCAGCCAAGTTCAAGTTTTGAAGCATTGGTTGGCGATTTTTCTTCCGATTCCAACTCTCTTGTTTTAAGTGATTCTTCCACCAAAGGATTTTTAACTAAAGACTCTTGATCTGCAGAAAGTAGAAATCTTTTTCCAACACCATCTCAACGAAGAAATACTTTGCGTCGAAAGTCGGTCGGTAATCTTCGTTCTATATTTTTGTCCTTACTTAATATTATCAACAAGAAACCTTTTTTTTTTTTTTTTTTTTTTTTTTTGCATATAAATGTTAAAAACTGTGTCGGTTTAATTTTCCAAATTCAATTCTCACAACTCCTGTTATGTTGGGTTAGACTTTTCTTGGCTGCACTCTACTTTTCCACGACCCGCTTCACATAAACTCTACATAAATGTCCATTAAACGAATAAAAACGATCCATTATTTTAAAATAGTATTACAAGTTTTCATCTCCAAGAAGCCTTTCTTTAAAAAAATTTAGAATAGACTTTTTCAATCATAATTAATGCATCCACACATTAACACGTATGTACCACAATCACATAATCACCAATATTATGGAGTATTCCGATTAATTTAGCTCAACCAGTTGAAGTAGTATTCAGTAACCCACCAATATTAAATCTTTGAACACCAGTTGATAGTTGAACTAATAACCAAATAAATCAATAATTTATCCCATTCAACCACCCATTTATATTTCAATTAAACATTAGTGGCTAGATACCATTAATTCTTTCATAAAATAATCAAGAAAATTCGAGAGTGACTTCTGACTTAGCTCATATCTCAAGGCTTGCTAAAACAAACATCATCCTAAATATTTACTTAGTTACAAACAAATATACAACCTCCCCTCCGTCGTCCGCATGAATATACCTCGAATATATCCCCCCGTCCCACATAGACATACCTCGAATATTTCCATTTTGAGTCTATTACAAGAATATAATGAGACATTAATAGCCGGGACGGAGCGAATAGTAAATATTTTAAGAAAAGATTGATCATGAGTACCTTAGATATTTCAAATGATATTAATATCGAAGACGAGAATGATTAGCATGACAAATTATGCCTTAACCTTAAAGCTTAAGCAAAACATATCAATCTATTTAACTAATTATTTTTTTTTCCAAATTGCTCTGACATTGTGCTATAGAAAAATGATTATTATTTTCTTTATTTCGGTTGAGAGCCGATTATTGTTAATGGAGGCCCGTACAATTATCGAATAAAGCCCAGCTCGTTAGCGTACGCAAAATTCAAGGGGGATTTTAAACATAGCCCCCAATTCTCTCATTATAGTCCCAAAATAAAATAAAAATAAAAATAATTATAGATATACTCTTATACCCTTGTATAGCCCCAACATTAGATTTATTGATTTCTAATAAAATACTAGTAATGAAAATCATAGCCTCGACTGTGTATAACAATGACAAAATCACAGTTCGCTTTTGGAACTAGAGCGTCGAATTTCAATTTCTTTCGAGGGAGAACGATGCGACTAAGATGTTATGAACTGAGGCGCGCAAATCTGAAGCTGTGATGAACCGTGCATCTCTCTTGCCGGAGGCGGCAGGGCAGATTGTCCGGTGCTGCGACGACGGCCGGAGAAAGTTGGAGGAGGCCGCGAATATGCTGGAGATGGAGAAGAGAAGAGCGGCGGGAAGGAGATGATGAGCGGTGGCGGATTCTGGTGGGAGGAATCCTTCGAGAGTTTGGAACTGCACGAACAGGAGGAATTCTTGAAGGCTTTGGAAGATTTGGAAGAAGAATATTTCTCAAATATTGAAGGTTTCTGCACCTTCTTCTTCCTCCCTTCAAGATTTCTGCAAATTTGAATCAATCCAAGAATTTTGCACCCCTTCGTCGATTCAAGAATTGGGCCATGAATCTTTACTAAAATTCCTATGCTATGATGACGGAGAATGGCTATGGCGGAGGAGGCTGTATTTTACCAAATATGATGTTAGGGACTATAAAGGGTATAATAGAACATTTCATATTATTTTTATTTTTATTTTATTTTGGGGGCTAAGATGAGAGAATTGGGGGCTATGTTTAAAATCCCCCAAATTCAAAGCCCAAAAAAAACAAAAGAGAGTTTCGTTCAGGAATTATAACAAACAGTTTGTGGGCAGAATTCAAACCAATCAAACACAGCAAATCTCCTTCAGCTTTCCCGCCGCAGATTCATCCACCGCGTACTGCAACAGATCACCATAACACTCAAGTCACAAAATTATGCCTCTGTGTGTGAGAGAGAGAGAGAGAGAGAGAGAGAGAGAGAGAGACCTTGTTGAGGACCCATAGAGAATGGTTGTAGGTGCGGCGGAGGAGTTCGTTGGCGGCGTCATCTTTGGGGTCAACTTCTCTGTAATTGACGAAGTTTTCACGGGCGAATTTGGCGTAGTAGCCCCGACTGTCCTCCGGCAGGCGGCGGACCAGCCGCAGCACCTCGCCGTAAGCTCTCAACACCTTCTGCATTTCTGGGTAAACCATTAATTAATCAGATGAAATTCGCGGTTTTAGTAATTGATTTTGACGGTGATAAAAAGAATTTAATTGGCTTCGCAGAAATTACTTAGTGCTTGTTTGGTATAAAAAGGGGATAAGAGGGGATAAGAAATTTTTTCCAGAAAAAGTGCATTAATAATTTCGTGAGGGGGAATAGGGGGTGAGGGGGGTGAAGAATTATTCTGTCACGTGAATCTGACAGGCGTCAAATCTTCGGCCATTCATTTCATTTCGGGCCAATGGATTAGCAAGCAACTTTATGGTCGGGGTACACCCTACCAACACTTAAAGAAATAATTCTTCCTAGGCTGCCATTGGCCTTGGCTGGTAGACCCAACTTGACATCACTAATTTCACCGTTCGAAGCTTATATTTATTTTTCTTTAATTTCCAAATTATGAATTGATGTGATTTGATACTCCTTCATTTCCTAATAATCATGTTAATTTGGATGATACAATATCGATTATAAAGTGTTGTAAGTGGAGGACGGGTCTAACTTATGTAAGTGGAATATTTTTTATTTTAGAAAATAACACGTATATGAAGGATGTTCCAAAACAAAAAAGTTTACACATATCAGGGACAGATAGAGTATTATACAACTTGTATTATAAAAAGTGTGTTCTTTGTTTTCATCTTGTTTATTTGCTTTACAAATTCTTAGATTTATTTTCCAAGCATGTTGGGATTTATTTGCTCTAGTTTAGATTTAATTGCTTTTTCTTTAAATTTATGCCTAGGTAGATTTATTGATTTCCCTTAGATTTTTAGATTTAATTTTTTAGTTTTTAAGTTTAGATTTATTTGCTTAATTTTTCATACTTGTTTTTAATTGCTTTTTGTTTGTTTAATTCTTTCTTTATTTTCAAGCCTAGGAATTAGTAAACTCAAAAACCTCAATTTTTACTTGCTTTCTTAGAATAAATATTCACATATAGTTTCCCTGTTACGTTTTCCATGAGATTCAACTTTGGTTTTTGCTTGCTAAGTTCTACGATAGACCTAGTTTATTGCTAGCACTTTTTGGGTGAAACATATACTTTCTCCAAGTGTTTTCATAAAGCAAAATAGCTCAACTTAAAACATGACGCAGAAATAATCAATACTTACACCAAAAGGGGAAAAAAAAAAATGCTAACATGCACAATCCAATTTCAAGCCTCAATAAATTTTGATGCTCAACTCTTTTTCTAAAACACTCAGTGTATTAAATATCCTTCATATGGTCTAAATTTATATGAGACTTATACTAGTATAAAATTTACACACAAAAAAAGAAGAAAGAAGAAGTAAATTTGTGATTAAGAAGTAGTACTAGCTTAATTATGACTAATTTCAACCGCGTGGTCATTGATAATTCAGACAAAATTATTCAAAGCTGCTGTTATTGTAGAAATGTACACCACAAATTCATAAATAAATTGCGTGGTACAACGTTATCCAAATAGAAACGATTAGGTTTATATATAAGTTCACATGCACTTCAGATTGTTCAGCCAGCACCGGCTGTACGTATCTAATTCTTAATCAATCATTCAGTTTATTGTAAGCATATGTATATGTATATTAACTGTAATGCTTTAATTTGAGCTAAGTCGTTCAGAAATACTACCTCCATCCCATTACATTAGTCCTCTTTGCTTTTTGATTGTTCGGCACGCTTTTCCACCGAAACCTAGTATGAGTTTTAAAATATAATTTTGACGTATTTATTTTTTCACGGGGTACTATGACACTCATAGTACCCCGTGAAAAAATAAATACGTCAAAATTATATTTTAAAACTCATACTAGGTTTCGGTGGAAAAGCGTGCCGAACAATCAAAAAGCAAAGAGGACTAATGTAATGGGATGAAGGTAGTACACTAGAATTCTACTAATATACCCTAGCTAGAAACTAATCGTTCAAAATACTGAAGGATTACTTGTTTGTAAATACACGAACTTAATTTGTTGAAAGTTCGATTTTTAACATGAACTTTGATGTATTTTAAAACTCGTTTTAATAATAGAAATTTAACTGAAATGGCAAATAATATTATCACATAATATCTTATTATTCGAATTCTCATAAGAAGAAAAATTAAATTGAAAACTGGATGAACATGACTTGTTTTGTTTATTTGAAAAAAAATATTTTTTATCTTAAAAATTCATGGTAGAGTGGAGAGAAAACAAATGATGCATGAGATATCTGCATTAAATACGCCCAAGACGTAAGCCTCATATGCATCGCTTCTTCTTCAGCGGACAAAACCACCTCCATGTTGGCTTCCTCTCCGCCACCCATTCTCTCTATATATATATTCCTATCCTCCCTTCTTCGCCTCCTTATCAAAAACCAATCATGGATCCCTGGTCTTGGATTTCCGAACTCCCCAACTCGGACGAGTGGACCCACTCCGATTCTCACCTCACCTTCCCTCTCGGAGCGAGTTCCACCAGGACGATTCACCTCAGAGCCGAGCGCAGTCTCAACTCGGAAAAATCGGAAGCTTCGATTCGCTTCTCCGTAGCTTTCGATTCCGATGATGAGAAGGAGAAGCTTAATCCCATCTGGGCTTCCGACGCGTGTCCTCTGTCCTCGGACAAGCCCTTCTTGCCCCTCGTCCTCCAAATCCTTCAAGAAATCGTGTCGCGTTCGCCCACGGCGCAGGATAGCACCTGCCCCCGCTCCCAGCTCCAGCGGCTGAAGCCGGAGCCGGTCTCGTGGGTCCTCGACTCCCACTCGCCGGAGTCCTTCTCCAGCTTCTTCAACCTCATCTTCCTCACGCGCCTCTTCTGGGCCTGCGCGTGCGACGCGCCGTCGGACGTCGGCTCCTTCTTCTTCCACTCCCTCCTCGCCCCTAACATGGACACCTTCACGTGCCGGCACGCGCCCGTTCTGCGGAACTTCTTCGTCGCCGTCGGCACCGACGTGGAGCTCTGCTTCGTGCGCACCTCCGGGTACATGTTAGCAAAATGGCTCATCTTAAGAGACGTGGAGGTCGGGTTGAAGTCTCTAGCGCCGCCGTTGCTGTCCAAGAATCTTGGATTCTCCTACGCCGTCGAGTCTCACGGGCTGTGGGTCCTCAAGGGCTACGCTCCGGTGAAATCCATGCAGTGCATGCAGTCGTCGTCGCAAGGGCAAAACTGTCTTTTCCCTTTGGTGATCGACGCCAAGGAGTCGCTGCTGAAATACGCCTTGGCGCACCAGCAGCTCGAGGCCGTGATTCAGCTCGAGTACACGATCCAGTTCCACGAGAGCTTCATCCAAGTAAGCGCACGTGTCGACAATCTGAGGATCCACGTGGCGAAGCTAGGGTTCAAGAAGAACGACGAGGGTTTCTTAAACGAGAAGCACTTCCCTTCCCGGGTCCGGGTCTGGGTCGGGCCGGAGGTCGGGGCGAGCTACGTGGCCGGGCTGAGCCTGGGCCGGTCCACCGACAACGTGGAGAGGGAGATGGAGGTGCAGAAGACGCTCAAGGGCAGTTCGGGAAAACTAAAAGTTCCGGAGGTGAAGGCGACGGCGAGGACGGCGACGAGGGCGGTGATCAAGAATTGGAGGTGGGACCAAGACGTGGAAGGGAACGCGGCCGTGTTCGATGCCACGTTGTGCGACAACACCACCGGGGTCGAGATCGCCACGTGGAAGCCTCCCGTTGGTGGTGCGGAGATAGGGGTGAATTTCAGACGGCGGTATGCAGGGAACGGGCGGGCGTTCACGAAGTCCGGCGGGGTGGTGTTCGCCGGAGAGGAGTACGGGGAGGGGGTGGGGTGGAGGGTGAGTAAGGAGATGGAAGGGAGTGTGTTGAAGTGGAGAATTGGAGGGGAGGTTTGGTTGAGTTATTGGCCTAATGAAGTGGCAACTTCTTACTACGAGACTAGGTGTATTGAGTGGTGTGATGAGGTTGATTTGCCTTTGATACCTACCCAAATTTAAATAATTACATTATTTGTAATATATAGTAATCGTTTAGGGAAGATGTATCATGTATGTGTTCATAAATAAATCTATATTTGAATCTATGACCCTATGCAATGTTTGTGTATTTCTTTTTTAATTTATCGCGCGAATGGTGTATGTTTTGCTGCACATTAAACAAGTTTAAATGCTTTGTATCTCGATCTTAGAATCATTGACAAATATCTCCACAGAAAAATCTCATATATTTACAAGATCTTGTATTTATTGACATGATATATATTTCCCTATCTTATTATTCTTGTCTTATTTATTAAATAATATACATAAAGTATAAAGTAATAAAGTGGGGCAAGAATGATGAAACATAGAGAATATGTGATTTTGGGCAAATATGGTAAATAGCCCTTCCTAAAAAAAATGTTAATTGTAATCACCCTCTTAAAAAGTATATTTATAGCAGTCACTTGACTGCGATTTTGAAAAATATTTACGACCGACACAGTCTAAGATCACCTGGAGTATTGGATCGAATAGGCTATTAGTTCAACTTATTAACCGAATTCATTAAACAAATGTAATCTAAAGACAGGCGGAACAACTTATTAACCGAATTTATTGATTGACAGATAACCGTCATATTTCATAATCAATACTAAAATTATACTCTCTCCGTTCCACCCAGTTTGACTCGTGGTTTGAATATACTATTATGTGAGATATAAAATAATAAAATCTATAACTATTATAAAATAGGCGCATTCTTACAAAATTGGCTTTGCCTAATCTATCCCTATCATATATCCATTATAAGGGTCAATAATGTAATTCAATATTATATATCTAATAAACATAATCATTAAATTACTTTAAAGTTATATTTATATTGTTGTGGTATCATAACTCTTTTAAGTATTAAATTAATTAGTTTGATGCAGATTCTCTTCATAGTTGTACTTCATTAAGAAATGCTATTATATCTTACATATATAACGTGTATCATATTATACAGTAAAATAATTAGCTATGTTCGTATTTTTGATTATTATTATCTTCTATATAAAAAAGATATAGAATCACAGTTTTCCCTAGAAGATATAAGAAAGAAGCACAGTTTTCCCTTAAATTAAAGGAGCGAAGCACAATTTATATTATGGTGAATATATTGTACTCCTAGATAAATAAGTGAAAATTAAAGTTCTAATATAGTTGGAAATTGAAAGCCGACAATTACTTTAATTACATTTTTTATTCTATTTAATTAAGCTTAACATACGTATCCTTTGAGACGTCTAATGAAGATAATGTGTTTTCCCAATGATTTTTCTGGTTAATTCTAAGGGAAAAAAAGTGTTTCTCCGAACAGTTTCATTATATCATGTTTGGAAATTTTAGAAACTATTATTTTGAGAATTGTTTTAGTTCAATTAAATAGTTTGTCCTATATAATTTTAATATTAAAAAACATGAGAAAGATTAGACTGGCAAAAGTATTCACCAATTTTTTATATATGAAGTATATTTTAAATTAAAAAATACTCCACCCGTCATATCAAAACTCATAATTTTTTTACCATTTAAAGTTATGTCAAAAACGCTAAATTATTGACATACCAACAATATGCATATTAAGTATGACTATAATGAACAATGGATCTTCAAAGTTATATCACAATTTAATGGTATTTTGTAATCTCAAATTTATATCATGAGTAACCAACACGACTTGGGATCATCTGTCCCCAAAATGGTGTCACAAAATTTAATTTCTATTAGTTTCATGCAAATTTTTTTAATAAATTTATTTTATAATGATTTAGTTTAATTTAATGATTATTTTCAAGGGTTCACCCACCCATCCCTATTAGGGTTATAATGATTTTTTATCATTTAATTTCAATGTTATTAGTATATTAGAGTTGAAAAATTCAAAACTAAAATATATAATTTAAAAAAAATCAATTTTTTTTCTTTAAAATGTCTATTATGATATTATAGTATCTTTATTTTTATAAAAAATAATATAAAATTAGTAGAATTGAATTTTGGGACATCATTTTGGGGATATAGGATATCATCCCAACCAATACGGGCCCAATCATCAATTCCCTTCATAATACGGAGTATATACGGTGCATAAAACTAAAACTTTCAATAAAAAAAATTGATCAGACCTAAAAGACGTACATATATTAACGTGATAGGGACTTATTTTGCAATTAATTTTATTACTAAGAATTTAGTATCTTAATTTGCTTGACTTCATAAAATAAGGATACACGATTAATTAATTATAATGATAATTTTACTTGTACGAGAATAAATAAGATCTCCACGTATTATGCTACTAAACAAAAATATAAAATAAAAATTATTTATATTATATATTGTTATATCAATTTGCTTGCAACCTCTTGAACATGATATTCATTCAAGGATATTAGAATTCACCATTAAATGACAAACACAATGTCATTAGCTATTAACAAATAAATAAGTTATATTCAAAATATGAACTAAACCAACGTAACAACCCAAATAGTCAGAAAAAAGTGGATTATGATTGAGAATTTCTAACATGTAAAAAGATAGTAGCTGAAAATATCTCGAGCCTGGTGAGCTTGAAGCCTGGTCAGGTGAATTGGCTAGATAAATTGATTTTTTTTATTTTTTTTTCAGTACAACACAAACATAATCATGCACCCAAGATAATTCTGACAATGACCTGTTGATTGTAGGAGAACGTTGTACCACTACACACTCATCTATGATTGTTAAACTTCATTATTTGGTATTTTATGTGGTAATTGTAATCATCTTTTTTCCTTAATTAGTTTTTAATCATAATATTTAATAAAAAAAATCATGACATGAAAATTTTAATATATATAAACATATAACAGAAACATGACATATATTTTTGTGTCTAATATGTGATGTCAATTGTTTTTAATTGAAACAACGTGACATTTTTTTTTACAAAAACATGAGAATCGCGTAATTCCATACATAAGATTTTTACCCAAAAACTCTATGGCCCAATAGCTAACTTTGACATCAAAAGTTTACAATCCCAAAAAAGTTTATAATAAAGCTATGGAGTCACATGATGATCAGCCATAACGAGGGTATTATAGTCAGATTAAATAATATAGAAGTATAAAATTAATAAAAAAATTTAACCAGATTGGTCCGATCTAAATATATCTTGAGCCTAATGGGATTGATCATAACTGAATGGTGTGCACCACCTACTATATAAATAACACGTTGCACGTTGAAGGTTCAATTTTTAAAAAATTATTTGCAAATGGTTAACAAGGTTAACACAAGATTATGTTAAAAAACATGTTGGATTTAGGAAAACAAAACGCCAACATCTACTTCATTATTCTAAATGAATTTAATCTATTTTATTTAATACTTAAATACTTTTTATTTAGTACTTATGCCTGTTTCAATTCATTGTCATGTATATTTATGGTCATATATTATTTTATTTAGCAATTACATTTATATTACTTACACTAATTGCAATTATTGTAATTTTTTCAAGTTACTTGTATCCATTACTAGATAAAAAATTGAAAAAGTGAAGGTTGATCACTTTTGTAAAGATGAACAATTTTTTTAAAAATAAGAATGCAACAATATTGTACTCCCTCTGTCCCAATGAAAATCATATTATATCCTTCTACTTTTATAAAGTAAAATAAATATGAATTCACGTGCAACGCAAGTGATCTCTGCTAGTATGTCAAATTAGGCGGAAAGGGGGAGTAGTACTAGTATTCCATATAACAATCATATTTGCTCTTATTATCATTTATTATGCAATGTTTACGAGTAAAGAAAATAAAATTACTTGCTATATGCATTTTGATGACTCAGACTATTAATTTGGGCACGGAGAAAGTGCACCGTAGACTCCTTTGGTATAGTGATGAAAGTTTTAATACTTTATCCGCACACAAAATTCATTTCATACTCTAATGTTTTAATACTTGTAGTAATTGAAAAAGGAGAGGAGAAAGAGGCACACATTTAAAAAAAAATGTTACAAAAAGGTGAATTCATGTATATTTTTAGAATTCACATCTTGTATTGCAATTAGAATTCTAAAATCATCAATAATTAAATAATTTTATAAGCAAATTTACTGATTTAGAAAATAATTTTAACCCACGACGAACATTCGACGGTATAGGTAACGCAAAACTAAAATTTGCGAGGGTCTAAACCTCTAAAGTGAAATAAATAATTTTCTTGAAAAGAATCATCTATGCTTAGGTCAATAATATACTGTATTAAGTACTCCGTAACTAATAACTGATCAAGGTTCAACCTACATTCTCTCCAACTAAAAAGAGGAAGAGGAAAAGTAAAATTAAGTTAACCAAAAAAATAATCTTCAGCAAGAAATTAATCCGAGTACGGTACCTCGAATAATCACCATTGATGCGGCATTACGGCAAGTTGTGAAAAGGCTGGACAGCAGCAGCACATGCGTTCTAACAACAATGGGGAGAGAGAGAGAGAGAGTGCCAAGAATAGGCAATGCCAGAAAGCGCGGGGCCCGCACCCCTGCCGCGGTGCATTCAAAGCTATGGCTGTCATCTTCTCCCATCCCATTTCTTCACCAACCGCCCTTTCCCTTGCAATTGCTTTTTTTTTACTATTTCTTTATCCTCAAACATATACTACCTCCGTCTCATTTAAGTAGGGACGGTTCCTGTAGATACAAGAATCAAGAGAGTATAGATTGTGTGGTCATAATTAATTCTAAGAAGAGAGAGTTAATTGTAACCAAGTATTCTTTGTCATTTAAGGAAACAGGTCTATTAGTTGAGACGGACCGAAACGGAATACAGGTCCACTTAAATGAGACGGAGGGTAGTAATATAGTATTATATTTTGATTTTTACTTTATCTTATTTAGGCGCACGCAACTATAAATGCAGGCCCAAAGTGTCAGAATCGGATTGCATCCGAATTTTCTGTTCTGTTTTTTTAAAGAAAAGGCGACATAGTTGTTCTGCGACGATGTTGCGAAATGGGTTTTGCATTTTGTTGTTTATTTTGCCAAGATTTTTTTTTGGAGCTGGTGTGAGAGATAAGGATGTTTGGAGTTCGAGTTCGGAGAAAAGCAGGAATGGTACGAGGAATCTTGAGGTTAGGTTCGATGGTGCTGCTTCTCACTGGACTGATGCTCTTCCCATCGGCAATGGCCGTCTTGGTGCTATGATTTGGGGTGGCATTGCCAACGAAACTATCAATCTCAACGGTAATTCTTGCTTTCTCTCTACTCCATTAATGTTTAGTGTTGCTGTTCTTATGTTAAGAGGGAGAGGGAGAGAGAGAGAGAGAGAGAGAGAGAGAGAGAGAGAGTACATTATGCATTTGAAGTTGCAGATTGCATAGGAATTTCTAGTGTGGAATCTCTGTTTCATTGTAGAGATATTAACATGTTGAACTTTGGGCATAAACTTTGGCTTGGGACATTAAAAATGCAACATAAATGGAATGATACAATGCTTATTGTTTATTGTTTTGTGAAGATATAATGCTTGGATGAGTCTTATCTTAGCTGAAGAATGGAGTAAAATTAGTGCTCTTCATTTCAGTTTTATACTTTGAAAAATGACCATTGTTGCAAAAGTAGTCATTCGAAAGGTTTCAGTAACATAGAGTGATTGGATCTTCTTCTTTTTTCTCTTGATGCAGAAGACACACTTTGGACAGGGATTCCTGGTGATTATGCAGATCCTGATGCTCCAATCACATTATCTCGAGTTCGGAAACTTGTCGACGAAGGCCAATTTGCCGAGGCTACTGCAGTTGCAGCCAATCTCTCAGGAAGTCCTTCTGATGTAAGCTGCTTCTTTACTTCCATCTTTGAGATATTCCATTAATCTAGATTGCAACATAGTTTTCATGTTGGATTTGGTTTTAACAAATGCACATTATGAATTGTTGACTAAGTTCTTAGCTTTTGCCAGTTCATTCTGTAGAACTTGTATTTGGAAACTATGCTACCATTTCTGCATATTTAATTCCTTCTTTCGTTAAACTCCGGAAAATCTAGGTGTACCAGCTCTTGGGAGACTTGAAAATAGAATTCGACGAGTCTCATGCTGCTTATGATGAGGGAACTTATGAAAGAGTGCTGGATTTAGACACAGCAACTGTTAAAGTGCAGTATTCTGTCAATGAAATTGTATATGCGAGGGAGCATTTCGCCTCGTATCCAGATGAAGTGATTGTGATTAAAATTTCCGGAAACAAGCCCTCGTCTCTAAATTTTACAGTCTCTCTAGATAGTAAATTGCATCACCATGCCTATATGAATAACAATAGCCAAATCATCTTAGACGGGCGCTGTCCAGGCAGAAGAATCCCTCCACAAGTATTTGGAAACTCTAGTCCTAAAGAAAGAGAGCCTCTCGGGCCGATTCAGCATACCAATCCTAAAGGAGTTGAATCATTTGCAGTTCTTGATTTGCAGATCGGAGATGGTGTAGGTGAGATGCTTGTAGAGGATGGTAGAAAGCTACGAGTTGTGGGTTGCAACTGGGCTGTTATTCGCCTTGCTGCATCATCTACATTTGACGGACCCTTTAAGAACCCCATTGATTCAAAGCGGGATCCGAGCTCAGATTCTTTTAGTAAAATGGAAGCTTCCAAAAGATATTCATATGCTGATCTTTACTCACGCCATGTCAACGACTATCAAGAGCTTTTCCATCGTGTTTCCCTGCAGCTTTCGACAAATGCTGCAAAAGATGATAAGGATGGGGAGATTATTACCACTGCAAAGAGGGTTAAGTCTTTCAAAACTGATGAAGATCCTTCTCTAGTTGAACTTCTTTTCCAGTATGGTCGATATCTGTTAATTGCTAGTTCGCGCCCTGGCTCTCAGCCTGCAAATCTTCAAGGCATCTGGAATAAGGATATCGAGCCTGCATGGGAGTATGTTCATTTCTTAATCATTTTCCTACGATATCTTAAAAATGTAGTAATTTTGATATTATGCTCTGGTTTTTACTTGCTAGTGGTGCTCCCCACTTGAATATCAATCTCCAAATGAACTACTGGCCTTCTCTCTCTTGTAATCTCAAAGAGTGCCAAGAGCCCTTGTTCGACTATATTTCGTCTCTGTCCATAAATGGGAAAAAGACTGCTCAGGTACGTCCCTTTCCTTTAATTTTTAACTCAAATTACGAAACACTATCTGTTCATTCTGACACTTGTACCTCATACGACCCGGAATCATGAACAACTGATAGATATCTACGTAACTGTATGCAGCGAGCGCGTGCGTAGCTTAAGCTGATTTTGAAGCATTATTAGATATTGATACTGAGTTACCACCTACTCTTCCTATGTAGACATTACACTTCTTTTCAGGGCATGTTCGTAAAAGGTTTTTCTTAGCATTGTAGAACACTAGTAATTTTGTACAACCTTCATGCATTTAGCTGCAGAATGTTACAGGTGAACTATGGAGCGAGAGGTTGGGTGGCTCATCAGGTATCAGATATATGGGCCAAAACATCTCCAGATCGAGGTCAAGCTGTCTGGGCTCTATGGCCGATGGGTGGAGCATGGCTCTGTACTCATTTATGGGAGCATTATGCTTATACGATGGACAAAGTAAGAATTTCCCGAGTCTATTACTTGCACGTTAATCATGCCTTCTTTTTGGAGTATGTGTATATAATTCATCTACTAAGGTGCTTTTGATCTATTTAAGAATTGACAACACTTGTCTTCGTCTAAAGCATGCGACTGCTAAAGACAGCTGAAGAAGGCACATCAAAAGAACTTGTCCTTTTTCTTTTTCTTAGGGAGCATGTCACGACATTGAATGTTCATCGGACTGTTTGTATTTCGTGGCTGTAGGAATTTTTAAGAAACAAAGCATATCCAGTGATGGAAGGCTGTGCATCGTTTCTACTGGACTGGTTAATCGAAGGCCCCAAAGGAAGACTCGAAACGAATCCATCAACTTCCCCCGAGCATATGTTCACTGCTCCAGATGGTAAGCCTGCCAGTGTAAGCTACTCAGCAACGATGGACATGCAAATTATTACAGAGGTTTTCTCTAACTTCATTTCTGCTGCTGAGGTAAATCTCTTCTGCTGAATCATCAGACGCTCTAGAATCTTCGATTCTGTATGTTGCTACGAGGCAATTGAATCCAAAACTGAAATGTAGGAACTGGGCAAAAGTGATGATCTCATTGCAAGAGTTCGTAAAGCTCAAGCTCGTCTTAGTCCAACCAGGGTTGCAAAGGATGGCTCCATCATGGAATGGGTAAGTTGGCACTCAAAATTGAGTTGTGTGCAAATCCTTCGAGTAACTTGGTTGTTTGGCTATATACTTGCAAGAAACTCGATTCTTTTTCAACTTCTGTCACCGTTTGCAGGCAGAGGAGTTTGCTGATCCTGAGGTGCATCATAGGCATCTGTCACATCTATTTGGTTTATTTCCTGGACATAGCATCACTGTTGAAGAGACCCCCTATCTATGTAAAGCAGCCGAGAATACCTTAATCAAAAGAGGTTTGATGTTCTCTTATAACTTGCCTCAGTTCAACTGATTAAATTCTTCATCCAAAATAACAAAAAGCTCGACTTATTAGCATCGTTTGAACACAATGAAGCGTAGTTGTCTCTTGTTTAGCTCAAAGCCTGCCCTTCATGCGTTTCGTGTCATTTTTTAACAGGAGAGGAGGGTCCCGGATGGTCGACAACATGGAAAGCTTTATCATGGGCGCGGCTGCACAACAGCGAGCATGCATATCGAATGGTGAAGCACATATTCGATCTAGTAGATCCTAACCACGAAAGCGACTACGAAGGAGGCCTATATGCCAACCTCTTCACCGCTCATCCACCTTTCCAAATCGATGCAAACTTCGGGTAACTCACCACAAATCATTCCACTCCTGCATCATCAAACATATAATCTCGGAAGCTAAACTCTCTCGTTACCAGATTCACCGCAGCAGTCGCAGAAATGCTAGTTCAAAGCAGCTCGAAAGACGTGTACC
Source organism: Mentha longifolia (assembly GCA_001642375.2). NCBI lineage: Eukaryota > Viridiplantae > Streptophyta > Magnoliopsida > Lamiales > Lamiaceae > Mentha > Mentha longifolia. The sequence goes on along the minus strand of CM038120.1, from coordinate 24,137,247 downwards.
TGCTACCGGCTCTTCCTGCGGAGAAATGGGGCGAAGGCTGCGCTAAGGGCCTCAAGGTGCGAGGCGGAGTTACCGTGAGCGTTTGCTGGAGCGGAGGAGAGCTTCATGAATTTGGAATCTGGTCTAGCAATGGTGGAGGAAATGGTTTGAAGGTTCTGCATTATAGAGAAACTAAGGCTGCTGTTAACATTTCTTCGGGCTTAGTCTACACTTTCAACAAACAGTTGGAGTGCATAGACACCCGTGCATTCTTGTGATGCCATTTTTTCTTCTTATTTTAGCTGATGAAAATGGATCTCACACGATACAAAGAATAGCCACTTCAAGTTTGTGATTCTTGTTGGCATAAGAATATTTTATTTTATCTTTTTAAAGGAAAAGAAAGGATGACTACGGATATTCTACTTTTCAAGCTCTATTAATTATATACGAGATCGTAATTTTATATATTTCAAATGAATACTTTGATATTTGGATTTGATTTCTTTTTGAATTCTGATTTTTTTTTTGAAACTAAATTAATATGAAATTTAAAGACCGTGCCACGGAGAACTTGAACCCAAAACCTTTAGTTCAAGACATTAATTTTGGTGAAACGAAAACCGACGTGGCAACTTACGTGGCTTTATATTAAAATAAAAAATAGTAAAAATTCCTTGTAAAATTTCACATATGCATTTCAATATCCACATGTAAAACTAAAATTAAAAATAAGGAATTGAAAAAGAAATCAACCTGGAAAAAAAAAAAAAAAAAAGAATTACAACAGAAGAAGAAATCGTTCGAGAATTATAGAAGAAGAAAAAATAAGAAGAAGAGAGCAGTGGTGCAACAGTAAAACAAAAAATCATTGGCTATTATTAGACTTTGGAAAAAATGCAAATTAAATTGTTAACTTTGTTTGACATTACATATTTACCGTTAACTTTAAATTTTTTCTCCAAAATCGCTAACTTTTTTAATTGTCCGATTTTCCCCTAAATTCAAATTTTCCCCAAATTGAAACTGACGTAAGTGGCAGCCAAAAATCTGAGTTGGATTTCTCCCACCGGCAAACTAAACGATGCCGTTTTAACTAAAGCAAACGACGTCGTTTTTTCAATTTAATTCAGGCCGACTTGAGCGGTGGTGCGGCAACGAGGGGAAAATATGGCACGACGGGAGGATTCCTCACCACGAACGCCGGCGCAGCACGTTACTGAGAGGGTGAGCCCCTGTCCAGGTAGCTCCGGAGAAACCAGCACGCATACCACCAAAGACAGGAGGCGGTGGCGCAGCAATCATGAGGTAAGGGAGACCTCGGAACTGAACAAGAGTGAGAAGGATGAGATTTAGCCGGACCGGGATCCTCAGACGGCTGACAAGTGCCGCGGTCATCAACGACGGGAACAAACCATTGACACGTACAGTACTGATTCTCTTTTTCCTAATTGCAGAAAGGGTTGCACTTAAATTGTCTCTAATCTCGAACTCAAATCCCCCTAAACCCTACCTTCTCACTAGAGCTTCCTTCTCATTAGAAGCCATAGCTTTTTATGATTTCCACATTTCATTTTTTGCAATTTATTTTTGATTTCTTTTTATATATTTTAGCTCTCTGAGATTTTTATTTAAATTAAAATGTCAGATGTATTATTAAAATGTCACTGTGTATTGTCTTGTCAGCTCCGACCTTGACGAAAACTTTATCGGCGGGAAAATCGGATAACTAAAAAAGTTAGCGATTTTGGAAAAAAATTTGAAAGTTAACGGTAAATATACAATGGCAGACAAAGTTAACGATTTAATTTGCATTTTTTCCTTAGACTTTTGATCAAGAACAGATTATTTCCTTATAGAAATTGAAATGAGTTTCTTCAGTCTCTTCACCAATTCCTATGATAAATTTTTTATCGGAATCCCTCATGCTCGCGAAATCCGCGCCGCTGTAGCAATTGTCCATGGCGTCGAGAGGGATAGTCGGGAAAGGGAAATTATTAAATAAGTTTTTTTACATTTTAATCTATATATATATATATCAAGAGGGAGTTTGAAATTGCAAATCAATTTGAGTGGCAATTTTGTAATTAAATAATAATGGAAGACTTATTTGTAACAAAAGACATTGACGTGGAAACTAACCGCAATGCCGCACCATCTTAACCATAAATTAGTGGCCTGATTGTATTATTATTTTGTTTTTGAAAGTAATTTTTTATTGTTTTTTTAAAACTAAAATGGTTTTATTGTTTAAAAAAATAGAATACGGGTCACATTTTTTTTTCTCGAGTGACATAGTATAATTTTTATGAATAAAAAATATTTAAAACAATATTAAATTCAAATTTGACTTTTCAAAATTAAAAGTAGTTATTGATATTTTCACTAACATAAATTTTTTTTAAAAAAAACTTTTATTACATGAGACAAACATCAAAAGTGATGTTTTACTCTTATAAAATAAAATGCATAATTAATTTTAAAATAGTTTACAATCAATAACATATGTATATACTAATAATTTCACGCGATGCTCTTAAGTACCACATATGAATTAATGATATATTAATAGCTTTAGATGCTTGATATTAGTAAATTTTTTCTTTAATTGAGTGCCCTTTTTTTACAAAGAGGTGTACTGTGCATTTTTTTTTAATTATGAATAATGTATTTAAACAACGTTAAATAGAATGTTAAAATATATACTTTAATAGAGCAATGTTAAATACAATTTTTTTTTTTCAAATTCCAAAATGAATTATATTGAACTCTCATACTCACCATGAGCACACTTAATGTGCTCATAATTGACGTGGCAATATCATGTCAATGATTTTTTTATTTGGGTTTATCTTTTTAATAGGTTTTATTTTTATAAGGTATATTACTAATTTTCCTTAAATATAAGGTATATAAATAATATTTTTATAAATAAATTTTAATTAATTTAACACTTTATGTTTCTAATATATGTGTGAAATTTCGACCGACACGGGTGTTAAAGAAAAACTGCTAAAGTAGTTGGTCGATGATGATAGAATTGTTATGAGTGTACAAACGGTAAATTCGTTGAGAGAATGAATTTATGGATTCAAAACACAATGCCAAAATTTTCATTTATGTGATTGGGAAAAAAAATCATGAATATTTTGGGAGTGAGAAACTAGGAGTCTAGGAGTAGTAAATTATATTTTGGAGTAGGGAACATTCAAACTTAATGACATAATTGTCCTTCTTTTCTTTTTGAGACGTCTCATATAATTATCTTCTTATTTAATTTGGTAAGAATTATACACATAATAAGGGCCCTTAGAGAATCCATTTATCTCTTCTAGCATTGATATATGTACCGTTTTTCTTAGGAACAATTTAGGTCGGATGAAGGGAGTATACTTTAATAATTGAGAATTATTGATGTTTAACTAATATTTTTAAAGCATGTATTAGTTATAAAATCTTTTAATAATTCATAATCATACATATTGCCGTGCATCGCACGGGTGCAAAATCTAGTTGTCATAAAAGGGAAGATTAATAAAATAATGTCATCTTGAATAAAAAAAATTAATTTTGAAAACGCCGGGCGTTTTAGTCGTCGGACGTTATTAATCGTTATTAATCGCAAATTTGATTTTAACATTTAATCCTTACATGTTATAATTTTTTCCATAAGAATTTCGCATCGTGGCAGAAAAAATTAACCCAATATTTACTAACATACAAATTAATATCGGGTGTTCCTTCTAGTATACGTTATTTCATATTAAAACTCATGAACTTAAATCTAAATTGAAAACCCAATTACATAGCATGACTTGTATAGATTCGTTTAAGTTTATAATTAAGGAGCAAATTTGAACTAAATCTAGCTAGTTTAGATATTTAGTTATAAATTAATCTAAATTAATTGTATGGAGCGACTTTTTTTGGATGGATTTAATAAAAGTCGTCACTTAATTGCCTAATTTTGCGCAAAAACAAATAAATATATATATTAAAGAAATCAATCTCAAAAGTAGCTGATGAGATATTTATTCCCAATTTATTAAGTGTATTAATCGTTTTTTTTTATAAATATTTTCTTCATTTTCAATCTAATGCGATTTAGTTTAATTTTGTATTAATTAACCAGGATTCATAAGTTCATTTATGGTTTATAATCTTTTAGTTGTTAATTTTACTTTTTAACTAATAAAATTGGATTAAATGTTAAGAATATATCATAAACCTTTATTGGAATAGTGATTCTAAGAGTGTAAAATTAGAATGAAATATGATATGTAAAAATCGAACAAAAAAAATAAAAACAGACAAGGAAATTTTAATTTCGATACATGACTGGTATTCCGCAATATAAATGGGGGATTACATGCAAAATTAGAGAAAAAAAAAATGTTTTCTGTTGAAAATGAAAATAAGTGTTGACCATACAGAGATGTACTATAAATGTCAGTGTTGGGATCCTCTATTACATTTCAGTGATGCATCTCCTATTGCACCGTCAGATGTTCGCCACGTATTAAAAATATTTTCTAAATCAGTATTTTTTGTTTATGGAATTATTTAATTATTGCCGATTTAGGAAATATTTTAAATACTTGGCGAGCATCCGACGGTGCAATAGGAAATGCAACATCGAAATGTAATAGAAGATCCTAATCCTGAATGTCATCCAACCAAAATTCAACTATAGACCTAAATTATTTCATCTTTATCGAGTTCATATTCTCATTTAATAAGCAACACATTCTTATTATGCCAAAGAACATTTACAAAAATATTTCCTTTTTTATCCCATCTATAAATTCTCACTTCGGCCCTCTTTAGAAACACCTATATCGCACTACTAAAAATAGGAAAAAAAAAGAAGGAAAAAGAAAATAGCAAAACTACGTACCCATAATTTTCACACTCATTTGCTTATCGACACTCATAGGCAACTCTAGAGCTGCAATCGAGCCGAGCCGAGCCGAGTCGAACACCGTCGTGCTCAGGTTTGGCTCGTTTATTATCGAGTCGAGTATCGAACTTTGTTTACCGAATACTTCGAGTCTCACGAGCTTATTCGAGCCCTAATCGAGCCAAAATAGACTTTCTAAATTTGGATTTATATTTAAAATATTATCTATTTCTTTGAAAATAGATTATTTTATTCACATTAATAAGATAATATTGATCATTTTCTATAACAAATAGAGTTAATAGGATAATTAGTACTAATCATAATATATAATACAAGTCATAATTTACTAATAATTTTATATTTTCATACTAAATCAGTTAACGAACACGTTCACGAGCTAACGAGCCGAATACTCTCGTGCTCAAGCTCGGCTCGTTTAGTTGACGAGCTTCACTAAACGATCTCGAACGAACTTTTATCGAGCCGAACTCCGAATAGCTCACGAGTAGCTCGGCTCGTTTGCAGCCCTAGGCAACTCCAAAAGCCTCTTCCAAAATAAGAAAACAATAATCCCACCGCTTCGCATCTACGTCATTGAAATCGTGAGTGGGCCCAATGCAAATATCTACGAGGTCGCACGTACCAACATTTCCACCACTCCTTTATGCTTCGGCATGGTTAATGTGGAAGACGCCATCATGAGGGCCGGGCCGGGCCCGGACTCGCAACTAGTGGCGGAGCCACCTTAGAGGGACAAGGGGCTCAAGCCCCTACAATATTTATTTTTTTCTTCTTTTTAATTTAATATTTGCAAATTTATTGATATTTTTAATGAATTTTTGTACTAAAGCCCCTACAATCAAGTTAAATTTTAGGAACATAGTGTCCGATTTTAAAATTTTAAAAGCTCAGCCCCCATTTGACAGTTTTTCTGGATCCGCCCCTGCTCGCAGCAATTGGGCCGAATTCAGGGTACCTCCACCACCACCGGCCTATTTGAACCGGCCGACGTCCCCAAACTCAATTTTCTCTTCACCGTCGGAATATATAAAGGGAGCTCGCTCAATATCACCGGCCGGAGGTTTTCGTTACTACAAAATCAGGAGATTCCGATCGTCGGCGGCACCGGTTTTTTTCAAGGAGCACGAGGATACGCCAATACCGGCCTTATTTCTTATAATCAAACCACGGATACTTATCTTTACGTATATGATTTATATGTGAATTTCTTTGGTTGAGGAATTGATTAAATAATTAATTGTAGTAATTGGAGCTTCACTAATGATGGTTCGAATAAAGTTTGTTTTACGTAAAAATGTAAAAGATGTAATAGCTATATCATATGGTTATGTCGAAATAATACTATTAATGATAATAATTATTTAAGTGGTGTGTGTGTGTGTTTTTTTTTCCTTTGTTGATTATATCTTAATTTAATTTTTTTGGTTTGTGATCGATCTTATTTTCGTAGGCTAATTAATGCACATAGACAAAGAATTAATGAACACGAAAGAAAACGGAACACAAAGGGATTTACGTGGTTCGATCTATTGGAATAGATCTACGTCCACGGGCGGAAAGAGTATGGATCTTTATTGCTTGTATGAGTGGTGATTACAAGATTGTTCTTCCCCCTCTCAATCTATTCTAAACCCCTATTTATAGGTAATTACATGGAGTTTGACTATAATACAAAGTCTTCTCCTATTTGGACTCTGGCTTGATCCTCTTATTAGGGATGGACACCGAGCTTCTATATCTCTCTTGGAGCTTGAGTTGTAGTCGATGTAGGAGTCTTGATTGCCTTAGTGAAGAAGTTTCTCTTAGTTAGGCCGAGCTGCGTAGGCCAAGCTTAACTGTCGGGGCCCAATTATATTGGGCTCGATGCTTGAGCCTAGTAGCTAGGCCATATCCTATCACATCCCCCCAAAAAGATATGGGTTCGATTCCCACAGACGGCGCCAATGATCGAACTTATTTTCGTAGGCAATTAATAAACGTTGACAAGGAATTAACGAACACGAAAATAAAAGGACACGAAGGATTTACGTGGTTCGATCTATCGGAATAGATCTACGTCCACGGAGCAAAAGAGTGTATGGATATTATTGCTAGTGTGAGTATTGGTTACAAGATTGTTCTCCCTCTTCAATCTATTCTAAACCCCTATTTATAGGTATTTACATATGTAATCCGACTAGGATTACAAGTCTTTTCCTATTAGGACTCTTTGGCTTGATCTCCTCCTTTATTGGATAAACACCGAGCTTCTATATCTCTTGGATCTTGAATTGTAGTCGATGTAGGAGTTGCCTTGGTGTAGAAGTCTCTTTGAAGTAGGTTGTAGCTGACTGGGCCGAGCTGCATAGGGCTTTAGTTGGGCCGAGCTGCGTTGGCCGAGCTTAACTGTTAGGGCCCAATTATATTGGGCTCGATTCTTGGGCCTAATAGCTAGGCCAAATCCTATCACATCCCCCCCCCCCAAAAAAAAGATATGGAAGTGAGGGTGCGGTTCGGGGTAGAAGGTTGAAGTAGTAGTGAAAGTGCATTGCCCCGTCGAAATTAGAATTTCGACGAAGTCGAAATGCGTACCGCCTCGTTAGGACGAGGTCGAGCTTAATTTCACATTGCCCCTTCGGAAATTAAATTTCGATGAAGTCGGAATGCGTACCGCCTCGTTAGGACGAGGTGAAGCTTAATTTCGCATTGCCCCTTCGGAAATTAGATTTCGACGAAGTCGGAATGCGTACCACCTCGTTAGGACGAGGTGAAGCTTAATTTCGCATTGCCCCTTCGGAAATTAGATTTCGACGAAGTCGGAATGCGTACCGCCTCGTTAGGACGAGGTGAAGCTTAATTCTGCATTGCCCTTCGGAAATTAGATTTCGACGAAGTCGGAATGCTTTGAACATCATGACTTCATCAAAGATGAAGTTTAGGCTTTAATTAGCACGACCTCGTCTTCAGACGAGGTTTAGGCTCTTCTCCATTTTATACAAAGGCCGTATCTTTGTTTTTAACCGAGGTGGTGCCTCCTCGTTTTAAACAAAAGTAGTTCTTCCTCGCTTTTAACAAAGGTGGTGCCTTCGTTTTAAGCAGAGGCAAGTGTGTAATTCTATTTTTAACAAGGTTAGGTTGGTACGCGCGTTTGGAATTTACCCCAAATATGGAGTTTATTAAGTTACCCTCGTCAGGGTTTAATAGCTCTACCTCGTCATAGGACGAGATTTTGGCTTTAAATAGCTCTACCTTGTCATAAGACGAGGTTTTGGCTTTAAATAGCTCTACCTCGTCATATGACGAAGTTTTAGCTTTACATTCCTTATTTGTTGAGATAATATGCATAAGTGGAGTAGAGAGAGATGTGCAAGATGTATGCAAATGCAAGATGTATGCAAGACCCTAAAAAGATGACCTAAATGACCTAAATGAACTATATGAACTTGGGCATTACTCTCGGCCACTTGTGCAAGGTATCTCTTTAGATGAGTAATGTGCCGTGCACGGGGTATTGGCTTACCGGATAAGTGGGCGAGCTTGTACGATCCTTTGCCGAGGACTTCTTCAACTCGGTACGGTCCTTCCCATGTGGCTTCAAGCTTGCCGAGCCTTTCCACTTTACTGACCTCGTTGTTCCGAAGTACGAGGTCGCCTGCTTGGAATTGTTGGTACTTCACTCTTTGGTTGTAGTACCGAGCTACTTGTTGCTTGTACTTGGCTTCTCTTATCTAGGCGAGCTCTCGTTTCTCTTCCAACAGATCCAGTTCGGTTCGGAGGTCTTCCTCGTTAACTTCGGCTGTGAAGTTGAGAGTGCGCAGGGCTCGGCAGGCCGATCTCTACCGGGATAAATACTTCGGATTTATACACCAAATTGTAGGGTGTTTCACCATTCGAGGTCCGGGGAGTTGTGTGGTATGACTATAACTTGGGGTAAGTTCGCTACCCAATCTCCTTTGGCTTTATCGAAGCGAGCTTTAAGTCCCTTGATGATCGTCCGGTTTGTGACTTCAGTCTGGCCGTTTGCTTGGGGATGGGCTACCGAGGTGAACTTTTGCTGAATATGTTCACACCATTCTCTAAACGTTGTCTATGAACTGCGTCCCATTGTCTGAGATGAGGATATAGGGTATGCCAAAGCGGCATACTTTGTTCTTCCAGACGAAGTTGAGGGCGTTCTTGCTCGTGATTTTTGCCAAGGGTTCGGCTTCCAGCCATTTGAGCTTAAAAGACGATGGCTATGATGAGAAACTGGAATTGGCCGAGATCTTTGTCTATTGGACCGACGATGTGTATCCCCCGTTGCATGAACGGTCATAGGCTTTACATGCTGGTGAGGTTGGAGACTTGCTCAAGATTTTTCTAGCTTCGAGCTTATCGCTGGGTAGTTCGCCCTTCTCCAAGTAATTTTGAAGGGATCATCCAGTTAGGCTCGTCGTCAGTTACTGGGTTGACCTTGGCTTCGTCTACACTTCGGTGTTTGACTTCTTCTACGGGAGGGCTTGTGGATGACGAGGCTAATTTGCTTAGTGCATCTGCTCGCCTGTTCTGCCCCCTCGAGATGCGAACCAACTCAAAATACGAGTAGTATTGTTGTCGGTTCTTGGCTTTGTGGATGTACCTTTTTATTTGTCGCCTTTAGCTTCGTAACCTCCTAGCATGTGGCTCACTATGACTTGAGAGACTGTAAAATTGTACAGCTCGTGTCTGGAGACTTTAAGCTAGGCGAAGTCCGGCGATTAAAGCTTCGTACTCCACTTTGTTGTTTGTTGTAGGGAAGTCGAACCGAAGTGCATAGGTTGTCTCATGTCCGTCTGGACCGAGGAGTATGATGCCTGCCCCGCTTCTCAAATTTCCCAAAGCCCCATTTACGTATACTTTCCACCAATCTTTAGGCGGTTCTTTTGTAGGTTCGGCTTCGGCTTTTTCGAGGTGGGCTCAGATGGCTTCGGTGTTTCATTAGCACTTGCCGAAGTGACAGGTCGGTGAGGACCTGTTTGGGTGTGCTTGGAAACAGGGTCGCAGCCTTCTTGCAGCGTTTACTAACGCCAGTGCAATCTTTCCTAGAGGCTGGTACCGGATCCTTATCGGAAAAGGTGATGGTCTCGTCCTTTTTGAACCTCTTATGTGAGGGCTCGTCCGTTTGAGGACTTCGGGCCTCAGCTTTGAGAGAGGACTTTGAGCACCTTGAGGGAGCCCTGTAACGGCTATTATGACTTTGTCGAACTGAGGTTGGTCCTCATCCTCATCGTCTTCATTGCGCTTTGCCTTGAGTGTGGGCTTCGTACTTGTCAGAACGTCGGCCGCGACTTTGGTACCTCTTGAGGGTGCCGTCGCGCACCAATTGCTCCATGACGCAGTTCGTAGATCTCTGTCCTCGGCCTCGTCAACGGGGTGAATTTACTTTGTTCCTGATTTTGATGAGGTACGAATCTGGATTCCAGGGGTGCACGCTGGAGCCTGTCGAAGGCACTTTGCCGACTTTGGCCTCGGTCGTTCTGATCCTCCTTCCGATCCGATAGCTCGGCCTTGTCGGCTTCACGCTTGCACCTATCAGCTTTGTCGGCTCTTGTGAACCGATCTGCTATGATCCATAATGGCTTCGTAGTGCGAGGTAATTGTCCTCATCGCGCCGAGGTGAGACGGTGTCGCGCCGAGGTGAGATGACATTGCGGCGAGGTGAGATGAGATGGTGGCCCCGTTGGCGGATCCCGGCGTCCCGTGCGTCTACGATCCTGACGGTAGGGGACTTTTGCCGATGCCGCGATCCGGAGGTAAGCTTCGTGCTCTCCACCATCTTTGCGTGAGGGTTGTCCTTTTTCACGGCTAAGCGTTGTGTTGTTTTTGACGAGCTGGAGAAAATCTTGTTATGCTTATCTAACATGCTCAACGTGTCCGTCCGGAGTCTGGCATCTGGCGTGTTCCTTCCTAGATAGCCGATATGTTGTCGGGTTTAGATCTTGCGCCTGGCTTGCCTCGCCTTTGTGGATTTCGGCTTCCTGAACCGGTGGATTTGCTGTCGGACCTTGTCCGATTTGCTGAATATCCTTTTCCTTGTTGGCGGCGGCGGTAGCGGCGGCGATTAATCGTGTTGGAATCCTCTCAACGAGTAGAGCATGTTTCCGGGTGGTTTCGTCCGATTTGGTGGTGATTTCAGTCGAGAATTGGCAAATAACAGAAGTTGCTACGAACAAATCGTGATTTCACGAGTCGTGCAGCAACACGAACTTCCAGACGCGATTCCCACCACACCGGTGATCGGTTTTCGACGGGCAACCTACCGTTAGAATCCTCTCGACGAGTAGAACATGTTTCCGGGTGGTTTCGTCCGATTTGGTGGGGATTTCAGCCCGGAATTGGCGAATAACAGAAGCTGCTCCGAACGAATCGTGATTTCGCGTTTGGGGATGGATCGCGTTGGTCTTCCTATCATGGCTGTAGATTACCTAGAAAACTTTTGATCGAAAATCACAAATTTTCGCTTCCACAGACGGCGCCAGTGATCGATCTTATTTTTATAGGCTAATTAATGCACATAGACAAAGAATTAATGAACACGAAAGAAAACGGAACACAAAGGGATTTACGTGGTTCGATCTATTGGAATAGATCTACGTCCACGGGTGGAAAGGATATGGATCTTTATTGCTTGTATGAGTGGTGATTACAAGATTGTTCTCCCCCCTCTCAATCTATTCTAAACCCCTATTTATAGGTAATTACATGGAGTTTGACTATAATACAAAGTCTTCTCCTACTTGGACTCTGGCTTGATCCTCTTATTAGGGATGGACACCGAGCTTCTATATCTCTCTTGGAACTTGAGTTGTAGTCGATGTAGGAGTCTTGATTGCCTTAGTGAAGAAGTTTCTCTTAGTTAGGCCGAGCTGTGTAGGCCAAGCTTAATTGTCGGGGCCCAATTATATTGGGCTCGATGCTTGAGCCTAGTAGCTAGGCCATATCCTATCAGTTTGTTCTGCTCCTTCTGTTCCGCTTTAGTAGTTTCGAAATAATATTTTATTCCTCACATATATTCAATCTATAAATTAATGATGCGGGATGGAGGGTGTATAAGATAAGTAACTGATAAATTGCCATAAGCAATGTTATTTGCTCGTTGGTCTTTTCATGAGTAAATACTTTTGAGAATTCCTTAGTAGAGTTTCATTTTCCATACGTATATGCATCTGATTTTTAAGAACACTAGCAAATGTAACGTGCGTTGCACGTGTAATCTTTAATTCAATTTGAATAAATTTGTATTTCTAACTTATTTGCATTCGTAATGTTGCAAAAATCATTCTGTAATTTTGTCACTAATTTTTTACTTGGACTAATGTAAAAAAAAAATGTAACTTACCCCCTTAATTCCATTAAAACTTAAAATAATTATTTCAACAACAATAAATTGAGAAAAAAATATTTAAGTATATGATTCCTCAAATGAAGCAATTAAACTAGTCACAAAAGCTATGCACAAAATATTAGATTAGACTTTTTATTTTATCAACCTTTATATAGCATATATGACAAAGTTTAATATTGTTCTTGTTTTAGCAACTATCTCTCTCAAATTACATTAATTAACTTATTTTTTTCAAACAAAATATCTAATTACAATCTAATTCCAAAAAATAAATTTGAATTTCTAACTTATAATTATAATTAGTCTTGAGTGAGATTTTTAGAGAAAAAAAAATGATAAGATCTAAGAATCATACTGATCTAATTTTTATTTACTATTGAAAATCCTAAAATATCAAAGTAAAAGTCCAATAAAGATAAAAATAAGGAAGGATGAGGAACTTAAGACTTTGAGAAGAATCTTTGTAACTTTTTAATATTGAAGTTATTTCTCTATTAACAAAAGATATTGGTAAAAATGTAAAATGATAAATTTAGCAATAGAAAACTACATTTACAAGTGTTAGAAGTTAATGAAGCAAATGATTTCTTAAAAATATTATGTCTATTGGTCTAAACTTATTTCTCAAAAATATATATAAAAAAAATTATGACAATTAACGTTCTTAACTTTAAACTAATTATTTCAGGGGTATACATGTGCATATGCATCCTTCATTTTTTGGACAAGTATTCACTACTAACAATACATTTTACACCCTTTTAAACATTACATATTTACTACATTTATCATTTATGGCTCACTGCTTAACAATCTCCCCTCACAATAAAGGTGGAACTCAATTTTTACTCACAATAAATAATAGTATTTGTTAATTATATTCCTACTTAAAATTTGTGCCGGTCAAATCGGGGAAAAGTTTTCGGGAACAGATGGAGTTTTAAATAATACTCTTTTACAAAAAAAAAATGTTTGTATATTCCAATCGTGTGTGAATTAGTACTATTTTTCTAAACCTATTCATTTGATTAGTTATGAATCTTGATAGATATCTATTTTAAAATGCAATTTTTTTTTTCTAGTCTGATATATTGTAATTCTTTTTTAATTATTTCATGAAACCTTTACCTATCTCATTTTTTTTCTTGTTAATTAATAATAGGTTGTACAACTCTAATTTTTAGGTATTTGACTGACATGAGTATCATATTTGAATTCTTTAACTTCAAAGAGAAAAAAAAAAATGAATTATCTCTTATACATTTGAACATGTGCCAATTAATACATATGAAGGCAAAAAACATTTTTAAAAAAAGAAGAAGAAGAAATTTAAAAAAATGGACAACTATTACATGTTTCTTAAAACTAAACTTAAATTTGTGGGATTAGGATCCCTCGGATTTACAACCATACATATAATATGTTATATTAAATTAAATTGATATATAAAATAAATTTAATGTGTTATAATATCACTTAAAAAATATTGTATTTATGGTCTAAAATAGATATTCAACATTAGGGGTGAGCATTTGGTTATTTGGTTTGGTTTTGCCTTAAAATATAACCAAACCAAATAATGGAAAATTTTGAAATTACATCCAAACCAAACCAAAATCATTTTGGAAACCGAACCGAATTAACCAAAATAAATATTTGGTTATTTTGGTTAATTCGGTTTGTCCAAATTTTTTTCCATTTCTTTTGAATATTAAATGTGATATCATTTCAGTACCAATAATTCATAAAATAAAAACAATACAAATATAATATTTTGAGTTAAACAATAACCAACAAATAAATATTATATCAAACAAACTAACAATAAGTAAATTCAACATTAAACAAAACAATCGACAAGTACATATGTTGTAATTGTTGTAAAAAATTAAAAATAACCAAATCACCCAAAATCAACAATATAAGAAGTTAGTTTTCAGTGTTTAAAAAGTCACAAGAAATCAATACGAAATATGAAAATAAGAAGATTACGAGTGACTAATTTTAGGAAATACAGAATCAATAAAATTAAAATTTTAGTATATAAATATTTTTATTTTAAATATTATAATTTGGTTTTTCGGTTTTGTTTGGTTTTAAGAAAACAAAACCGATCCAAACCGATAAACCAAAAAAATAATTAATTTCAAACCGAATTAACCAAATTAACTAAACTAACCAAACCAAATTAAATATTTCAGCTTGGTTCGGTTTAGTTTTCGGTTTTTGGATAAGTTTGCTCACCCCTATTCAACATCTAGCATAAATATAATTTATTGTATTACATTGTTGCCCTTACATATAATTTAATAATGAGGGCATAATAGGCAATCTACATTAAGCACTCAATGATCTTTTTATATAAGTATAGATAGATATAGATAAATGGGATATGTTCTTGCGCCACACATACCGAACCAACTCCGATGGAGCGAACAATTCCAACGAGATATGTTCGAGCCGTTTATCATGCCTTGCTATTGAGAATTATAATATGAAATACTCTCTCCATTCTAAATATAGCGTATTGTTTCGTTGGGCACGATAATTAAGGCTAAAGTGTAAAATGTAAAAAAATGGTAGGGTTCATATTTTTTGATGAGTTAACTTTTTTTAATAATGAAAACAAGACACTATCTATGGGACAACTTTATAAGAAAAACATGACGTATCTATGAGACAGAAGGAGTAATAGATTCCAAAAATCTCTACAAATTCGAGCTTTTAGATGAGTACGTTTAAACCTACAACCGCTATTTGAGCCTCTACATTCACTACCATGAGAATTGAGATCTTGCGAAATACTCAACTAACTCTGAAAAACACTTTCATTCTTACTTATATGATTTCTAGGTTCGTAAACTTGTTTTTTTAATAAGACTTTCTCAAATACAGTATATATCAAGATTGATTTTTTTTTCAATTTCCAACTTTTCGTATTAAAATTTTGTTATTCCCACCCATTGCGAAGTAGGACAAGAAAGGATAATTAATCTAATCAATTATCTTGAGTAATTTTTTTTTTTTATCAGGCAAACACAATACACTCATACACACACGCATCTGAGGTGATTTAAACCCCCGACCTCTTGGTTGGAAGGGAAGCGTCTTACCAACTAAGTTGCACTTCGTTGTCTTGAGTAACTATTTTCTCGGTAAATATATAGAATAATAAAATATTTAAAAAAAAAATCTAGTGCTCGAACTTAGCAAAATTATGAAAACACGATGGAGTAAATATTTTCCCTTTAATTTTATTTTATTTTTAAAAAAATTCAAGCCCAACTTATTTATTACCACATTTGCTAGTAGGTGTAGAGCCCAAAATACATTAATTAATTTATGTAGACTCTCCATATGAAATAAATCATGTGTTAAACTTAATTGGAAAAAAATGGTACTTGCAATTATTCGGAAATTGAATTTTAACATTTAATCCTTGCATGTTATAATTTTTTCCATAAGAATTTCGCATTGTGGCAGAAAAATTAACCCAATATTTAACATACAAATTAATCTCAGGTCTTCCTTCTGGTATATGTTATTTCATATTAAAACTCAAGAACTTAACTGCAAATTGAAAACCCAATTACATAGCATGACTTGTATACATTCATTAAGTTTTATAATTAAGGAGCAATTTTGAACTAAATCTAGCTAGTTTAGATATTTAGTTATAAATAAATAAATAAATTGTATGTAGCGACTTTTTTGGATGGATTTAATAAAAGTCGTCACTTGCCTAATTTTGAGCAAAAATAAATAAATAAATATATTAAAGAAATCAATCTCAAAAGTAGCTGATGAGATATTTATTCCCAATTTAAGTGTATTAATCGGTTTTTGTTTTTCATTATTTTCTTCATTTTCAATCTAATGCGAGGTTTAATTTTGTATTAATTAATTCATAAGTTCATTTATGGTTTATAATTTTTAGTAGTTAATTTTACTTTTTAACTAATAAAATTGGGATTAAATGTTAAAGAATATATCATAAACCTTTATTGGAATAGTGAATCTAAGTGTAAAATTAGAATAAAATATGATATGTAAAAATCGAACAAAAAAAATGAAAACAGACAAGAAAATTTTATATTTCAATACACGACTGGTATTCCATAGTAAAAATTGGGCATTACATGCAAAATTAGAGGGAAAAAAGAAAGAAAGAAAAAAAAAGTGTTTTATGTAGTAAATGAAAATAAGTGTTTGACCATATAGAGAGGTAACTAAATCTAAATGTCATCCAACCAAAATTCAACTATAGACCTAAATTATTAATTTCATCTTTATCGAATTCATATTCTCATTTAATAAGCTACACATTCTTATTATTTCAAAGTAAACTACAAAAATATTTCCTTTTTTATCCCATCTATAAATTCTCACTTATATCGCACTACTAAAAATAGATAAAAAAGAAGAAAAAGAAAAATGGCAAAACTACCCATAATTTTCACTCATTTGCTTATCGACGCTCATAGGCAACTCCAAAAGCCTCTTCCAAGATAAGAAAACAATAATTCCACCGTTTCGCATCTACCTCATCGAAATCCTAAGTGGGCCCAATGCAAATATCTACGAGGTCGCACGTGCCAGCATTTCCACCACTCCTTTAAGCTTCGGCATAGTTTATGTGGAAGACTGATACGATAGTATCAATTATTTTAGGATAATATATTTTATATTTAATTGTTTAGATTTATATTTATCTTGAGTTTATCTTTTCCTTGTTTAGTAGATATTCTAGCCCTATAAATATGAGTTTGTAATCTCATTATTATCATTGAAGAAGAATAATCCAATTATTGAATTTGCCTAGTATATCTCTCGCCTCACGCGAGTCCTATCATCGCTGCCGACGAGGACGTCCCTCGCGTTCAGCCTCTTTATTCACCGTCGACCTTCACGTCGAAGGCGCCGGGCTTTTATTTTCTCCGCCGACCTTGTGCGACAAGGCGCCGGATCGTTCTTGCTCTTCGATCGACTCATCGTCGATCGTTGTTAGGGTTTTATACCTTAACAATTGGTGCTTTCATTGAGAGCTCTCTCCCGGAGAGCTTTCATAGCCGAACTCACGCCATCATCACATCAGTCACGCCGCCGCGACCGCCGTCGATTCCCCGGGCTCTCCTCGCCGACGCCCTGAACCGCCCCTCTCAAAGCCGTCTCTTTCTCCGGCCTGAAATCGGCAGCCACGAGTTGATAACAGCGCAACCGCGCTCACGTTGTTACCAGTCCGAAGCCGACCTCTTGCTAGAGGCGCCGGATTGGTTCTCGTTCGACGATCGACTCGTCGATCGTTTGTTAGGGTTTTACTCCTAACAATTGGTGCTCTCGTTGAGAGAGAGCTTTTATATTTATTTATTAGATTAGTATTAATCTTTATGCATATCATTTCCTTAGTTACTAGTATTTAGTCTTATAAATACCCCAATGTAATTGGAATGGAGATTCATTCAAGAAGAAATAAGAAATACGCAGTTTTTGCCCTAGTTTTGTTCGAGTCGTCTTTCTCGAACGTGTGCCGCTGCCGACGGGAACTTCCCGCATTCAGCTCTCACACGTTCTACCTTACCGTCCGAAGCCGACCTCTGGTGCGGTGAACGTGGAACTCCCAACATCGCAGAACTCAAGTCATTCACGCCGCCGACAACTTGCGGATAGGCATGTTGAATCTATCTCCAGCCTCTGTCTATGCGAAGAACATCCAAGCCGGTTATGCGACCTGCGTCCTTCGTTGCGGTTCTCTGTGAATCATTGAACTTTTGCAAGAACTGAGCGGAAATCGGCAGCCCTACACGCCGTTGTTCCTGAAAAAAAAAAAAAAAAAAAAAAAGCCAGCGTTCGAGAAATTTCAAATCAGCGTAAACATCCATGGCCCATCCCTACGACGCACAGTACCAGCACGGAGTTCTCCCCGGTGCCAACGCTCTGCTCATCGGTAATTCACGCCCGCGACCACCATCAGAGGCCTATGCGCAGTGGATGGATCGCCTCCTGGCGCGTTTGGAACGGCTCGAGGCCCGCCTCGCTGACACCGATCGGCGTGCCCGTACTTTGGCGCATCCCCCACAGCACGAGCAGATCAAGCCGCGCCCGCGCCGACCTCCACCAGTTTCTTATTGGGATCGCCCGTTGCCTCGTCTTCAGCCGGACAGCAGTCCATGGCGGGGCGCGTTTGTGGGTCCGCATCGTCGTGTTTTCGGACGCCCTTCTCCTCAAGCTTCAGCGGAGGACCATCATCTTCTTCCGCGACAGCCGCCTCCGCTATCTTCATGGGATTGTCCCGTTTTTCGTCGCTACTCCGACGTAGAGGATACAGACGTATGGCAGCAACGCACTTCTTGGGATGCTCCTCCTCATCGACGGCCTGCCGAACCTGCTACGTGTTGGCATCTGCCGATGGCGAACTTCCAATACGAACGTAGCGATTTTCCTCGACAGCAGACCGTAGGTAATCGGTTTCCTATGATGATGGATCAAGAGGGAAGAAGAAGCCGAGCTGATGAGGTCGAATTGCCGAGGTCCGACCTGACGAGGGCGAGTTGCCGCGGTCGCATTGCCGAGGTCCGGCCACAGCAACCGTTATCTTGGGATCGTCCAACCTACTTAGAAAATAAGCTGGCAGTGGGGGACGACAACGGCCAATCTGAACTGCCCGTGGCCGAGGCTGAACTTCCTGTGGCTGAAGCCGAACTGCGTGATGTGACCAAGACACCTGCCATCAAGGCCGAGATGAAGCCAAGTTGCATACGGAGCTTGTCGCCGAGGCTCTCGCGCGAGTCGACCAACCTCGCATTGTCATCGAGGATCTCAAGTCAGCCTCCCAGCCTTGCCTGATCACAGCGTCTTTCGCCTTCATTTCTTTCTCACCTGAATTGTTGCAGAAACTACCCAACTCCGATAACGTGGGATGTGGAAAAGAAGGCAAACATCTCGAAGGCAATTTTGTTTTGGTTGGGTCCATGGAGCGTACTTGGAGAGTGATCGACGGCCTAGGGTGTCGCCTGCACGTGGCTCGGTGTGTGTTCGATCCCGGAGGGGATATCTCGCCTCTGTTGTGTTTCACTTCATCCCGGAGTTCGTGGTTCGTGGCAACATGGTACCCACCTTGAGGGCAAGGTGGATTTCAACCGGGGGAGAGTTGATACGATAGTATCAATTATTTTAGGATAATATCTTTTCTATTTAATTGTTTAGATTTATATTTATCTTGAGTCTATCTTTTCCTTGTTTAGTAGATATTCTAGCCCTATAAATATGGGTTTGTAATCTCATTATTATCATTGAAGAAGAATAATCCAATTATTGAATTTGCCTAGTATATCTCTCGCCTCACGCGAGTCCTATCATCGCTGCCGACGAGGACGTCCCTCGCGTTCAGCCTCTTTATTCACCGTCGACCTTCACGTCGAAGGCGCCGGGCTTTTATTTTCTCCGCTGACCTTGTGCGACAAGGCGCCGGATCGTTCTTGCTCTTCGATCGACTCGTCGTCGATCGTTGTTAGGGTTTTATACCTTAACAAAGACGCCATCACGAGGGCCGGGCCGGGCCCGAACTCGCAGCAATTGGGCCGAGTTCAGGGTACCTTAACCACCACTGGCCTATTCGAACCGGCCGACGTCCCCGACCTCAATTTTCTCTTCACCGTCGGAATATATAAAGGGAGCTCGCTCAATATCGCCGGCCGGAGGTTTTCGTTACTACAAAATCAGGAGATTCCGATCGTCGGCGGCACCGGTTTTTTTCGGGGAGCACGAGGATACGCCAATACCGGCTTTATCTCTTATAATCAAACCACAGATACTTACCTTTACGTATATGATTTATACGTGAATTTCTTTGGTTGAGGAACTGATTAAATAAATAATTGCAGTAATCAGAGCTTCACTAATGATGGTTCGAATAAGGTTTGTTTTACGTAACATGTAAAAGATGTAATAGCTATATGGTTATGTCGAAATAATACTATTAATGATACTTCCTCTAGTTCATGATTACTGACTCCGTTCTTTTTGGCACGTATTTCCGCGCTTCTCGATAATGGATTTTAAAATGAATTTTTTATAATTTTTTCTTTTATGGGATACTACGAGTACTTAACTATTCCGTAAAAGAAAAAATATTTCAAAAATCCATTTTAAAAGTTATCACCGAGAAGCGTGAAAATACTTGCCGAAAAGAAATGGCTCAGTAATCCTGAACTTGAGGAAGTAATAATTATTTAAGTGGTGTTTTTTTTTTTTTTCCTTTGTTGATTAGTATATTTTAATTTAATAATTTTTTAGTTTGTTCTACCTCCCTGTTCCGCTTTATTAGTTCCAGAGCAATATTTTATATCTCACATACATTCAATCTAGAGGGAATATATATATGATAAGGAATTGATAATGTCGCAGCCCGATTTAAATTAAAGGATATTTAAACCGAGTAACATGCGACTAAATAAATAAAATGAAAAAAAAAATGAATGAAAAGCTAAACGTACTTCGGAATAGAATATGAATGAATGAGCAGCCACTATACGTTCCAAATAACAACATAGATCTTGCTTCAAGTCCTCATTAATAATCAAGATAAGAGAAACGATCAAGGACCTGAATATTCGAGACTTTATACAATCAAGTAAACCAAAATTTGGAACAAGATTTCAACAAAAATTCTCAAATGAACTAGACCAACAATTGCCTCAAGGAAATTGTAATTATAGGAAATATCACCTGCCCATTTTTAACAACTACAAAAGAGTATCCAAAGGTTCAAGTGAAATACAACCCCAAAGGAGATGTGCCAAATTGATACTACAATCCATAAGCAAAAAGAGATTAGAATGTTGCAGCAAAAAACGTGAACAGATTATATGTGTGAAGACATATAATCCAAGCTTAAACACCTATGTACAGAATATTAACAACAAAAGCTCTGCTCGCACACTCCAATCTGCATCCAGCCATCCACGCTTAATCTGCAAATTTTAAAAATAACATGCAGGGCTGAGTACAAAATACTCAGTGAACACATGCCCAAAGCATTTAAAAGCCGCTACTTAGAGCTATATATTGAACTTACCACTTTTAAGCTAGCACAAGAGATTTCTTTATAAAAAACATATCATGTGCCTGCTAAAACATTAATACTATAAACTCGTAGACTGCAGTCAAATCATATCATCATTTCTCATTATGCATGTACCACAACTACTATCATATAAACTTATGTGTTGAGAGGTAGGCTTCCCCCTCAATCACCTCGATCGGCCAACTAAATAAATAGAAAGCACACAATCACAACGTGTACACAAATCCTGCATCACACAGGACCGATATCGTCCTTCAGTAGGTGGTATCACACACAAACATTAAACATTTGGCAAGTCAACAATTTGAAAACATAATCCCCATATAGATATAGAGGCGTATTTATCTCATCTTAGTTCGAAAGCCCACCTGAACTTCCTCGTAGTTTTAGTACTGATTCGCTCTTCTTTCTCCCGTCACTTTACATTCCCGCTCGTACCTTAATCAATTGAAGTTCGAATAAGAGCGAGAAAAGAATTGGAGAAAGAAAGGTAGATAATCTTCTAACTCCAACTTAAAGTTCTTATCATAACCAACCTATTGCATATATAGATTTTCATATCTGTGCACATGGGCAAATCTAATATTTCATTTCAGTATTTTAAATTTCAGATGCTACAAATAACAAGTACAAGAAACTTTTCTTAACAAAACTTATGTTAGATGAACAAGGTTTATATCTCTGCATCTTATTTCTTATTCATATAAACTCATTCCCAGATTTTCTAAAAATAACTACCTGATATATGTATAAACCTAATTCTATTTTCTACCATCTTCAATTCAAACCTAACAAGGTAGATTAATTATCTTATACACTTCCTTTCTACTACAGCAATATTTTCAGCTAGAAAATCGTTGTATCATCTCTATTTCACTGAATAAAATATAGAGTTCAGGTGCTAAATCTTTTAACCAGTCTGTAAGCAAGCTTAATTAATAACAAGAATATTTATTCCAACTAAATTTTAGCATAAAGAAAATCAGGATATAAATCCCCAAATTCAAGCTAACTTAGATTATGCCATTCTCTTCGTTTTGATTCACAGCAACCCGAAATAATTAAGCCAAGCTTTAACCCTGTTCCTGAATACGTATTTGAGCTCAATTGGACAAGAAAATTCAGGAAGAAACCATGTTCTAAGCTTTACAGATGTTCAACAGAAAATGGCATTGAGACTGAGTTTGATTCTTTCTAATTAAATCTATAAAACAAAAATCAAAACCATTCCCCTTTCACCTTCATAAATTTCGAAATAATAAGGGTTCCTAAGTTGACTTCCCTTATTTTCTTCCAGAAATTAAAACCCATAGTAGTTTAAATTAAAGATATTTACCTGGGTTTGGGAGTTCTTTGTAAACTAAGAAAAACTATCGGTGCTTGTCTGGTAGTACTTGAAATTTTGTATAACAGAGAAAGGTAGGGGACGAGAGATAGGGGTAGGCGGTTGGTTTGGATGAGAAAAGGAAAAAGAACTAGAGATAAATTCTAGAAAATAAGACAATTAGCTAGTTCTAATTTTCCTTCTTCCCACGTGTCCAATTCCTAATAATTAAATCTCCAATATTTTGTTTGTTGTCAACTAAATCATCACATTTCATATGTATGTTTATATATATATAAATATATACTCACTTAATCTCTTAAAACCTATGAACTTATAAATATATATCCATAATTCATTAAATCACATTATAATTCCTCACAAAAATTCATGAAATGCCCCATCTAGAAATTAATTTAATATATTTACTACAAATATATACATTAAGGGCTAGTTTGATAGCCAAGTTATAGCAAGTTAGATACAATTAAGCTGAGTTTGTCCTATGTTTGGTAGCTAAAGAAATAAACACCCAGGCCCGTGTTAGATTCGAGGCCCGCTCAACTTTCACTGTTCGAGCCAGCATATCCATCTCACGAAATAGGTCGGATTCAAATATACTAAATTGAACAGTGTTCAAGTCTGAAAAATTATTCCCCAAAATCACCCTCGCGTGACAATCGCCTCTATCACTTTTCCTCCTGGCTTCACGATTCTCTCACAAAACCCAAGCAGATGCCCTCTTCTCTTCTCCGACGAGCAATGCCCTCTTCTCTTCTCCGACGAGCAAATTGCAACTTTTAGTTTATGCCTTCTCCTCCGTAAATGCTCACACCTATAGCAGTCGATATTGGAAGGTAGAAGCTATTTGTGAACCCTAAATACAGTTCGTCGGCAGCGGAACTCTTCCCGGATCTGCAAGACTACGAACAACACAAAAGTATGTCTCTTATTCTGAAAAATCTTCGCTATTTTTTTTTCAAAATTTTAATGAGGAGTGGGGAAATATTTTCTATGAGTTTGGAGAGTTCTAGTAGTGAAAATTTGAAAATTTTCCGTCATGTGTTTCCGTCATGTGAGTTTAGTGATATTCCAATACCTCCAATTTTTCAGATGTGCTTTCAAGTATTTTGCGGATTCTTTTGCCGAATGCGGAATTCTTCTAGCAACTCCCAATTACGTGAATGGCGTAGGTATTAGGAGAATGTATTATCATTTTTGGAGAAAGCATATGGAGAAGGGTTTGAAGGAGGTGAATTGGGTTTGAAGGAGGCCGATTGGGTAATCTTGATTCTTGGATTTAGGCTCTTCATTTTTGTTGCTTTCTACTACCCAGCAAGAGAAGAGGGAGAGAGAGAGAGAAAGACCGTGTGAGAGAGAACAAACATCAAAGGATAATTTAGTAATTTAGATGCTTTATCTTGGGATTATTAATGCATACCAAACACCCTTCTTATTATTATATGAGTTTTTAGATAGCCTACCAAACAGAAAAATATCATCCTTGTTTAATTTTATCTTAACTACCTAGATAATTTTTATCCTAAAAAAATTACGGGTATTACAGATAAATTGCCATAAAGCAATGTTATTTGCTCGTTGGTCTTTTCATGAGTAAATACTTTTGAGAATTCCTTAGTAAACTTTCGGCTTACATACTTGCATGCATGATATGTTATTGCGCCACACGTACCGAACCAACTCCGATGGAGCGAACAGCTCCAACGAGATATGTTTGAGTCGTTTATCGTGCCTCGCTATTGAGAATTATAATATGAAATAATAGATTCTAAAATTCTCTACAAATTCGAGCTTTTAAATGAGTACGTTTAAGCCTACAACCGCCATTTGAGCCTCTACATTCACTATCATGAAAATTGATATCTTGCGAAATACTCAACTAACTCTAAAAAAACTCTCATTCTTACTCCCTACACTACAAGAATACTGTTCAAAAGCCAACGGCAGATTGCTGACGGATTTCCGTCGGCAATCCACCACAAACAACTTTGCCGACGGAATTCTGGCATTGGCGACGGAAATTACCGTCGGGAAACTGGATAATTATTGTAGTGCTACGTTTTTTATTATATGATTTTTTAAGTTTGTAAACTTGTTTTTTTTCATAAGACTTTCCCAAATAGTAGTATATAGGGATGTAAATTTAGCCCGAAACCTGCGGGTTGACCCGAGTAATCCGAGACAATAGCGGGTTAGAGTCGAATATTTTTAACCCGAAAAAGATTTCAACCCGAATAGCTCGAACCGAATAGCCCGAAACCCGATAGGACTAGCCCGGAAGCTTGGCTGGTTGGCCTGATAACCCGAAAGTTTTCATTAATTAAGTGTTGATTTTTATTACTTTGTTTCAAATATTAAAATTTATGTCTTAATTCAAATATTTGTGAACAATATTATAATTTTCTACGATAAGTAGTATTCATCATAATTTTTTCTCTATTTTGTATTTTACCACATAATGAAAAATGATTATTATAATTATTAAAAGAAAAATATCTTTGCATCTCAACTAACTATTTATTATATTATGCAAGTTGCAGTAACATAATACGACATAAAGTGGCTTAAGTGATATAACATGAATTATTTGTTTTTATAAAATTAAGGGGGCACACTCCTATTAGCCCGGACCCATATGTGACCGGATTCTAATTGATACTTTTATTCATTCTAATTGACACTTTTATTTAATTTAATTGACATTTTTAAAAACATCACAGAGATTTTTAGTTTTATTCACGATAAGAACCCAACCACATGGTGCGGTAGGCTCATAAGAGTTTTTGTAAAAAAAAAATCGTCAACTTTTTGGTCTGACGGGCTAACCAGTGGCGACTCCAGCTAAGTGCAATGGGGGTACAGCTGTACCCCCAAAAAAAAAAAAAAATTTACTAGTATTGTTATATATATATTCATTTGGGCCATTATTTGAAATACCCATTTACACTTAGCCAACAAAAATTATACCCACCAACTTAAGTTGCATGAGTTATACCCACTTTTTGTATTTTCGGACGAAATTGCCCTCAATAATTCAAATACGAAAATGGTTGAATTTTGCCCAATCGGCGCGCCTTTTCGTGTAATCAAAACTGCAAGAAGACTCTCCAACTTCCTCATTTCGATTCCAAACCCTCAACCGCTCTCTCTCTCTCTCCGACTCCCATTCTCTGAAGATCGAAACTTGCAGCCCTAGCCGGCGACATTCTGTGCACGGATTTTGAAGCCCTAGCCGCCGACGTTCCGCCGCGACGACACCAAGGATCCACCGAGAAGCCCAACCCTTACATCCGCTACCAGCAATGGCCTCTGCGTCGACTTCAAATCCCGAAAACCAAGTCGAGGTACAATTTTAATCGGTGGATTTTGAAGAATATTGGTGGGTTTATGTATTTTCTGTGTGGTTCTTGTTTTTTATGCTCGATTTCTTTAAAAGTTGTGAGTTTTGATGAATGTTGTGGATTTTTCTGACTAATATTACTGTTGGTATGGTTATTATGGATTTGTAAGCTTATTGTAGATTCTTGGTGGTATATTACTTGATTTTAGGATTTCTTCTTATATTTTTTCTGTAAAAATTTCAACATGCAACTGAGTTTTGTTAATCTACTGTAATTTTTGTTGTATTGGGAGGAATATGTTTAAGATTTTGGTTCTTCATTGTTGCTCTCTTTGTTAAATTGCTGGCTTCGATTCCAACCTTTTGTGGTGAACATCTGCAACAATGCAAATCCTTTGTTTTTCTTTATTCTCTTGTTTTTTGGTGGTTTTTTGGGTGGTATTACAAATGGTGCTGGTTTATTTTGGCGGTTTAGGGTTGCTGGAACCTCAATTCTTTGGTTCAGTTTCAACTGTTTCATAAACAGTTCCACATGTTCCATATGATGGTCATGAACAATGGGAATTATTTATGAAAGTTGTTCTATCTGTTCCAAGTAGTCCATGTGCATTCTGTTGGCACACTTGGAACAGAAGGATCTATTAAGCGAAATAGTTCCATCAGACATGTTTATAGTATAGTACACTCTATTTTACTAACATCTGGTGCTTATTTTTTGAAGGTTAATTGGGATGAACCCCGAAAGCACATGCAAGATGAAGAAAATTACAAATTGTTACTCACTGGCAAGGAGGATATCATATCTGTCATTCAGGGCAGGCTGGAGGAATTCAGAGCAGATGCTGAAGCAACAATGAGCAAAAGTGTGTTCAAACATTTTATGAGATACCCAACTGTAATATCGAAGTCTGGGAAGTGCATCCACCATCTAGTCAGCCGGGAAGCAATAGGGACCCCAGACCCTGACCCTACTGCGATATTCTTCAGGGTAAATGGTGAGGTAGTTAAATTCGGACGAATGGAGTTTGCGCTCGTCACTGGTCTCCGATTTGGGCCCACCAATTTTGATCCGTTTGCACGGCACGAGATACCGGAGAACTCTCTCTACACCCGGTGTTTCCAAAACAACCCTATCTCACCAAACAATTTGTGGTTTTGGTACATGGTTGGCGAGAACTGGGAAGGTCTTGATGCTGGGGATTGCGTGAAGCTCTCTCAGATTCTTATTATGGCACACATTATCATGGGAATGGACGCAGCATCCTCCAAGATACCCGACTGGGTATGGGTCTTGGTCGAGGACAAGAAAGGATGGGCTAAGTTCCCTTGGGGCAGCATTTCTTACCAGCTTTTGGTGAATTCAATTCGATCTGTGAAAAAGCATATTCCTTCCAAGTCTTATCACTTGACTGGCAACACTCTAGCTTTCCTGGTATGTGGCTTGTATTAATCATTTCATTGTAATACCTTTTTAGTTGCATAAATGGATTCTTAAATGTTTGTATTTTTCTGTGAATTAGGGCTGGATATATGAGGCCTTCCCAGATTTGGGAAAAAGTTTTGGTGCAAGGGTGAGAAGGAATTGTCATCCCGTGGCCTATGCTATACCTACAGTAGAGGCTTAACTTATCTGGATATCGAGATCACACATGTGAGAACCCTCACCTATTAGCGTGTTCTTTGCTTGGAACATTTGGAACTATTTTTTTATATAGATCCAACTGTTCCAGGCTATTTTGATATATGGTTGGATCTATTTTTGTATATAGATCCAATTGTTTCATGCTAACACTTGGAACAGCTGGATCTATTTTGGTATATGGTTACAACTGTTCCAGGAAAATAAATATATTAGTTGATCATTTATCTATCTGAATATCTGGAACATTTGGATCTTTTTTGGTATACAGTTACAACTCTTCCAGGCTATGTTATAACTTATTTGTTTTTTTGGTTGTTTCCCTTTTCGTGTAAATAATCTTTACTGATGGATTCAAAATTTATGTTGAAGATTGTTTCGCGGTTGGAGCCTGATGACAAGGAGGTACAGCGCAGTTATGTGACGTTCGTAGAGGCTGAAGGGACGCCATTCTCTCTGATCTACACTTCTCAATTGGAGAGAGCCTCGACGGCAAGGAGAAGAGCAGCAACAGGAAGAGCACTTCCACAAATACCACCGATGCGGAGGGCCGATATGCCTCCGGAGTCGAGTGCAGCTGGTGAAAGGCGAGGTCAATGCGCAGGCACCGGTGTTGCCGAAGAAGACGAAGCCCCATACACTCTGACACTTAGCAGGAAGAGGAAACTGGTTGCCCAGATTGCCAGTAAGGCCGCAAAAAAAGCAAGGGAGGAGCTCGAGGGCAGCAGTGTTTTTGCAGAGAAAGTAGCTGATCTTGTTGTGAGCAAGATGACGGCGATCCTTTTTCCCGACCGTGACCAAAACTACCACAATGATGTTTGTAGAGCACCACGCATGTCGACCAGAACGCAAAATGAGAATGAAGGTGAAGGAGAAGAGAACATTGAAGAAGAAAATGACCATCACGAGGTTGGAGAAAACCAAGCTGAGGAAGAAGATGAGGTAATTTGGGAGGAAAATGAAGGTGGGTTCGATGATGGCACTTATGTAGCCGATGAGGAGGCTGAAGGAGAGGGCCATGGTACACCCCATGCTGATGAAGGGGTGGGACAACAGGAGGCTGAAGGAGATGCCGAGGATGGGGAGGGAGAAAAGAAGGCTGAAGGAGACGGTGAAACTGCTGGATTGGTATAAATACTTTATTTTTTTCCGAGCAATTTTTTAAGTGTGCGGAACAGTTGGAACAACTCTTCAAACTGTTCCGATTCCAATTGTTCCATGTTTTCCAACTATAGATTTTTCATCCGTTGGATGACTCTGATCTTTAAAACTTTATAGGATGCCGGCCAAACGATTCAAGAGCACCTCAGCTCTTCCCAAATGGAAAATGAGTAGGCTGAGATACGGTCATTTCAGAAGGAAGTTTTTAATGACGAGCTTCTGAATGATGAGCAACCATGCTCAACTCCCCTTGCCATCGTAACCCGACCCGAGCCGACATCACAAGAATCAGTGAGAACACTTCAAACACAATTGGAAGAGGAGGCAAGGCAGAGAAAAGGCAAAGGGCCGGTAGTGACTTACAGTCGAGCAGGAGCAGGGAGAAAAAGAAAACCTGCAGCATCATTAAGGAGCCCCTTCTTACCAAACGATGTGAGGGGCACAAACTTCCAACGCTTCTTAAGGGGGACTGGTGGAGAGGAGTAAGTGAACCATATTTCATGATGTGTACATGTAGTTCCGATGTGTAGATGTTGTTCCATTGTTCTGTTCAGTTAATTCTTTAGTCATTTCAATTTCAGGAGAAATGTGGGCTTGCCGTATCCAGTGGGTAAAGAGTATTTCCTTGATATCAAGAACCCAGGATATGAATTGGAGAATGAGCATGTGGATCCATACTTGTCTATCCTAGCCACAGACCCGAGCCTAGCCGGAATTCATAAAGTGAAGAAGGGGATACGGATCACGGGATCCACTTTCTATGTAAATTTTACTAATTTCATGTTCATTTTACTTAAGTTCACGTGAGATTTTTCTATTTATGCACAAGCTGCTGTCGACTTTCAGCAAGCTATATTGGAGGTTTGGACTGACATCGAGAAAGATCGCACGGGATCCGTCAGGTTTGATGAGGAGGAAGAAGTGAAGGAGGCAGACCTTAAGAGGCTATCTAAGTTTGTGGATGGACGGTTGCCCAAGTGGGGGGCCCTGGAAAGTTGGGAAGATGCAAATAAGGTAAATATTTTGCACTGAAGTTGGTACTATTGGAATTACTTTCCAACACTGTTCCACATGTTCTAACATTCATTGAAATATTGTTCGAATAGGTTATCATGGTGTGTTGCTTCAACAAGCATTGGGCTACGTGTATTCTAGACCTGACGCAGTGCACGTTGGAGATTTGGGACTCGAACCAGCACAAATTCGAAGCCCACCACCTTCAAATTAGATCAGTCGCATTCGAGCCGGTAGCGCGTATTGTCCCACAAGTGTTGAAGTATATGAACTTTTACGAGAGAAGGCTTGAAGAAGTCGTGCCCATCTACTCGCAATGGGAGCATCATATTCCTAAAGTCAACAAGATCAAACAAAGTGACAGCGCAAGTTGCGGGCCACTAGCGTTATTATACGCCGAAAATCGACTTAAGGGGGTGGCTGATAAGAAGATGACCATGGATGATATTCAAAATTATCGCAATCACATTACAGAGTCAATCTTCAAATTCAGTACGGACGGGAACACAGTGTGTCCTATCGTTTGATCAAAGGGCTTAATTCAGAGCGTAATGGGTCGGTGTTTAGTGAAAGAAACAAACAGTTTTTATTCTATTTTCTGAAGCATGTTGTGTTTTAGCCAGGGGGTGGCTTGCAGAAAAAACTGCATATTTTGTTGTAGTCTCCATTTGTGCATGTGTAGGTGGGATGGGAAATCGTAAACAATCATGCTTGTTAGGGTTCGATTAGTAGGGTCTCTCAGAAGCATTCATAATATTATGTCTTCTCTTTGATATATTTTGCCTGATAATTAAGATTCAGTCAATATCTTTTGTGTGGGCTGCTGGAACACTTGGATCAATTTATTCTAATAGATCCAAGAGTTCCGAGTGCGATGCTGGGACATTTGGATCTATCTCTTCTAATAGAACCAAGGGATCCAAGTGCGGAATGGAACAATTAGATCTATTTCTGCTAATAGATCCAAGTGATCTAAGTGCGATGCTGGGACATTTGGATCTATTTCTTCTAATAGAACCAAGTGATCCAAGTGCGGAATGGAACAATTAGATCTATTTCTGCTAATAGATCCAAGTGATCCAAGTGCGATGCTGGGACATTTGGATCTATCTCTTCTAATAGAACCAAGGGATCCAAGTGCGGAATGGAACAATTAGATCTATTTCTGCTAATAGATCCAAGTGATCCAAGTGCGATGCTGGGACATTTGGATCTATCTCTTCTAATAGAACCAAGGGATCCAAGTGCGGAATGGAACAATTAGATCTATTTCTGCTAATAGATCCAAGTGATCCAAGTGCGATGCTGGGACATTTGGATCTATCTCTTCTAATAGAACCAAGGGATCCAAGTGCGGAATGGAACAATTAGATCTATTTCTGCTAATAGATCCAAGTGATCCAAGTGCGATGCTGGGACATTTGGATCTATTTCTTCTAATAGAACCAAGTGATCCAAGTGCGGAACGGTACAACTAGATCTGTTTCTACTAATAGATCCAAGTGCGATGCTGGGACATTTGGATCTACTTCTACTAATAGATCCAAGTGATCCAAGTAGGCAATAAAACACTTAAGACTAAAGAGATGGACTTGCTAGTGAACCAAGTGATACCTAATACAACCAAGTCATAACTAATAACCAAGTGAGCGAAATGATAACTAATACAACCAAGTGACCCAAGTGATAACTAATAACCAACGGCTGAAGCATCCCCCAAGAGTGTTCCCGTCACGGTTTCCACCACATCAGTGGCGATGTAGATGCGGTTGAGCTTTGACCTTGGCTGTTCGACTTTTTTTGGCTTTCCATATAGCGTGGCTTTCTTGGGCCGAAGTTCATTGCGGGGAATGAAGGTGGGTTCGATGGGCCCTCAAAAAGTCTACGGCATCGGGAGTTCAAGGGTGGAGATGTTACTTCAACGGACACATCATCCGAAGCTTCACTTTCGTCCAAGTTAATCACTTTATGCGAAAGTTCTTCATTCTTGACGTCGTCGAGTGCGAAAAGGATCATCATGTCGTCATAAAGTGGCTCGCCTTGGCTGTAGTATGCTTTAGCCATTGGTTTCTCCTGCAAACAAATTAACGTATAAATAAATGAATAGGTAAATGGAGGTTAACAAATTATTGAGTATTCACCATGAACATCGCATTCCATTTATCATCGCTAGTGAATACACGATTAATCTATCTATCCCAGTCGGACCCTTCATATGCAAGAACCCACTTGAAGGTTTGATAGCGGTCTCGTAGGAGACCGAAACGGCAGTAGAGATCCTCCCAATCGAGGCTTAGACTGGGATTGTTGTTCAAGAGAATGACTTTCGCCGCCAATAAGGCATCTGCCGGCGCATGATCATATTTGAGGTCGGGGTATTTCTCCATTAGTGAGATAAGACACGCAATGAACTGTCTATCAAGAGTCTTGTTCCATGGGATATTGTAGAAGTATTGTCTTTGAGATGGGAGGTTGGAGAAATCCATTTGAAAAGTGAGCGAAATATAACTAAGAAATACATGGAAAAAAGGCAACCACTAAGAGGGACTTATAGCACTTAGAAATATTGGAGAGGATGCGTATGCATTATTTGAGGGAATCTTTTGACCATTCAAAGGCTGCCATTCTTCTCAAAGCAAGCATGCTTGGTCAAGAGAATCTTCAACCAAAAAAATAAAAACAAAATCCTTTTTTCT
The DNA here is from genome assembly GCA_001642375.2 of Mentha longifolia. Lineage (NCBI taxonomy): Eukaryota > Viridiplantae > Streptophyta > Magnoliopsida > Lamiales > Lamiaceae > Mentha > Mentha longifolia. Next base: position 24,104,725 of record CM038120.1, on the reverse strand, counting down.
GAGAGAAGATACTTGATTTGACAAAGCATACAATGAGTATTATTCTTGAAGCCTTCCAATTAATGACGGTTAAAGCACATTGAAAACAATCTAATTAATTGAAATATGAAATGTTAATTACCAATACAATTGGTACAGTTAGATCTAAAGTAATAAATAGTTCCGATACACTCAAATTAGATTACAAGCCGATAACGCTTGATTGGTTCCTCTATGGCGGCGGAACCCTATGAATGCATGTCAATCGGGTATGGCCAGTAGCATGACAAATGCCGCATGTCTTCGGCCTGCGGCGTTTTGTACCCGATGAAGAAACCTCTCCGGCAGACGGAATGGATATTGGAACAACACAAGTACTCTGATAATGTCCGAACTGCGAACAACGAGTACATCGAGGGGTGCCTCTGCTTCGAGATGATGATTCGGACACGGGCCTTATCCTGCTGACACGCGGTCGACCGGCCTGTTTAGGATTTTTCGGAGCTCCAACGACCCACGATTCAACTGCAGCGGGTAGGTTCCAATCTTCGGGCATCGGAATTGGCATCACCTCACCCGCATAGTTTTCACGGAGTGCGTCAGTGGAGTAATAACGAGATACGTATGGGATTGGCGACTGCTTCGTGTGACTGCAACAGAGAAACCACTTAAGATGTTAGTGCTGGAACAATTGGAACAGTTGGAACTATATTGGAGCAAATAGATCCAACTGGATCCTAAATTATAGCCCTAAACCGAGAAAGACTTGCATGAAAAACAGTGACCACATTTCAAACATGACATGGTTACTGTAAGGCTGCTGAAGCATGAGAGCAAGGGATGAAGTCGATATCGAATATAAGACAAGTGCATTGCTTCTTGTCAAGATCCACTACGTGATGCTTCATCGCTGCTGATACGTTGAACTTTGTTGGAGAAATTGCTTCAACGCTCATAGTCGAACCCAACTCAGCTGCCCTGCCCAATTTCAACTGTCCAAAATCAGTTAACTCGTGAGTTCGACTGGTAGCTAGAGCACGCCGTTCTACAAACCACTGCCCGATGAGAGAGCGGATACACTCGAAGAGAGTACAAACTGGCAAAGTTCTAGCCCATCGAAGACAACCATTGAAGCACTCGGCAGCATTAGATGTTGAAAATAGGTAACGGGGCACAGGAGATTTAGAACGAGCCCATTGTCTCGGATCAACACACAGTACCTTGTTATATGTAGCTGGAGCATGAGATTTAAGATTTGTCATTGCAAGGTTGTAGTCACGTTCTCGGTAGGCGTGTACAGCTGATTGGAAGAGCGCAATGGCATGATCTCCCCAAAACTTGATGTTTTTTTGCAGGTGGTAAACACAAAGCCCATGGGCTACGCCGGGGTAGACAACATCCATTGCATTCTTGATGCTAGCGTGTTGGTCTGAAATGATCATCATCTTATCCGGACAGCCGAAGGCACGTCGGAGCTGTTGAAAGAACCAAGTCCATGACTCGTCAGTCTCTTTGTCCCCCAACCCGAATGCTAATGGAAAGACCTGCTCGTTTGCATCCTTTGTAACAGCCACCAACAGTACGCCTTTGTATTTCCCTTTCAGGTGTGTACCGTCAACTACAATGACAGGACGGCACGCATTGAATCCCCTAACACATGCACCGAGAGCCATGAAACAGTACTTGAAACTCCCGTCAGCCTCATTGACTTTTAATTCAGTAACAGATCCTGGATTTGTGTGCTCTATCATCCACAGGTACTTCAGAAGCATTTGGAATGACTCGTGTGACTCGCCGTACACCATTGTAAGTGCATGATTTCTGGCATTCAAAGCAGTTTGATATTCTATTTTAGCCCCAAATTTCCGTTTCACCATCGCTTGGATATCACTCGGCCTTAAAACAACACCTTTTGTCATCAAATTTGGAACAAAATATGCACCTAAAACTTTAGCGCATATGGTTGGTTCGGAATGAAATCTTAAATCTTTTTTACACGTGTGCGGTGCCCATTCTTGTATTTCCCATGTGGAACCCAATGCTAGTGTTGTACAAACGAAAGAACAATTCTCTTTCTTGTTTTTGCAATAAGCACCATATCGTTTCTTACAGGAACGCGGCGTATCAAATGATACGTGATTAGCAAGATGATATAACCCCAACACAGTGACCAATTTCTTCTTGCTTTCAAATATAGCACCTTTACAAAGTGTATCGTCGCCGATGCCTTCATTACCTAAATTGTCTCTTGTCTTAGGCTGTTTCATATGAAACGATGCACCGGGGATGATCCACTGCCCAACATACTCGTGATCTCCCTCGAATACATCATTCCTACTACCCACTGAGGTCACATTACGCCGAAAGGTGCCGATGGGTATATTTTCAAGGCTTTCTACATCATCATTATATGCACGGTCTCCAGATGTCGCGAAGGGATCATGATCACCGACCCCATCCAAATCCGTATCATGTAAACCCCAATCTTCATTCCAATCGACACCCGTGTCAATATTCCGTTCTCTCTCTCTCTCCAAATCCATATTCAAATTCGTATCTGAATCCCTATTCAAAGTCGTATCCAAATTCCTATCCAAATCCCGACCCAATTTTGTTTTCCTAGCCCCAGAAGCATTAGTCACCAGATTTATGTCATTATTCAGCCTTCCTGCATGGTCATTCACAGCCTCTAATAATTCTTCATTTATCGGGGTTGTAGAAATGTATAATACAGGTGCTTCCAACTCATTCAGAACATACGTTATATCAAAATCATCTAGAATCTTCATTCTAACGGTATCACCCATCGCGGACTTCACCAATGCAACTACTTGATACAAGTACTTACTTTTCGGCTTCATCATGCGTGCTTGAATCCTACTTAACAAATATGTGTATCCTATGGGGCCAACAGGTGGTATAGGCATCAACTCCCTTTCAAAGCCAATGTAAGTGCTATCTTTTTCAGACCATTCCCCTCCATGGGCAAGCAATATGTTTTTAGGCCGAATCTGCATGCAACGCATTAAATACATTAAATAAGGCAAAGTTCCAGCACATGGGTAGTTGGAACAATTGGAACAACTGGGTGTAATAGTTCCAGTTGTTCCATGCAACGCATTAAATACATTAAATAAGGCAAAGTTCCAGCACATGGGTAGTTGGAACAATTGGAACAACTGGGTGTAATAGTTCCAGTTGTTCCATGCAATGCATGCATGGAACAGTTGGAACTACTGGGTACTGTTCCATCCCTGCATTGCATGGAACAACAGGAACTATTACACCCAGTTGTTCCAACAGCTACAATTTATATTTCAACTCAGACTCGAATCAAACACAACCTTAGCTTACCCATCTTAAAATAGCTATACAAAACACCAATTTAACAAAAATAAACTCACATTCCAGACTCAAATTCAACTGAACAAAGCTACCTAATAATTAAATGAAATTAGATAAATCATTCACAACAGAAAACTATTGAATCAAGAAAATACCTTCGGTTCAACCGCCGCCATCTAGAACGCCGCCTTTCAAACAGATTCGAGGAACCTCCGCTGATGGAATCGATGACCTGCCGCCTGAAAATTTCCTACCCTAAATTGCACAGCAGAGCGACGCACAAAAAAATCTGCTGATGGGAAGAATGATATTAATAGAAACAGTCAAGGTCCCGAAATCGTTGATAGGCTGCCGGAATCCTAAGCCAATGTCGAGCTCAGAGTTTCTCGTCGTTTCTCGTCACCAATAAGCAAAGAAAGTGGAGAAGGAGACAATAAATGTAATGAAAGCGGGAGCTCAAACTAGGGGAAAAGCTGAAGGAAAGTTGAAATAAGTAAGGGTATTTTCGTCCAAAATGACAAAAAGTGGGTATATTTTTTGTAAACTATCTTATGGGCTGCGCTTTTTGTTGGCTAAGTGAGAATGGCTATTTCATACCATTTTCACTATTCATTTTAAGTAATTAGAAGGAAAATTCAAAAACAAGTTGTGAAATAGGATGAGAACTCAATTTTTAAATGCTTATTTTGTCACTTATATTGAAAGATGTGTGTTTTTATGAGATTCTAATGACGATGTTGCCGATCGCCTTGAAAAAATGAAGTATCGTCGAAAAATAAATTATTTCTTGCACCCCCGAAATATAATTCCTGGAGTCGCTACTGGGGCTAACCCGAGCCCCGAAGGTTTAGGTTTAGGGTTAGGGTTGAAATTTTATAGCCTGAAAAAAACTCAACCAATTCAACCTGAACTGATTAACCCGAAATCCGAAAGGACTGACCCGAACTCACTCAAGTTGACCCAATTGACATCCTTAGTAATATACTTATTTATATACATCAAGATTGAATTTTTTTTTCAATTTCCAACTTTTCGTACTAAAATTTTGTTATTCCCATCGTGAAGTAGGACAAGAAAGGATAATTAATCTAATCATTTATCTTGAGTAACTTTTTTTTTTTTTAATCAGGCAAATACAACACACTTACATACACACACATACATCTTAGGTGATTTAAATCTCTGATCTTTTAGTTAGAGAGGAAACGTCTTACCAACTGAGTTGCGTTTCGTTGTCTTGAGTAACTATTCTCTCGGTAAATATATAGAATAATAAAAATAAAAATAAAAAATATAGCGCTCGAAATTAGCAAAATTAGGAAAACACGATGGAGTAAAAAATTTCCCTCTATTTTTTATTTTATTTTTTTATTTTATTTTATTTTTTTTAAATTTCAAGCCCAACTTATTTATTACCACGTTTGCTAGTAGGGTAGAGCCCAAAATACATTAATTAATTTATGTAGACTCTCCATATGAAATAAATCGTGTGTTAAACTTAATTGGAAAAAAATGGTACTTGCAATTATTCGGAAATTGAATTTTAACATTTAATCCTTACATGTTAGTATAATTTTTTCCATAAGAATTTCGCATTGTGGCAGAGAAATTAACCCAATATTTAATATACAAATTAATATCAGGTCTTCCTTCTGGTATATGTTATTTCATATTAAAACTCAAGAACTTAATTAACTTCAAATTGAAGACCCAATTCAATAGCATGACTTGTATACATTCATTAAGTTTATAATTAAGGAACAATTTTGAACTAAATCTAGCTAGTTTAGATATTTAGTTATAAATAAATAAATTAATAGTATGTAGCGACTTTTTTTGGATGGATTTAGTCGTCATTTGCCTAATTTTGAGCAAAAATAAATATATTAGAGAAATCAATCCCATCTACATGCATTCTACGAGAAATTGATGCTTATATTATCAAATTCCAAAAGTAGCTGATGAGATCATCTTTTGTCCCAATTTAAGTGAATGAATCTTTTTTCTTTCTTTTTTTTCATTATTTTCTTCATTTTCAATAAAATGCGATTTAGTTTAAATTTGTATTAATTAACCGGGATTCATAAGTTCATTTGTGGTTTATAATCTGTTAGTAGTTCATTTTACTTTTTAACTAATAAAATTAGAATTAAATATTAAGAATATATCATAATTAAACCTTTAGTGGAATAGTGAATCTCAATCAATTAATATAGAGTTAAAATAAAATATGATATGTAAAATCCGAACAAAAGAAAAATGAATATAGTTGAGAAAATTTTAATTTCGATACACGATTAGTATACCGTACGTGTGCAAAATTAGAGAAAAAAGTGTTTTCTGTTGCAAATGAAAATAAACATTGACTATACAGAGAGGTACTCTAAAAGTTATCCGCCCAATATTCAACTATAGACCTAAATTATTTCACCTCTATCGAATTCATATATATTCTCATTTAATAAGCTATACACATACTTATTCCAAAGTAAATTACAAAAATCTTTTTTTTTAATGGATTCAAATCATCTATTGCTTAATGGCGTGAAATCGTCATTAGATAATTGCTACGTGTTCACAATATTTCCAAAACTAGCAATAATTAAAATTTTCCATCATGAGAAATGAATGTTTTTGAAAATATTTTGAACACGTAACAATCATCTAACAATGCAATCGAGGATGTCAAATCGTTAGACAATAAGCCTAAAAAAAATGGCAAAAGTTTTCATAATTTTCACACTCATTTGCTTCTCAACACTCATAGCCAACTCCTCAAGCCTCTTCCAAACAACAATCCCCCCATTCGCGTTTATCAAACCGGAATCGCGAGTGGGCCCAACGCAAATATATTCGAGGTCGCGCGTTCCAACATTTCCACCGACGCCACAAGCTTCGGCATAGTTTATGTGGGGGACACCATCTTACGGGCCCGGGCCTGACCCGAACTCGCAGATATTGGGCCGGAATCAGGGCACCGCCACCACTACGGGCTTGTTTGAACCGAGCGAAGTCGTGAGCTTCAACTTCCTCTTCACAAACGGAAAATACAAAGGGAGCTCGCTCAAAGTCTCCGGCCAGAGATTGGTATTTAAGAAAGATCAGGAGATTCCGATCGACGGCGGCACCGGTTTCTTCCGAGGCGCACGAGGATACACCATTTACAACTTCATTTCTTATAACCCAACAACGGATACTTATTTTTTCATGTATGATTTTTATGTTACTGGAGTCAGTATATTTGGCTGAGGAATTAGGGCTTGTTTAGTAAATCTCATAAACTAAACTAACTTTTCTACAGAACAAACTCTTAATGAAATAATTATTGTAATTGGAGCTTCATTGACGATTTATGTAAAATGTAAGATGTGGAGTTAATTTATAGTACATAAAACTAGTCTACTTTGCTATTGTAAAATCAAATACTCCGTATTAGCCACTATTATAAAAAAACACTGAAATCATTTAACTCATGACATGATGTGTTCGAAAGTAAAACAAATAGTGATACAAGTAACATAACTGAACCAACACACACATATTGGTAACACAGTTCGGTGCTAAAACACCTATGTCCAGGGAGTACTCAGTCCAAGGGAACAATCTACTCTAAAAAGCTTCACGATACAAGTATCTTAAACAAGGTCACCGTCTGTTGTTCACTTCTCACCCGTCTATGCTCTCCTCTAGCAAACTTGAAGTTAGACTTCTCAAACTAAGTCTAACCAAATTTATTCTCCGCAAAGTAATAAGTTTTTCACATTTGAGTTCATATTCATTCAATTACAAGCTAGTTCACAAACCCAATTTAGTAGTATATTCTACCCAAACGGATACTAGATCAGAAAAGCTTATGCACTAGCTCTGGCATATACAAGAATAAACACTAAACACTCAATACCTTATATGAGGTTCTTCACCGTATATTTATAGGGTAACATGCAAATTAACCCTAACATATATTCCTTGTACAAGGAAATCCATTCTTCGATTCCTTCTTGAACTCGAATATCTTGGTAAAAGATATCCGATATCTTCATCTATGTTTGGAAATATAATACTCCGTATTAGATTTTCTATCCAAATAAGGAATCTTCAAAGGATATCTTGACAACTAGCTGTCCGCACACAGTCATCTGTCGTCTCATGTTAGTGTAAAACAAGCAGTAGAATAATATTGCACAACGGATCACATTGACAGTTTGCACACTTAACCTATTTTGTCGTACATAAATAGATCAATACAAATTGGTGCATTTGCATACACTCACAAACACAAATATTAGCCACTTCGTAAATCGTCATTTTTACAAAGAGTTCAGTTAGTTTATACATATCAGCTAGCTTCTTTATATACCACATAGAGTTCAGTTAAGAAACAACGAAAATCTCATTTTATACATATCAGTTTCTTTATATTCTAGCTCAACTAATTCTCTTCTCAACTAACTATAAAACATAAACATGATTCTTCGATTTCTTATTACTTCTGGCTCGCTTTTAGATTCGTGTTTTCAATATTTTCCCAAAATGTATTTTTCTTCATATTCTCCGACAAACTCAAATAAAAACAAGACCAAACATCGTATTTTTCAAATATAAAAAAAAACACAGTAAAAACTCAAAGTTAAATTACTACTTCGTACCTCATTCCCTTTACATTAGTCCCCATTTGACTTGCACAATAGTCAATGCATATTAATTGGGCTTATATTAAGAGTAATTGGACTTAAAGTGAATTAAGTATGGTTGAGCCCTGATTTTGATGTTAAATACTTCTATTTTTAGAAAGGGGACTAATATAACGGGATGAATGTAATATAATTTTTCGTTAAAAATAAAAATACAAACATATAAAAAACGTAGAAAATTCGTGTTTATCAAGTATCTTACATTCAATATACAAGTCTACCTGGCGATATTGTTGTCGATACGAAATGGGATCAAGATTTAAGAAAGAGATAACTTTAAAATCAAATCTTGATATGGTCAAGTTATTAAAGCTTGTTTGTCAAGTATTCACGAACCATATCAATAGATATATATAGTACGTAGTATTATTTACCATGATACCAAACCCAATTAATATTTTATTTAAGCATGTGCCCCTAAGTATAATAATAAGGATATATATTCCATAGAAATAATCTAAACATTTTATTAAAAATATGTGCCCAAGAGTATAATAATAAGGGTATACTTCCTCCGTCCCGTTTATCTCGACACATTTTTTGGACACGTAATTTAAAGAATGAAGTATTAGAGATGAGAATTAGTGGTTAATGAATTAATTAATACTAACTTTTAATAAAAGTAATTCTATAATCAGGATTGGTGGGTATAAGGTATTAAGACTGCATAAGATTAATATATTTTTTCCAATTAGGGCCCAATTAAAATCTAATTATTGGGCTAATATTTTACCAAAAATGAAAATGTGCCCTAGGTAAAATAAAAAAAAAACACGTATAAATAAAGTGAGGTCAATATTGAAGATAGTTGACTGCAACTAAAACCCTCGGCATTTTTCTGCAGGAATTCAGCATCAATGGCTTGGCGCGGTTCGCTTTCCCGATCGCTCTTCTCCACCGCTAGGGCTTCCGCCTCCCGCTCATCGCCGTCCCTCTCCATCCCTCGCCGCCTGCCTCCTCCTCCTCCCGTTTCTCCCTCTCGCCTCAACTCACGCCGCCTCTCCTTTTCCAATCCCAGGTCCAAATTCTGTTTCTCCTCCGTCTTCTACTTCTTTCCCTAATTCTGCATACCAAGTTTATCAATGTAGTGTTGAGGCTCTTCTCGCGCGTTTTATAGATTTGGAGAAACATAGAAATTGTTTCCACATTTATGTGTGTTGTTCGCGTTTGTAAACGAGGAATTCGTTTTGTTTTTTCTGCAGAAATGTTATGTTGCCTGAATTTGTGATTAATTTGAAGCTTACTTGTTAGGGTTTCATGATTAGAGAAAAATGCTGCATTGAATTATTACTCATTTGTACTTGGAAGCTGTGATTATATATTCTGGATTCTCCGCTGGGGAATCCATTTACTTGCTGGCTCTTTGGCTGAGGCTTTTAGTTTTGAAAATTTGATGCAGCACATTGAGGGAGCTGGGTTGCACTCAATCACTACTGTCGCTGCATAGGACAGTTGGAGGAGGAACGTTGACGTCTCATTTGGCAAGTAACGTGCGAGCTTTCTGTGAGCTGTCCCATGGTACCCTCTGCCGTTCTTGTCAGGATCGCTAATAGTTTCTTTGTGAGTTTAATGTTGTTGTCATTAGGATAGTCCTGCTGTGGTGGTAGATGTCTCTAACGAAATTTAAAACTTTTTGTTGCCCTAGTTAATCCAATTCGTGGTGATATCTGTGATTATTTTGACGAGTGAAGGGTGTGTAATTATCATTTTGTTTCACATTATAAAATTTTAGTTGATGAGAAGTTGGATTTATTAAAATATGTTGATAGGAGATGGAAAATGGTAAGGTTAGCTAATATTTTGATCAAGAGTAGGCAGTACTAACTGATTAATTTTTAGATTACTTCTCGTTTGATTTTGTAACTTGATCTAGTGGAGGACATTTTAAAGATTCATGAATCATGAACAAGAGGTTGGTGAACAAGAGGACATTTTAAAGAGTTATCAGTCTTCCCTTGTTTGAAAATGTTTTATTCAATTTTTCTTCTAGCTTTTTCTTAGAAATGATTTTTATTGATTTGGGTTAGTCCATGTAGTTTTAATTTTCCAAAAAGGTTACAGTGCACCAACTTAGGCACTCTCTATTATTGGTAATAAGCTATGATTGTGCATTGATGACCAAGCTATTCTTTGGTTGCCAAGGTGATAATCTATTACCGGACAAGTTAGTTCAGTTGATCTGAAGTTAAAACTCCTTTCTATTAATTGTTACTCCATCCGTCTTGCTATCTTTGACACATTTTCCTTTTTGGGCCGTCTCACTATGTTTGACATCTTTCCTTTTTGGGAAATAATTAACACTCTCTTATTACACTTAACTTTCTATAATAAAATCTCACCATCCACTCACTTTTCACTTTTCAGCACATATCCCAATATAATATCAATTCTAAAACTTTAAATTGTCATAACTTGATCGTTTGGTCTCGGATTTTTATTATTTTTATACCAAATTAAAGGTCTCGATACGATCTTTCATTTAAGATCAAACATGAATATATTTTTATGCATCTATGATGCTCTTGTTTTAAAATATGTATAAATACATAAACAACACCATATCCCTACACACATTACACTTTACACACTAATCACTTCCGTCTTAATTCCCGTGCCGAAAAGAAAAGTGTCAAACATAGCGAGATGGAGGGAGTATAAATTAATGGAAGTCCCCTTGGGCCCTGGATTCTAGCGTCCATTAGATTAATTGGTATTCAGCCTGATATGTATCATATGTTTAAGGGGTGATAAAATAGCATCTGATGGAAGAAAGATGGTGTGATCTTTCGGAAATAGGGTGGCTATGTGTGGATATTATCTACCTTTTAAGACGGTGATTTTTTTCTTTTTGTATCCTATAATTTGCAACTTTGAGAAATTATCTGCGCATGGTGGAATCATGTATCTTTAAGTTTGCTGCTCTTTATCTTAGATATTTCTATTTCTCTTATTTGTGGCAGGATTAGTATTTGTTTGACCTGTGTAATTGGCTTTTCTTACGAGTTTCGTTTTATGTCTTTGACTAGTCAAACCAAGTATGCTTTTGCCCATCAGAGGCTTTGGTTAGTCAGATATGTAGATTATCATAACTTAAATCTAGCTTAGGTGTAGAATCATATTTCCCTATGGTTTTCTTACCTGTTCTGCCGTACTAAAAGTGAATTTGGCATAAAAATTGAGTACTAACCCTTCAGTACTGTTTTTGTTATTAAGACCTAGCATAAATACAATTATATGAGTCCCCACAACGTGCACCTAGATGAGATATTAAATAAATCTGGTTAAGCGACCTGAATGTGTCAAACTTATAGTTTGATGGCTTATTTTATTTTTAGCAATTGTGATATAAGATTGGGCAAACAAAATGAGAAATGAGCATGTGTGCTGTAGGACTTTTGCATGACATGGAGTCATTCTTAGAACTGTTGAAGTATATTTGTCACTTAGTTTTTCGCCTTTAGGATGTCTGTTCTGCACCACTACATTAGTGATGAAAAAAACAAGTGGTTCTGCATGCTAATGCTTCTTGAAGTGACTAATGACTCACCAAGCATATTCTAAGCAGACATCTTCATGTTCTTCTGACCTAATTTCAATAATTTTAGAAAATCGTAGGACCCCAAAGATCTTGCAGTTCTCATTTCGATTAATTTATCGAATTTTGCATTGTGGCAGGTACTTGAACGTTGAGAACAGATTCAGAAGAGCTGATGCTCAAATCGTAGATATGGTAAATTGGTGGTTTTGTGGGAATTTTTCCTTCAAGGAAAAATTGGAAATACTAATAAAGTAGTGGTCATGAATTTCCCATGTTTTCTTAGTTTAGACTATTTCAGGTAGAATTTTAACAGATTATTTAGGCAGCTTCACCTGTGCAGTATTGGAAGCTGCTCCCAACTCAATATTTTGCTTCTTTCTATTTCAGCGTTCATTACTACGGAGTATTTAGTTAGTGCCTTTATCTGTTTTTCGGTTTTATGAACTTGTTCTGTACATTTATTCACCAACAAAAACTACCATAACACTACAACTTGAAATATTCTACTCCCTCAGTCCGTATTTATGTATTAGATCTTTTGGCATGTATTTTGATGTGCCGAAAAGTGGATGGAGGGAGGATCATGTTGAACAGGAAATTCAAAGTATCCATTTATTGATCTTGATAACCATATAGGGTGAAACTGATATTTTAATTTAAAGTAGAAGAATATTGACGAAATAATTATGTTAAGCATATCCTTTAAAGCTTTATGCTTTCCAAGCCATAATGCTTAGTTTCCGTTTCAACATCTTACCAGATTTGATCAAGACATGTCAGTTTTTAAAAAAAAATCTCAAGATTTGATTTCTTGATCATTAATTATAATGTGATGACCTCGTATCTCATTTCAACGCCTTAATATGTATAAAAACACCTTGATGCTATGATCTTGATAGCTCTTAAATTATAAATTAACAAATTTTGAAATGGGGTTGATTTGTTATAAATGCACAAGCTGTACATTGATTCTCATTTTTACCATAATAAATAAAAGTTTGGTAGAAATACACAAATTCGATTGTTATTGAAAGTGACATGGCATTTGATATTGCCAAAGTGTCTTATTTTTCATGAATCAATATTGAGTTGGTTGACTCACCACGTGTTTTAATTGACTTTTCTCCAACAACGTCCAATTTCCTGTTTGAAGTTTTGTCTTTCTTTCATGTCCGTTTTTTTTAGATTGGTGGTAATTTTGTTGAAATGGCAGTGCCATCCATGCAGCAACCACTGCGGACGGTCATGACCACTGGTGAGGAAGCCAAGACGCATCATGACATCGATAGCAGTTTGCCACCCGACACGCTGGAGGAGGATGAGGGTGGATCACCCGTCGATCAGGAATTTATCGACACTTTTAATTTTGGCCGGAAATGTAATTTAAGAAAATTTCGTTACAATAGAAAGTTTGTATATTTCTACTAAATTTTTATTTATCATGGGAAAAACTAGAATTTATGTATCGTTTGTGGATTTATATCAAATTAATCCTTTGAAATAAGATATGAAAACGTTCGGATTAGAATTATCTCATGTGTTTGGGCAGAATTTATATCACATGGTTAGTCTCTAACCTGAGCTTTAGGAAAACACTCATTTGCAATACTAATTAATAAAATATGATTAGATTGGACAAAAATCCATCCTTATCTTTCAAACTAAAGAAATTAGAAAAGTGTGAATGGCATGAAAGAAAGAAACATCTCCTCCACATGAAGGAGAAAAGCAGAAGGCCCGGAATACAGTGCAAAAACATCAAGTTAAGAAGAAGAAGAAGAAGAAGAAGAAGAAGAATAAATAATCGTCGTCATATATCGATCAAAATATTCTTGGAGTGGAGCACCAACATGCATAATAAGTGGTCCTCTTCCAAACTTGAATTGAATGCCCAATAATTATTGGGGCCACACAAAAAAATTATGGAACATGGCATTAGGTGGAATAGTAAACAGCATAAACTTATCCTATGACAAAAGCTTTAGTCGGCCAAACACAAGTACTAAAGCATCTTCCCTTCAAACTGGTCCTTTCAGATGCTGCTACTCTTTCTTGTCCTCTCATGCCTAATCAATAATTCTTGGGATCTATCTCTACGTTCCCATCCAAGATTCTTCTTAGGGTTTTCGATGATGAATTTACGTTCCGATATTCCTATTCTACCCGAGGGCATCGGAGATAAGAAGGGAAGACGTAATGATAATCCAATATTCCCATTTCCACATGATGCTTTAGAAAAGTTTCCAACCTAAAATTCGGCTTCGGAGATTCTTCTACACCCTAATATCTTCTTTCCTAAAAGTTAAACTTTTAAATGGAGACTAGTCTGAACAGCTTCTAAAGCAACTCCAAGTCTACACCGCTTACTACACTACTTTGATGACCTAATACTGAAAAAAACCATCAACAAAGAGCTCAAATTAAGGTGCAATAATCACATGGTGGTGGACGCCACCTCAGCACAGGATAGGGAAGAAAAAAATATGCTTGGTGTTTGTGTGGCTGGCGTAACACACACACTCACTTGAGAATAAAGTTGATAAACCAGACAGTAGAAGATGGGAACTAGGCTTTCTAGTCCTCTTTCTCATATAGTACAAGTAATGTAAGGTTAAAATTTTCAGATCAAAGTACACAGTTCTCTCCGAATGCCAGAAAGGCGGAATGAAAAACTGCCAAGAAGCCCCAACATGAAGACACCCCACATAGATACTGATGTTCTCAGATAAAACCAAAGAACTACTGCTTAAGATACCCACAAATCTTTCTTCTATCAACTTTTTCAACCATTATTGCCATGTTTCCAGTCCCACCACTTTCGACCGGACTTTTTTTATGGATTAAAATCGAAATACACCCCAGTGCAATTACCCACTAGCTCCCACATCTATATTCCTAATCAAACTTATAATTCACTCACACTTCCATTATAGAGGGAACACTTCTTATAGGTGGGTTCCATCTCCATTATATCATCTCAAACCTATCTGGGCTGAGAGAGCTTTTAGAGACTCGTGTCAACCTAAGAAAAGACATGGAAGAAAAGTTACCACCTAGAAGTAAACTGAGGATCAAGAATAATAGCAGAGATTTATTCCCATGACTTTTGGTTTAAGATGAGGTTTTCTAAAGCAGATCAAGATAACATCATAAAAGCATTTTTTGACATCAACAAGATAAAGTTGTAAAGAAATATGAAGTTGCTAAAATGATGCCAGGCATAGTAACAGAAAAATCATAAGGATTTGATTTGACCACAAGTGGAAATGTCATAGGAACATTAGTTTACTTTTAACTGATCCAATAGAAATCAAGTAAAGTTGGAGTGATTTCAACAGATAAGGAGAAAAAAACAATGGTCAGTGGGGAATCTCAAACTTGAAAGAGGCAACAATTAAAGATGACGTAAGCATCCCCCTTGGGAAAACCCAAGCATCACTTGGTGGGGACAGTAAACAGACATGATAGATCTAAGATGTCTTATACCACACTGCTTCATCTTGTCAGTCTCAAAATTATTCCACATCCCTCAAATATATAGAGGAGCAATTTCAGAGTTAAGAGAAGGATTCAACACATTACCTCTATTCAGTTCACAAGAGTGCTTTCACCTCCAAGAAGAGAGGTGAGGATCAACAAAAATAAGATGCTGAGTGAAGAAACTGGTGATCAAGGCACACAACTGAATTTGAGCCTCGGAAGGGATCCCTCTATAGCAATTACGGAATCTGAGGTACAATCACGACTAGCTTCAGCCAAGATTTTCTCATGCAACTTCTGCATGCGTAAGTTCTACAGCTCACAAGCATTGGGAGGACACCAGAATGCTCACAAAAGGGAAAGAGGCGCAGTTCGACATTACCAGTCACACAAAATGATGGCAATGATGGCACTACCCATGCCTATCCGCACTTCCATGTACAGATCACTCGGAGTCCAAGCTCATTCCCTTGTGCACAAACCTGGCAGGGAGGGAAATACGACTATGGCCAGGTTTAATGAGGCTAACGCCAGATTTGGAATAGCACAACTGGAAGGAACAGCAGATTCGATGTGGCCTGGAAGTTTCCGACCAGAATCCCAACAAGCAGAGCAAAAACCAACTATGCTCGACTTAAATCTCAAACTTTAGAAATTCTGTTTCTGTTAGTGCAAAAGTTATAAATTTTATTGCAACTTATGCTTTCCATAGATTTTCCTGTAGATGGGAGTGTCACTACTTAGAGCTCAATACACCAGTATTGAATTTCATGTCTTTAATTTCCCTGCTACTTGTTATTTGTGATCTAGTGAGTAAGTCAATAAATTACTGGCTGTTGTTAGAAACTTCTATCCCTAAGCACTTCTCACCTTGCAAATTTCCCTGGCAAAACTATATTCTACTGAGTGTGTGCACAACCAAAATAAGAGGTTTAGAAATATCTGTTCATCCGTACTGGCATCCTAGTTTCCAAGCTATACTTGTGTTCTAGAACATCACACTGAACATTCTATGTGCAGTAGCTGTAGCTGTTTGCGTAATTGAACACATACAGTCCAGACATGCAGAAATTTGATCAATTATCCATTTATTTTGCATTCCTAAAGGCCTAAAAGTTCCAAGCATAGAATACTGCTCAACATTATATGTATGCTTTCTTGTATAAGATACACAGTTTCATACATGCCCCATCAACAACAGCCTCAGATGACCAAAAATTTGGTCAGAGAGTATGTCATGAAAAACTTGGAGCTCAAAGGATAGGGGGTCAACGAGTACACTGAAAAATCTTTGGCATCTCTGAGCCACACCAAAATTGGTTTATGAATCAAGTTTAAATGCAGGTGGATAGCAATCATCAATATAAGTAATAAAGGATTGTTCTTAGAGGACTAAAATAAGAAAATCAAATTTATTGCTAGGGAAGCAGCAAAGCAAGCAGGAACCAGGCAGCAAATGGATCCCTAACCATGAGATTTTGAGATTGCCTTGGGATCAAGAAGCTAGATCATGCCAGATGAAATGTACATCGATGTAATAATTCCCCATCAAATGTTGCATCGGCATAGTTCTTTTAAATAAAAGTCTGTCTCCTTAAGTTATGGAGACTAACTACAGAGCATAATTTACCAAAACACTAATTAGTCCCCATTTCAGGAACTTGGGCAATAGATCAGATCTTTCTAGGAGATTTTAGTGTACTGCAAAAGGAGCTCATGGTGAAGAATGGCAAGTGATCCTACACCAGCAGTTTTGTTTCAAGAGGAAGGCAGTTTTCAGAGGCAAAGAGGAGTTGATGGCACTGAAGGGTGACAGAATATGAAAAAGCTTCACTCTAACAGTTCAATGTCATGCGCCTGTTTATCTCTCTCAAAGTTAAAAAATGGAAGATTTGGAAAATGAACCTAGAGAGTCTAGGGCTAGGCCATGGGGATCTCTTATTCTCTTAAATGCCTCCTTTTTCCTTCTCATTGGTCAGGGCACACTGTTACTAAATAAAAATAGAGCCAATGAGATTGGCTTAAATATCACATCTTAATAATCTACTATCAGTCCGTACTTAAGTTTCTAAGGCCAGTTAATGAGTCATTCTATTTCTCTTCCAGGAAGCAAATATATATGGTAAGGCAGGACTTAATACTATCACAATTTACTGTGCATAATATGCCACTTGTATATCATCGACTTGAGTAGCTTGTGATTAGTTATTGGGTCCACAAAAAGTGTCATGAGCATATAGTTAGCTAAGTTGTCAACAACCAATCATGTTCCACATTACCAGTATCCACATGCCTCGCCATATTATTCTTTCTATTTCGTGCTTCTTATCAATAAAAGCATAAGCACGAAACACAGACTCATTCATGTCGATCACCAAGTGGCCACTTACCTTTTACCAAATACTAAAGAGATATTATATGAGGGGGGGGGGGGGGGAAGAAAAGCCTTAGTCAATAATTAAGAGCGAAACTTTCACATCAAACAGGTTTCAATTTCCTCAAAACAAGTTCAGAATCTACATACATTGCTCTAATTCTTCAAGAAGATTGAAAAGTATTTCTTCAGTTATTAATGCCAAGTCTTGTTATAGCTTACACCAATCATTTCACTATAAGCTTTTGGGTCTTGCGCATGGCAATTGGGAGCTTTTCACTGATGACACCAGGATCACTGTATGCAGCAGAATCTGTAGGATATCCTTTCTGCAACAATTAACAAAGAGTAACTGTCAAAGGAGAAAAAGAAATAACAGAGGATTGATTCGTATCAAAATGAATGCAAAACTAGCTAAAAAAATCAATTGTTTATACTTCAGGGACATATATACAAAAACAATTCAGACAAAAGGAAATGTTGCAGTGATGAATGCGATGAAGCTGAATGTAGAATAACACTCACAGCTGCCAACGCTTTAAAGGTGGCTTCTCTCCAGCAGATTTCTCGAAGAATAACTGGTTCTGTACGCTCCCTGAAAGAACAATGCATACGAGTCTCCCTCAATCTCATGAGCACCCCATCAACTCTGAGCTGTAAGAGAACATCCAACAATGAATAATTGCAGATGACAAACATGCTATCAATATACTTGAGTCCAAAACTATACCACCCTAACATAGAAGTACACTCGAAGAGTCAGACTACAAAGGAAAGAGGAAATATAAAAGTAAGTTTGTAATGCACTACTGGGAAGTCAGAAATGAAAGAGAACTTCTACACACTGTCTGTTCAAGAACATAATAGGGATACTCACCCAGTAGCGCAAGAGAAGAAACCATCCACTTGGCATAACTCTCTGCAACATTAAACTGTCAGGCCTTTCATGCAGGAAAAGAGAAGATAACAAAATTACCATATACAAGATTTTACCACTTTAACCGTCAAAAGTGAGATGCCATTATCAGCCAATTCATCTTCATACAATACAACCTGTTGAGAAATTAAAGGTGATATTGTCGATAGCATGAAAAAAATCAGAAATGAATTTCACTTAGCATCTGTCTTAAAAGCTTCAGGAGGGACTCGTCAACTAGTTACTTACTTCATCATAGAAAAGAATGGGTTCGTTAGCTGATAATGCAACCATATCAATGTGTTCCTCGCAATCTTCCCAATGAGGACTGCAGCTTCTTTCCTCGGGTGGTCCTCTTCCAGACTAGTTAACAGAAAACACAGCCTCTAAGAATTCAATTGAGAAAAGGAAATAGATCTATGCAAACTATAACAAATATGTCAATAAAAATTGTAAGGCCTTCCAATTATCATGAGTCTACATAGAACTGCACCTAGGCATATTAGGAGCAAAAGTAGCAGAGCTAAGAATGAGATATAAAGTGGCTATCTAACTGATTCTCTTGTATTCTCTAAATCAATGACAGCGTCCAAATTCAATAAATCTACGAATATTCTACCTATGAAACAAAACACAGATGTATAAGAGAAACAAGACATACCTCAGGACTTTTTTCAACACCTGCACTTCCGGTGTATGGTGTTGTGAACGTATAATCATAATCCAGAATCACCTGATCAGTAGGCTTGCTGTGGGATTTAGGAAAACAAATATGATAAGAGGAATAGTGAGAGAAATCATGAAGTGGCAATTAGTTCAGCACAATATGGCACCATTTCATGAGTTAATTGGGCCCTTGTCTGGGTTTTTTTTATTCCTTAAAATTAAAACAGATAAAAATTTGCCACTCAGTCTGTTAGCTAAAATTTTCTGACCTTTTAATGGATTTAACCATATGTAGATGAGGCAAGTCTACAATCTATTTATTGAGCACATATACATGTGATTGACCAGAGTCATGATAATTATCTTTGAAGATAATGATGGTGTTATTAGTATTCCTAGAGACAGTAAAACCTCTTTAGAGTCTCAACCTTGAAGATTCATTCTCACATCACTAATTATCTAATCCGGAAATGGAATGCATAGCGCTGCAATAAGTCAATATAAGGAACAACTATCAGATGTACTACTTGATCATTCAAAACTTTTCTCAACAATTTATAAAGACTATTCCCAATAACAGGCCATTAGGCAAAATATGCATCCCTGGGTACACACCAACATAAGTCAAAGGCTATAAATTTTAAGTAGGCAAATAGGGGTTGAACTTTTTCCCAAATCTACATTAGTTCTCTAGCTCACTAAGAGATGGTCAATTCCTAGATTTTTTGTACTAAATGTTATACATTTATATATGTATACCTTACGTCATCACATTAAACTATATATAAGTTCATCGTGGGTCATGAAAAAGTCAATATGACACCATACAACAAAGTTATTAAAATAAATAAATGAAAATGCATGCCATCGATATTTCCATAGAGCAGCTGCTGGAACTTCAACTGGAGGCAATGCTTCAAGCTTCCAGCCACAAAGAGCATCAAAGGCATTAAAATGAATTTTAATGCCACTGCTCACATGCTTAAGAATCAAACAACTCTCACCAAATACCATCTCTGGCAAATGGGTTGTCTGAAGTTTCTCTTCCCACCTGCAGGTACAGAAAGGCGCTTGTAACAACTTGAGGCAAGCAAGTCCGCAAGTTACGTCTTACAAAAACTAAAAAAGTATAATATCACCATCAGGAAGCATGATAGAGTCACGCTTCACAGTAAAGTCATGCTCGTAGATTACATTTATCTTTTTATTCCTTCTCCCTTAAATCAGTGCTTGTGCAACACAACTGATGAATTTTGGGTTTTTCTTTTTCAGAGTTTCCTTGTAAATATACCTCTCTTGATTTTTAGAATTCCAACAGAAATATATACAATTTCAGGTCCCCAAACTGCACTAGCTCAATCAAAAACAATAGCACGAGAATAATCTCTTGCATTGAAATTTGAAAGATCAAAGTAGCTTATCGATCAAACTAAACCTACTAGCGTTTCCAACTCAATCAATTAAACACCCTAATCATATAACTTTGTCGATCACAGTCAAATGTTTTCAATTCAAAAGCCAAGCCAACAACTGAATCATTCTCCACTAGATAATCTTATTTCTTAATAAATGTAAACACCTAAGGACTGGTTACAAGAGAAATTGAAGCAGTTCGCGGACAAATAAAGAATCAAAAATTCAAGCCAATATCACTAGGAAAGGGTTAGAAGACAGTACTCCTGGAGAAGAGAAGAGTTGAGAATGGAACGCTTGCAAGACTCAATCTCCCAGCCACGAATGAGGAATCCAATGCGTCCGCCGCCGAGCGCCGCCGCGCCGGCCGCCTTCAGCTCCTGCTCGTCGCTTTCCCACTCCATCTCCGATTAAAATAAGTTTTAACAATTAGTAAATGTTTTTTAACACTCAGCTCCCGATTGAAACGCTATTTAGACTTTCCATGGCCCGCGATTTCAGAGAAAGCGGGTGTTAATCACCACGTTTAATCCTGGCCGAAGTCGGGCCCCATTTCCCATGATATTTGAGCTTTATTATACCGTATTACTTATATGCAATTCTTTAAGAGTGAACAACAAATATACCCTAAAAGAGGATAAAAAATTAAATTCTACCCAAAATATAAGAATACACAAATTATGCCCAATTTTAAAGAAATGGGACTAAAATGCCCCTAAACCCACTAGAAAAGATTTCCCCCCACTTTCCTACCCAAACCACTCAAACCCTCCCCATTTCATTTCAACAAAAGAAAAAAAAACCTTCCACCTCCCCCATTACCCTCGTCCCACTCCCAGAACCCTCGTCCCCTCATCTCTCGCTCCTCTCGACGATTAACCAGCAACCGCCGGCGAACCCAGTTATGGCGCCGTTGACAGGTGTCCCCTGCGCCTCCCCGATTTTATGAGAATGTCGACCTGAAGTTCTAAGAGAAAGAGGAACCCCAAAGAAACAAGTGGGGAAGCCAGACAGCCGCGCTCACCGGCTCCGGCTGAAGATACGCGTTCCGGCGGAAGCCCTAGACCCAGCGGCCACCCATTCATTGAGGAAGAGGTATTTAGGGTCTTGCATGTCCATTTTGAAAGAATGGAAAAATTCTACATTTAGGTTTTGAGTCTTTGATGCATTCAGTTCAGTCAAAAATAGGGTTTCCTTTGATTGGTTGAAATATGAATGGTGATTCTGTAGTGAAAAAATGATCTTCTGCTTCCATGTATTGTATTATTGTTCTGAGAAAAATGTTGTTTTTGAATTATGACATTGTAATCTTCTGTGAACGACTTAGTTTGTAATAAATTTGGGACATGTTTGTAAGAAATTAGTATGAAGTTTGTAAGAACCAGTTGTTGTTGGTTAGAAATTGTACATTTCATATATGTTTTATTAGATTTTGAGAATTTTCTAACATGTTTTGTAAGAAACTATTGCCAGTTTGTAAGAATTAGTTGATGTTGGTTGGAAAAATGTAAATTTCTTATTTGTTTAGTATATTCAGTAGATTTCTTATATGTTTATATGATTCTGAACGTTTCTTACTAAATGAAAATTTGTGCTTAGCATCAAAGTATGTACATGTTAGTATGGAGTTTGTAAGAATCAGTTGTTGTTGGTTAGAAATTGTACATTTCTTATATGTTTATTAGATTCTGAGAATTTACTACCCATGTTTTGTAGGAAACTATTTGCATGTTTGAAAGAATTAGATGATGTTGGTAGGAAAATGTAAATTTCTTATCAGATTATTATATTCAGTACATGTAAGAACAAATTTGTGAGTACCTAAGAATTAGCTGATGTTGGTTAGAAAATTGAAACTTTCTTATATGTTTATATGATTCTGAACGTTTCTTACTAAATGAAAATTTGTGCTTAGCATCAAAGTATGTACGTGTTAGTTAGAAATCAATGTTTTCTTACATTCTCTACTATGTGTTGCTATGATTTTTTTACTCTGCATTCATGTTTCTGATATTGTGCAAGGTTGAATGAGACTATAAAAGATTGGATTTGCTAAACAAACCACATAAGGTGATACTGGGTGGGTACGAAAGCATGGCAGGCGATGTGAACGCTATGCTTAGATACTTAGGAAATGAAAAGGCAGACTTGGTGAGGAAGTCTGTGATGGACCCAAACATATCTATGTTTTGCATGCAAAGATTTGGGTTCATGTATGTATTGAAGACAACTTTTTTTGCATCTTTTTGAGATGGGGGGGTTATAGGTACGATACTAGCCAACGATTGTTTTTTTTGAAGTTCTAGACAAAACAGTTTTTTGCACATATGTAATGGATTTCTTAGCATTTTAACATGTAAGAATTAAATGCATTTCTGTATTTCTAGCCAACGTCTGAATTTTGTGAAGAATTAAAACGTTGATATATGAATTAATGGAAGAATTCATGGATTTCTTACAATCTTGATCTGTATGAAAAAGTAGAAAGTTGTAAGAATAAATATGGTTCTTACAAACCAAAGGAAAACCTTCCATGCATACGTTACAGTAGATAAGAATATTTTAAAATAACGTAAGATACTATGTTATTTCTTACATGGTTGATGTAAGAAACCATTGATTTCTTACGATCGTAAGATGTATGAATAAAAAAGTGGTGAGAATTAAAAGGATTTCTTATGATCGTAATCTGAATGAATGAAAACAAACTTCATAAAACTTCCGAAGTTATGAATACATATTAGGCAAAAAACATAAAAAAAAACATCAAAAACTCCTAGATAATGCAGATGGGTAGCTAAATCTAACACCAAACTATGTCACGTCGTAAGAAATTATATATTTCTTATTACGGTCCAAAAAAAGGTAAGAAGTAAACATATTACAGTAACAAATGGATAGTTTTCTATGTCACGTCGTAAGAAATAATTTAATTCTTATCATGGTCCAAAAAAGGTAAGAAATAAAAATATTACAGTAAGAAAAAAGAATACTACTATAAGAAATAAGCATCTTTGATAATTTCTTACAAACTACATACGCATTTATCACTACAAAGTGTAATAGTTTCTGTTCATTCCTGATTTCGAGCTCAAATCGGCACAAAACTGGACGAATCATCCTAGAATTTCTTACCTTCCTTCACAAAATTCTTAATTGGCAAGAATTTGTAAATGTGGTAAGAACTTGACAATAGTTTGTGAATGTTGTAAGAATTTAACTTATTTCTTATTCTGTACTCAGTTAGAATTGCATAATTTATTACCTTTGATAACAAATTTCTTACTTGGGAAGATATTGTGAATGTGGCAAGAATTTGTGAATGTGCAAGAATTTGTGTATTTCTTACGCTCAACTCAGTTAGAATTGCAGAATTTCTTACATTCGTTAACAAAATTCTTAATAGGCAAGAACTTGGCATGAATTTGTGATTGTGGCTAGAATTTAACTTATTTTTTACACTCAACTCAATCATAATTGCATAATTTCTTACATTCGTTAACAAAATTCTGACTTGGCGAGAATTTGTGAATGTGGTGCGAATGTAACTTATTTCTTACTCTCTACTCAGTTAGAATTTCATAATTTCTTACCTTCATTAACAAAATTCTGACTTGGCAATAATTTGTTAATGTGGTAAGAATTTAACTTATTTCTTACTTTCTACTCAGTTAGAATTGCATAATTTCTTACATTCGTTAACAATATTCTGACTTGCAGAAGGGAAGAAGCTTACAAAATCTTATCAACTAGTTTACCTGTACGAAAATTAAGCTCATCAAACAAGAAATCAGAAATCGTTGAAACATCAAACAAAACCAAAACAACAAACAAAAATAAAACAAGAAACATCAAACACACACGAATAAGCAAAAGGCACATTCATTTACTTTATCAGCAAGTTCAATCAAAGAGAGAAAAAAAAATGCAAATAAATACAGAATAAATTGCTTCGAGTATGAGCAGATCCAAAATTGCTTGAAAAAAATACAGATTGGTGCTGCATCGAAACCCTAGCCATGGACAAAATCCAAAAAAAAAATCCTAGCCATGGACAAAAAATAAAATAAAATAAAATAGCCCCCAATTTTCAGAGAGAAAAGGTAGATGGTGGAGGAGAAATTTGACAGGAAGATGGTATGCCGGCGTGAGGGTGGTGAAGCCCGGAGCAATCTGGAGCTTGGCTTCGACGAAACCCTAATCGACGGCAGTGATGACCCGGGACTACTTCTGGCCGCCGCCCTCCTCACCTCCGCCGCTACACCACCGCACCGCAACGATTCTTCAAAGGCTCTGCAGCTGCTACTGCAATCTACGGTGGTGAAGACCCGGCAAGCACGGAGGAGGACGGTACACCAGCGCGAGGTGGTGAAGTCAGCCGTTGCACCTCTGCCGACAGAACAAATCCGAGATCGCCAAGCCACCTCCGACGATGAACAGATGTGGAAATCACCGAGCCACCTGCGACACTCCACCGCTTCGGAATCGGCGAGATGAGCTTGACCTAGCGGTGGCTCTTCCGCTGCAACTTCTCAGAAACCTTCACCTGTTAGAAGCTAGGGCTTAGAGAGAGAGAGAGAAGGTTTGAATTAAGCAATGATAGAGGAGAGAGGAGTGGGGTGGGTAGAAAAGGGGTAGGGTTTAGAAGAGAGAAAGGGTATCTTTGTCCATCTAAGTAAAAATTGGGCATTATTTGAGTAATTTTATGTTGTGGGCAAAATTTGATTTGTTAAACTCTTAGTGGGCAAAAACATGCATTTCCTCATTCTTTAATACATTTATTCGTATGAAAACACAATTTTATTCAATAAAGTTCAATACATGAATTAAATTTCAAGTAAATAGGGAGTATTAATTTTGATTAATTAATTTTTCTCATTGTTTGTTTTTTTTTTAATGTATTTTTTAATAATCTTTTTAATATTTTAACTAAGTAGTAGAGATTTCAGTTTTATTGCCTCAACATCTCTCAATTTCATATAATATTTTATTTTTGGTTTTTTTATTCCTTTGATTTTGAAAATTCAAAATCAGTAGTATATATTGTAACTAGTTTGTATCCCGTCGAAATTCGACGGGTATTAATAATTTCATAAATAAAATATTAAATATTATAGTATCCCGTAAAATAAAAAGTTCTTTAAAAAATTATTTTAAAACTCATCATCACGACACTCGAAAACGCTTGAAAAAATTGCTGAAAACAGTGTAACAACTTGAAAAAGACGGAGGTAGTAATATATTATTAAAAAAATAAAATTTGTTATTGGTCAATGGGTCACCTCAAAATCGATTTTGGGTCTAATTAATACGGAGTTAAATTTAAAGAAATATACTTTTTTGTTTTAAAAATTTGACAATCATAATTCAAAAACTTATTAACCAACGTGACACCTCAAAATACTCATTTTGTGTAAACTAAAATTTGACAATCATAGTTATCGATACATACTAATAAATATTTAAAGAACTTAGGCCGATAGGCCACCTCAAAATCGACTTTGTGTCTAGGTAATATATTGTTAAGTATTTTAAATTAAAAATATATTTTTTGTTACAAAAATTTAGCAATCTTATTTCAAAAAATAATTTGGTCAACTGGCCACCTTAGAATGCCCATACTACGTATTGTCTAATACAAATTTGACAATCATAGTTATTGATACATACTAAAAAAAAATTAAAAAAAATTATTGGCTAATGGGCCACCTCAAAATCGATTTTGTGTCTAGTTAATATATTGTCAAGTTTCTTAATTTTTCATATTTCAAAAATTTATTGGACAATGGACCACCTCAAAATCGATTTTATGTTTAATATGTATATTGTCATTTTTTTTAATTAAAAATATATTTTTTGTTACAAAAATTTGAAAATCATAGCATCGATTCACACTAAAAGAATTTCAAAATTTATTGATCAACAGGTCACCTAAAAATTGATTATATATATATATATATATATATATATATATATATATATATATATATGGTTATATATTGTTATATAAGTTCAACAATCATAGTATCGATACATAAATAAAAAAAATTTAAAAATTTATTGGCAAGCGGACTACCTCAAAATCAAAATAGTGTTAGAGCCAAAATAATTTAACTCAAAAATATTTTAGATTGATCGACCCGAGCTGAAAATAGCTCACAATGCTCATTCGAAATTGATTTTATGTTTAATATATTGTCTAAGTGTCTTAAAATAAAAATATATTTTTGTTGCAACAATTTGACACTCATAGTTATCAATACATAGTAAAAGAATTTAAAAAATTTAATGGCTAACGGGCTACCTCAAAGTCGAAGTAGTATAATAAATTTAAAAAAGTTATTGGCCAACAGGTCACTTCAAAATTAAAATAGTATTAGGGCCAAAATAATTTAACTCAAAGTTATTTTAGCTTGAGGAATTCAATTAAAATATAGTGCATTTTTCGGGTCAATTTTTATAATTTAAGCAAATTATAAATTTTTTATAATTTATAAAATTCAATATATTTTAGCTTTATTCTTATAATAATAATAATAAATTTGAAATTCAACGGGTATCACTAATCACTTTATAATATATTTTATAAATAAAATATTAAATAATATACTTTCCTTTACAAAAATTTGACAATAATAAGTGTTGATAGTTGATACATATTTAAAAAAAATTAAAAACTTATTTGTCAATGGGCGACCTCAAAATTGGTTTTGTGTCTTGTGAAGTATATTAACCTTATTGGCCAATGACCACCTCAGAATTGATTTTGTATCTAACTAATATATTGTCAAGTCTCTTAAATCTAAAAAAATATTCTTTTTTATAAAAAATTGACAAATATATTTCAAATATTATTTGGTTAACGGGCCATCTCAGAATGCTTATTTTGTGTCAATAAAAATTTGACAATTATAGTTATCTACACATACTAAAAAATTAATAATTAAAAAACCTTATTGGCCAATGGACCTCAAAATCGATTTTATGTCTGGTAGCGTCTTACCAACTGAGCTGCGCTTCGTTGTCATAAATATTATTACTTTAAAATCTATATATATTATTACAAAATATAATTTTATAAAAGCTTATGTTTATAAAAATATATGTATCGATAATTACATTTTTATTTGGTAACATGTTATAATAAAAGCTTAATAAGTGTTATTGTAAGTTAAAATGCGAGTGTTTTGATTTAAAAATAATAATAATAATATGTAGGGTCATATACTAATTAGTTTTATAATTAGTATATGAAAATTTTAATTAAGTTTAATATATGAATATATTAATATGTTTTAAATTCTATTAGCTACTATAACTTAATATATAGTTTTAGTATATTTATCGTAATTGTAGAATATTATATGTTTATTTTTATATGAATAAATTTATAAATTTAATATATGTTACAGTATATGTTATGATTGCCGTAGGGTGATTGAAGAAACAATTTGATAGACAAATTTTAATGAGTGAAATTGAAAATAAAAGGAATAGAAAATCACAACCCCGAGAAACATAACAAAAGTGGGGATCTTATATAATTATGTTCGTATCTATGATATATTAGGTTATAAGTATTGGAGATATAAAATTAAATTAAGATAAACATGAAATCAAAGTAAAGGAGTTTAAATAAACTAATTTGTATAAATATATAAATTTTAGATAAATAAAAATGGAGGATGTAGGGGTATGCCATATAAGCGCATGGATTAACGTGGTGCTCCGAATCCACTGCGGAATTATATATAAGATAAGATAAGATACATAGTATTTTCACACACATACACAATTAATACAAATATGATAGTACGTTTGGGTAACTCAATTAATAATGTCAGAAATCTTATAAAATTATAATTATAAAATTGATTCATACTTTAATGTTTAATCAAATAATTTATAAAAATGTGCTATAAATCTACACAAACATATAAAATATATAAATATATTCACAAACACACACAACTGTACACATACATATAGAAATAATTAGAAGCTCCACAATCGGCAGATGCTGCTTAAACCAAACAGTCGAGACAATTTTACATTATTGTTTTATCTCATTTTTATATTTCACCGAATGTCTCACTAACAGCTCACAGAAAACTACCAAAATTACTTCTAAAAATCCAAGAAAATATTATTCCTCTCTTAGTTATTCTTTTCTGCTTCGAACAAACAACTACACACTATATCACCATTACTAACTCCATTCTTCTCTTGAATTGTTTCCAGGAAAAAAGAAAAAAAAAATGGAAAAAATAGAAACAAGAAAAGGAAAAGTAATGCTAGTACCCCTCCCTCTTCAAGGGCACCTAACACCAATGCTTCAACTAGGAAGCCTTCTCCATTCCAAAGGATTCTCAGTCATAGTTGCTCACACAGACTTCAACTCTCCGAATCCTCAAAACCACCCGGACTTCACCTTCGTCTCGTTTCAAGAAGGCGTCCGCTTCCCTTCGGGGAACTTGCTAGAGATGATAGTATCCATCAACACAAACTGCAGAGAGCCACTTAAGAAGAGCATTCTTGAACTTCAAGGCCAAGTTTCTTGCATAATCTACGATTCCCTCATGAGCTTCGTGGAAGCCGTGGCTCATCGTCTAATGCTTCCCAGCATCTTCTTTCGACCTACGACTGCTGTTTACATGCAAACATATCATGCTGTCCTATCCCTCCATGAAAATATGATCATTCCCATGCAAGGTTTATATAATTGTGTGATGTTATTTAATATATGATGCAATTAATCACTAATCACCATTTCTTTTGCAGAATCACAACTTGAGGAATCAGTTCCACAGCTTCATTCAATAATCAGATTCAAGGATCTGCCTATCTCAGTTTCCACCAAAATTTCAGAGCCATTGTTGAACTTTGTGAAGAGTTTCACTGACATAAAATCTTCTGTAGCAACAATATGGAACAGTACGGAAATACTAGATGACTTTGCCTTGAAGCAGCTTCAAAAGCAATATAAAGTTCCTTTCTTTCCCATAGGCCCTCTTCACAAAATGGCTTCATCATCATCATCATCATCGATGGAAACTAGCTTACTCAAAGAAGATACGAGCTGCATAGCTTGGCTCGACAAACAAGCACCTAGATCTGTGCTCTACATAAGCATAGGAAGCTTAGCTACAATGTCTGAAAAAGTAGCAACAGAGACAGCATGGGGGATTTTCAACAGTGGACAGCCGTTTCTGTGGGCTATTCGTCCCTCCTCCGTCTCCGGTTGGGATTGGATCGAGTGCTTGCCTCGAGAGAAGATTGAGGAACGCGGCCTGATAGTGAAGTGGGCGCCTCAGAAGAAGGTTCTGGAACATTCAGCAGTGGGGGGCTTCTTGAGCCACTGTGGTTGGAACTCGACTCTAGAAAGCGTGTGTGAGGGAGTCCCGATGATATGCAGGCCTTTCTTTGGAGATCAGAGGATAAATGCAAGGTTCTTGGTTCACTTGTGGGAGATTGGAGTGGAGATCGAAGATGTGGAGGAGAGGAAGAGCATAGAGGAGGCTGTGAGAATGGTTATGGTGGATGAAGGAGGGAAGGAGATGAGGAGAAGAGCTATGGAGATGAAGGAGAAGGTGGAGCTTTCATGCTCTTCTTCTACATCTTTGGATGACTTGGCTCACTTCATTACATCATTACCAACTACAAATTAAAATGTCCAAGTGTTTGCATGTGTAATTGCCACAATAATGGGACGGAGGGAGTATTAAACAAGCAGTGATTTTTACTATTGACGCGTTGTTGAGACAAGTTGTTCATTTCGTTCTAGGAGGATTAATCTTGTGTGCAATACTTCAAAGATCAATTGTAAAAGTGTGGGAATATCCATTCATTAATCGTTTCCAAGTGTGTTTCTAGTATACGATCTAAGTCAAAAATTCATGTATGAACAAGAATCATATCATTTGGTATTAGAGCCAGGTTACAAGAGCTATCATGTCACATTTAGCCAAAAAACTACAAGAGCTATCATGTCACAATTCACACACTTGAGAATCGAAAAAGGTATGCCGGAACTTCAGCAGGTGGATTCAGTAATGCAACACCTTTAAACTGTTCCATGAAAAAAGAATATAATGTAAAATCAGGCAATGACAATTTCATGATGATGGAAAAGGGAAGAGCGCAAAATACCTTATGATCCGAATATTTCTGTCGAACAGCTCGTGCAGATTGCTCACTTCTGAGTAGCAAATGGTGAAGTCTGAGAACACACTCTTTCAATTCATAAGCTTTATAACCTGTACGCTGCTGAAGTGCCAGTGTCTGCAAAATGGTGAAGAATTTCATTAAATTTGTTTACCAGTTGAAGATATCATAGAGAAACAATCAAGAAAATGTTTCATGACAGCTCTTTGGAAATAGAGCTTACCCACTGAGCTTTTGGCTGCAAAACTAATCTTGCAAGAAAGATGGCCGATGCAGCAACCATTGATGAAATGTAGCCAATACAACCATAATCCAGTAAACTCAGTTCAGCAAGATAACAACACAAAAACTCAAACTCATGATCTGAAAACTGGAAAAAAAAAAAATGTGCTCAGTTATATGCAAGAATTCGATAGTCATATAATGAAAAGAGTTCCGGCACATCAGCCTACCATGTGTACATCTTTTGCAGCTATAGTGAAAATCCTGCAAATTTCAAGAAAAAAAAAGGGTTATTAATGAATAATGATTCATCACAGATTTTAGCATCTTCAATCTTAATTCTGTGTGGTAGATAATTTTCAATTAAAGAGGGGATAGAGCAACATTGCAGTTTCTCACCTTAAGAAAGTTTTAGTTGTCGGGTTGCCCAGCTCAAAATCTAAGAACCGAAGTACTTCTCTCTCCATTTCAATAACCTGTTACACAGCTGTGAGTATACAAACACAATTTACTTCGAACCACAAAGTGTAAGATGAATTCCTCTAACATAACTGACCTCTCCTTTTGTGTACGTATTGTCAGTTATGTAGCAGAAGTCCTCAATATTTGGGGGACTGATCTCTTCATACTTGCTGTAGTTTGCATCAACAAATATAAGAAAACGCACATAGGATAAAAAGGACAAACTGTAGCAGGAAATGAGTGCTTACGATGCCACGAGCATGCAAGATACTCCAAGAAGCTGGAGCTTATGCCTCGACAGTTTATGTGCAGACAAGTATCTGTCAATATGGTTTACAGTAAGATACAAGGTGTCTGAAATAAGTTTGTACTCTTCTAAGACCTCCACCAACCAATCAACAAGAATTGCTCTCATGATTGGGCTTATGTCATCCTGAACCTTTTCCATGTAGTTAGACAAAGGTCTCCTTCTTGCCTCAACCTAGTACACCAATACCATAAGGGTCAGCAAGATTTACTCAGCAAATTAAAGTCCTAAAACTAATTAGAGTTCGTAATCTCTATCAACTAATGAAAACCAAGCATCTTGTATACAGTAAAATTGAGGGGTCAAAATTATCCAAACAGAAAAAACACTAGATTCCTAGAGTTAAAAAAATCAAAGATTAGTGAAAGTTGAAAAACAATGTAGCAAGGCAATCAAGTTAAGAGAATGTATTCACACAATAACAGATTAACAGCAGGTCCAACAACAAAAAGAAGTTTTCCAACATTTTGCAAGTAAATAAATAATCAGAAGATTTAATGACAAAAATGTTGCTATGATATGCACAGATTCTACTCGAAGTAATAATAATCTCTTCATCCTTGCTATAAAATTTTCCTCATCCAACACGCCAAGAATGAAAGAACACCAACACATTACTAAACATAATAACTTGCTTGAATTAAAGTTGCTCTACCCATGCCGTGAAACCGAACGAATGCACCATCAACCCAAAGCTACATCATAGCATGCTTATATACTTAAATAAATAAATAAATAAAATTAAAAATAAATCCAAGAAATCCAACTACACTCAAGAAAACAAGATTCACAGAACCAGGACCCAACATCAGAAAACGGACATTTCTTTCAGATAATCACAATTTATAATTCTTGTTTTTGTAGCTCTAACTTTTCAAACTGTAACTCCAAAATATACCATAACCCAACAAAAAAAATCAAGAAACTTGTTTTAAATCTTTATACGCTAACAACAACTGCAACACAATCATTCGAGGAAGAGGATTAAGAAGAAAAAAAAATCCTAACATCCTAACATCCCAACGTGAAAACAACGCTTCAAAGTTCAAGAACAAAAAGAAAGAGACAATACCTCCAAAGAACGTAAATACTGTAACATCGAAGGAGCGTATCCGTATTTCTGCGGCTCATCGGATCCGGGGCGGGACGCAAGCTCGTGATTAACTTCATTTCCCGACTTCTCCAAAACGGATTCGTATTTGGATTTCCGGGTCTTCTCCTCACCCGAAGTTCGACTCGAGGCGGAGACATTAGGAGAGATGTTAGTTATTTCCCCCAATACGACCCGCTTCTTCGTCTTCGGATTCTCTTCCGCAGCTTGATTGGGCCGTTTGCGTGATGCTTTCCTTCTGGCGGGAACTCGGTTTTCTCCACCGGCCATTAAGGTTTTCTTTCTTGAGCGGGATTAGGGTTCCGGCGGACGCCCAGGCAGATTATTGAGAGCGGTTTATTCCTTAAGCGGAAATAGGAGCGCTTATATTCGTGGAAGTAAGGGATGAATTTAAAGTGGGTTTTGGTTTTGGAGGGGAGAAGAAGAGTGCAGAGGAGGGATTTAGTTTGGGTTTGATTTGTTTTAGATGTGAGAGAAGGAGAAAGTGATACCGCCATTTTCACAATTTCAAAAAGCTTGTTTTACCGCGCTGAGGATGCCGCTGCCAACTGTTTCAAATTGGTTTACTTGTAGTATTTGCTAGCTTTGCTCCCATAGCCAATGTTTATTTAGCATAAAAAAAATGAATTTTTGTAATTAAATTAACAGACCTAAATTTTTATTCTTGTATTTCTTTCGGTAAAATCCCTAAAAAATTCTACTATTATCAATGGACATTCCGAAATGGAAATTTGGCAAGGTTAAATATCAACATAATGCACTAGTTTATTTTTGACTTTTACGATTTTTATATCAAATTTAAAGTCTCAATACAATCTTTAATTTAAGATCCATCGTCAATATATTTTTATAGATTTATGATGCTATAATTTAGGGGGAAAAAATGAATATTAAACACCACACTTTATCCACTAAATAAGTTCTCCTAATACAGCGTGCTAAAAAAAAACGGATCCATGCAAGGGTGCAACCAGGGACGGAGCCAGGAAATCGTAAATGGTCGGGCGAGATTTTATATGAGGGGTAAAAAATTAGAAAACACATAGAATGAAAAAAAAAAAACTCAATTATATAGAGACTAAAATACAATAATTGGGTGGGCAAAAAATTATAAAAATAAAAATTAACAGTATATATTATTCAAAAAAATAAAATTTACCCGGACGGCTGCCTAGTCGAGACCGGTATGTGGCTCCGTCTCTGGGTGCAACCCATAATCGAATTACAATGTCAAGAGAAAAACCAATCCTCCAAACTAAAGCAAGAGATATCAAAATCCAAATCCAAAACCAATACTGTAATTCCAAATCCTTATCAATTTGTTTAGAAAGGCTGCACTTTGCAACCACCAGAGAACGAAAAACAAATATATTCATTTTGGGTTCTGTTTCAATTGAATAAACTGAACTTCGTACAATTTTTAGAGTAAATCTAGCATTACAAATTCACCCTCAGCAAGAAATAAATCGGCCCTGTTTCTAATGCAAAAGGATGATATGTTGCTTTTTAAATGAGTCTGTAAGTTTTACATGCCCCATCAATGCTAAAAAGGTAAAAAAAAAAAAAAAAAAAACACTTTTGTTTTGTATAACGAATGAATCCTCAAAATTTGATAAGGGTACACCATTTTACAAAGACAACATCAGATAACGGATAAGTTAAGCTTCAACTTGCTACTACCAGTATAGAAGCTTCGCCTCCACCATTTGTAAATCGTAGCTCCACGCACACACAAGGCCCAAGCTGGTTCCGAGTCAGAGGAGCATTAGATTTCAAACGGAGCCACAAATTAACTTGTTAGGACGCGAAGCAGCAGGTAAACATCATAAGTTTTCTATGGAAGATGAGCACGTTCTTCAAGGATTTATCGTGAAGAAACAGCGCTAGCTGCTGCTTCTGATTCATCAGTCGTTGCTATGAGGTTGCGGATTCTTGCATATTCTGATCTAGGTTTTACCTTTCCTCCTTTGGAATATGGTTCTGATTGGAACCAGTTGGTGGAGGCTCAGCTGAATCTGAGTCGACTCGTGGTCTGTGATGAAAGCTCCAACGTGCATTCTCAAACCATTTACCAACCTGTACAAGAACGACATTCAAATTAAGTATAACAAATGATCATAATACGGATAAAAATTAATCCTGCTCTTAAAGAAACGACTATAAGGCCATGAATACAGGAACAAACCTGTCGAACTTCAAGCCCTAGTTCTTTTGCAAGATTTTCTTTCACGGCTTTCTCAGGGTATTGGTTCTCATTAAAGGATGCAAGTAGTCTCTGTACCACATTTATTAAAAATGAAATCCATAAAAAAACTAAAAAGGAACAAACAGATCAATTAAAGGATGCAAGTAGTCTTGGTGCATTCAAAGCATTTATGGTGTTTCCATGACGGTAAATGCAGGCATGTTTAGTTATCCAATATACCGCATACGATGATATGCAATATTTACCGCAGCTGGAAGCAACGGCCCAAATTACCATGATATGACGTTATGCAACATATCAACTCTAAGACAAGATAACGATAATAATATTTGATGAAGTCTTAATATCATCTAACAAATTGAAAAGAAATTAACAGGTTAACAAAATTGCCCAGAAACATGGTACTTTACAAATGGTAGAGCTCCAATTATAAACTCCACATTTAAATATTAGCGTGTGCCATGACAGAGCTGTCAAACCAAGCTATAATAATTAGGGCAAGCAACTAAACATACATAATACAAAGAGAAATCTATGAGTAGTAAATGCGAAAAACTTAACATCAAAAGACCCAAATGGAGAACTCAAATGAGCTTTACTTAAAAGTTAAAAGACACCCTCGATTTCTTGGGGGGGGGGAGATTTGCAGGAAGCTATAATAATTAGGGCAGGCAACTAAACACACTAAATACAAAGAGAAATCTATGCGTAGTAAATGCGAAAAAAAAAAATACCTCGAAAGACCCAAATGAAGAACTCAAATAAGCTTTATTGAAAAAGACACCGGATTGAAGGAAAGATAAAGATTGATTTACAGGAAGCAAGATATTACAACTAGTTTTAAAAATTAATTATATATAAAATAAAAAAAATAAAAATAAAAAAAAACCTTAAAGTGGGTGCAGGCAAGTTTAAAGTGAATCTTGGTAAGTTTTGGAATGCATTCAACAAAGATTAGAATAACGAGTTATAAGAAAAAAGCGTCTAGCATTAATACTAAATAAACAATTTCTAGGAATATAAGATTTTTGTAGATTTTTTTCCTTCAAATTGTCAGCTAAACGGTTCGATGTACTAAACACCTTAATGTTCTTTAAAAAAAATGACTGGGACCCACTGCCCCCTGGTCCCCCTTAAATCAGTCTATGGGTGGCATATTTAACCATATGAAGGTGGGTGGCCAATTCCATTTCACCCACCATAGAGGGGTAGGAACCAAAAAACAAATGCTATCAGGTGGATTACAGCACTAGTAATGCTTAAATAAGAATCTTTTATTAAATAACAACCTGTGTTGTAGCTTCTCCAAGGCGTTTATGACTTCTTTTAGCACTTGAACTAGTAGAACCAGCTTTGGCAGATGATTCAGTTGTGTCACCATCAGTAAGAGTTCTCCGAGTTCTTTTAGGAAAACGTTTCTTCTCTATTTGATTTTCATCCTCTTTGTGTGTGTTGCTGGGTGTAACATGAGTTCCATCTGAGAATTCCGCCTCAGTTGCTTCACGACCAGTTCTCCTTCTCTTCCGAGTGATGGTATCATCAAAATCCTCATCACTTGAATCAGAAGAAGAATTTCCATATGTTTCCTTTGAGAATTAAAACATCATTCGCCACAAAAGGAAACAAGGAGATAGAGAAAGCATGTCAGATAAGTAATAAATTGGATACTACTATATAATTAAATGTAAAAACAATAATCACTAAAACGAAAACCAAATGTACAGAAAAAAAAATATAAAAATAAAAACTAAAAAATAAATTGTTCGTTAATATGAAAATCATTAAGATCCAGTAATGCAAAGATACATCTCTCTAGCTAAACCGATAAACCTACTTTCCAGCAAACTTTCTTTATTATTAACAATTAACTACAATCAATCATTTAGCTCATAATGACTTTGATTTGCTACTCATTAAAATAGCACTTGTCATCCCCAATCTAGACACTCCCACATACAATGAAGAGTGGTTGCATCATACGTGCATCATGGTTTTCAGTGAGACAAGTTGGCAGGCAAAGTCTCCTCATTCCGTCCATTTTCACAATGAAAAATATACTAACAACTTCCCCCTCCCAAAAGTCCAAGCAAGAGTAGGATAATGTTTTCATCGGGTAAATGTGATTAAAGAGAAGCAACCTATAGAAAATACTTTATATTGGGGAAAAGGCAGATATAGCAATCATTTCATCCATATGAGAGGACTGAAGGACCATTAAATGTTTTTTGGAGCATTATTAAAGCCAACTGAATCAGATGGCATATATCCCCATCCAGTTAGATTGTAATAGTGAATTATTGTTTAACCCGCAGGGAACAAATGAAGTAGATAACGAAAGACCCGCTTCTCGCACCAACCAGTCTTCTCCTTCTAGCAATTAATTTATTTATTTTCTGAGATGTGGTTGATGCACCCACTTAAAAGGATCAAAAAGAGACATTGGCAAACTGTGCTGTTTCATAATCATAGGTAGCCAGTTTGAGAATAAATGGAAGAATTTAGTCAGTCAAACAGCATTAGAGTAAACAGCATTAGAGCGCATCTTCAACCTCCTACCAGTCTTTCCAGGTGAAGAGGAGAGTTGGAAATGGACTTGCTCCATCCAAAAAGAACTTAATTTTTCTGTTTTCTATTAAAACTACTTCACTTTCAACTTCCCATTTATTTTTGTGCTGCATCCTTATTTCTGACACCATCAATTTTCTATTTTTGTTAAGCCTTCTCCACCAACATAACAGGCAATATTAGCAGTATCATTCTAAGTTTATTTAAAAACTTGCTACTCAATTTAGCACAGTTATACCTTCCTCTGACAGTCATACCTTGCTCTTTTTCTGAATTTATCTAGGCATTCGGTCTCATAAAAGAGGAAAGAGCGGATATCTGACCATGACCTTTTCCTACATTGTCTAGCACGAGCATTTAATGCAAGTAGAAGAATAACCGAGTCAAGTCATATGTTTCGCATATTAAAAACACAAGTGAATAACTCTGCAGAGGTTGTCATCTCATACCAAGGGATATAGGCTCTACCATACAATGAAAAATGATTATTTTGAAATCATGCCATAAAAACTTGTAATTGCCATAAAATTGAGTGAAAAAAGGATGCAAATGCAATCAACCTTGAATACGGCCCACCACATAATGTAAACATCTAGTGATGTGCAAGTGTCATGTAAAACATAAAAGTGGGAGAATAAGATACTAACATCATTCAATTTTTTGTAGTCCAACCGTTCTACATGCCTTTTGCGGGATAGAGGTTCCGCACTAGCCTCCATTAGGTAAGACAGCTCATCTTTTAGTGATCGCCTTTTTTTCCTACCCACATTGGAGATTTTTTCGTTGCAGTCTACGGAGTTTTGTTTGAGATGTCCTGTTGATGAGGCTTGCAAGGGATCTTCACTAAGGGCAGTTTCATCTTCAATCAGAGCTTCAAGGTCCTCCGAATCAGAGGTAAAGTCAGAACTTGAACTATCCTGCTTCACCTGATGAACTTGGTCTGTAGCCGAGGGATCAAAATCATCATCTTCTGAATCATCAGAAGGAAGCCCCAGATACTTTTCGTTATTATGAGGAGCAGTCAATTCCTCAGATGCAGAGAAATAGCTAGATTCATCTGAACTTGATTTATCTCCCGCAACCTTCTCTGGACTATCAGGCTTATCAGGATCATATTCCTCATCCTCTGAATCATCTGATGATGACCCAGAACCGTCATCCAATTTTTTTCCGGATGCAGCAGCTGCTGCTTCAGGAAAGATTTTCTGTAAATGATAGCAGTGAACAATGAGCAACTAATTTCAACAATTTAAACAAAATCATATCTAGTGCAGACTAGACCTCCCAACTGTCAACGATAGAAATTTTTGTGGCATGAATATCCTTAAGCATGTCAATGCAATCAGCTTTACAATCACATCCAGGGCAAAGCCAGCTTTCATCGCCAGGAGGAACTATCCACGCAACCAAAAAAGTGAAGGAAATTAAAGATCAACAACTTGATATGGAAATAATAAGTGAAACAAAAATTAGCTCAGTGACATAATATTACTGTCTGTTTTTAAGAGAGGTGGTTCCAAGCAGAATTGATGGAATCCTCTTTCGCATGCACCATCACATAGAATGATATCATTATCAAGAGTCAGATCCTTAGAGCCACATTTTGCACAAAAAATCTGCACGCAAAGACAGCTCAAGATTCTTAAATGCCCATTTTCAATTATAAATGTTGACATCAAATCATGTCAGACAAAATAGAACCATGAAAGAAAGCATCGATCTCAGAAAAAAGTAAAGAAACCTTTCCTTGAGAGTCAAACCCGCTCATGGTACTTTCGTAACCAAAAAATTGAATGAAACACATAGCACTTCTTAAAAAATCAGAAATCTTTATGTCAATTAATTTACTGGTAACATCATTACATCCCTACCATTATCAGGTTTCGGAAATTATACACTCATGGGAATTTCTGCTGAAATGAAGCATTCATTATCATCCAGGCGGGTGCAAACAAAAGCAGAAGGGTTCAGAATAAACACTAACGACCTCAACTGGAGATTTCGAGCAACAGTAACCTTTTCTTACCCATGCTTTTGTTTTGGCTGTGAAATGATATACACAAGAACTACTCCCAGTCCATTTCAGTACAAAAAACAATTTAAAAGAGAAAGATAAAGACTTCAAGGAGGGAATACATATTTCCCAGGTCGTCTTTTTCTATTATTTTAATTAACCCCTGGGCTGAATCACAAAGCCTGTCCTCTTTATAAAGTATACGCTTTCTACAGCAAATCAAAACCCTAATTCAAGTGCTCTTTGGGAAGGTTTTAAGTAAAATAAACGGTTTGTAGCATTGGAGCGATTTATCTCATGCATGGACATTGGACAGAGCATAGTTCAACAGAATTAAGACATGCGACCAAGTTCCAGTTCAGTGCAAGTTATATAGAGAAGGAAAGGGTATAGCTACAATTCACACTGAATATTCCCTACATCTTCGCTGTCGATCTCTCCTCGAGAGTCGAATAGAGATTCCGGAAGCTTCCCCAAAGCAAGTGACTGATCAAGGCTCTGAAACAATGCTCTTATCTTCAATTTGTAGTTTATAATACGGGACTTGGCCTTCTCGAGCTCCTTCTCTGGCTTCAATTTGTCCAAGCTGCAAATCCAGAGAGATCAAAAAGATTTTCTCTATAAAAATAAATCATACATGTCGACATAAAAGTAAAATTTGAAAGTATGCCAAATTTTATTCAGAAAAATGACGCTAGATGTTGCATTTGATCTGCAAAGTTTTATATTAACTATTTAATCTTACTAAACTTCCTCCAACATGAAAATAATGTAACTAAGCACAGTATTTAATCGTAAATTGAATTCCCTGACTAATAGAAGCTTATCTCACTCAACTTCAACTAATAACAGTTCAAATCATGCTATTGTCAATATATTGCAGCAGAAGGCCACATATATAGTTAGAAACGTTATTGAACTATTTCAACAAAGCAATCCATGCAGAAGAAAAGGTATAACATACAAGTAAATACTATATTTACCTTTGCCCTCTCCAGCCTTCAGCAGAATAAGCATCAATTAAGTTTTGCTCATAGCTTATCCTGTGCATCAAATATCTCAGATGGGTTTTTGTTCTCGAGAACTCATTGATGGTATTGTTTTGCATATTCTTTGGTTTTCTTCCCCTCCTTTTCTTTTCTACATTAGCATTGCCTTCTTGGACTGTCTCAACAGGCTCAGGAGACTTAACTTTTTCTTGCGATTTCGGACGTAAATCCCACGAACTAGTTACTGGACCTTTTAGTTTAGCTTTTCTGTTTCTTCGCTGCTGGGAAGACCCTCTATCATCATTTCCTGAAAAAACAGAATTACTAGTAGCTTCTACCTTCACCTGTGAAACCTTTTCATAGCCAGGATCAACACCTGAAGGCACTCTATCATCATTTTCCAAGAGAACAGAATCATTACTAGCTTCTACCTTGACTGGTGCTAGCTTTTCGCAGCAAGGATTAACGCTGGAAGACCCCATATCATCAATTCCTAATACTAAAGAATCATTAGTAGCTTCTACCTTCAGAGGCACCAGCTTCCCGTTTGTGCCAGAAGGTATACTCATATGCTCAAGGCATGTGAACCCATTCTGGGATGCAACCTCCAAATATTTAGAATCTAAATCTATCCTCACATTTTCCAATGTCGGTTCTTGTTCCTTTGTATCCTTGTTATTGGAAATCTCACCATCAGTTAGTCCTATTTCTCCAATCTCTTGCAATTTTTCTTGTGCTAAAACAGATGTCTTTTCAACAATTTGAGCTCCAGTCATCTCTTTTTGCTCCGCTGTTTCACTATCATATCTTTGATCTTGGGCTGGATCACTAGGATTTTTCGACTGTTCTAACATGTTAGACTCAAGTTGCACAGCCCCATTTTCCATCAGCCCCATACAAAACTTCCACCACTTTTTAACTCTTGATTGTCAATAACTAAAACTACAACTAGAATTGTCCAATTCTTGTAGGGCAAGATGCAAAGGAGCTCGGGAGTTTCGCCCCTCTACTCTTCTAGCCTAATCTCGACGAGTCGCCAAAAATATCAATGCAAAAGTTCAGTTCTCGAGCATTGCTATTCCGAGATGACCCGCAACTACAACCAAACCAACAAAACAACTTAAACAAACTATAAACTTCCCATGCAACCTCTCACTTTCCTTTTTCCTGAAAATAAAATAAAAAACTTTCAATTCCATACGCAGACTAATACTCCAATAACATAAATATTCAACAAAATAAGCTAAAAAAAAGGGAAGAAAAAGATCAAGTACACTAACATACGGCCTCAGATCAAGAGCATAAGAATACAGCTCGAAGTTA
Organism: Mentha longifolia; assembly: GCA_001642375.2. Classification (NCBI taxonomy): domain Eukaryota; kingdom Viridiplantae; phylum Streptophyta; class Magnoliopsida; order Lamiales; family Lamiaceae; genus Mentha; species Mentha longifolia. Next base: position 24,062,960 of record CM038120.1, on the reverse strand, counting down.
AAGCTAGGGATTGTTCAATCATTCTACTAAGATTTCCTATCCTTTCCGCAAAACAAGCTAAGATTAATAAAAAAAAACAAAAACAAAAGAGAAACGGAAAAATAAAAGGAAAAGTAAAGTTAATGGCTCGGGAGATTTGCTTAGCCGAAGATGCTTCTCACCGCACACAAAATGTATATATAACCGCCTCTCTCTCTCTCTCTTCTCTTCCTCTCTCTTTCTCTCTCAATTTGGTGTGTGTGTGAGTGAGTGAGTGTGTGTTTCTGTGTGCGCGCTTTTAATCCTCCAAATAAGCAAGCAGTAGGAGGTTCCCTCGCTTACACCACCGAGACAGATAATTGGGAGGGCTAATTTGACTTATGCCATCGCTAATGTGCGCCTGCGGGGTGCACCGAAATGTTGTTGGAACGGATAATCCCACAGTACGTCGGTCGAATTTTGGGCTGACGTGTGCGGGCCTAGACCTAGGCCCGTATTTTTCTGGGCCCAAGTTTAGTTTTTTTTTCTTTTATTATTATATAGAAAAAGCCCAAGTCTATTTTATGCTAATGCAATTAGGTAAACACGTCCTTGCATTTTGTTTTTCTTTTTCTTATCATGAGATGAGATGGAGATTTGTCGTGGGAACTTTTAAAATGTACTTTTGATTAAATTTTGTTTAGTGTAGATTAACATGCGAGTTAAGAGAACAAATAAATCTGGTAGGAAATTTGAAATTTTTGACTTGGCTTGAATGAAAGTTATGAGAGTGCTAGAAGTGAGGTCTTAATGCTAGATCCATTATCAAGTGTAGATAAAGCTTACTCAATGATCATTCAAGTGGAAGATCATGTGTATCAAGTGTGGATAAGCTTACTCAATGATTATTCAACTGGAAGATCATATGTGCATGTGCTGCCCTAGAGACAGAGGTTAAGTTTCGAGACCAAAGGTCTCGAGTTCGAATCCTCCGTGGCAAGGTCTTTAAATTTCGATTAATCAAAAACATAAAGTCACTGGAACTTCGCTTAATCCATCCTTGCTCTTGTGCTTATATATATATTCATATCTGCTTGCTTATATTCATCCGTCTCAAACTAAATTCACTTCTTGTTTGAAAACTTGCATTAAAAATAAAAATAAATTCCATAATTTAATACTGAGTACTTTTGAGTGCAGCAACCAATTCCTTATGAAAAGCTTCAATAATCTCTTATGAAGCAAAATTCCTTCTCTTCCCTCTTTTTTTATCCAAAAAAGCTCTACCTTCCCAGAAAGTCATTAAAATTAGAAAACAAACATTCTATATAATCGAAGAGAATCACTTATCTATATTCTATTATAAAGTTAAAAGACCAGAACACTAAAAATCAATTTTCATGGCTTCGAGAACTGGAGATCAGCCAAAAAAAAAAAAACAAGAAATGGACTTAGACAGATGGGAATTAATTCTTCAATATATAAAGGGACCCCTGCGCATCAAATCCTCTTTGATCGTGAGTTGAACATGGTCTGGTAGCTGGCTTTGAAGAAAGCGTTTGAGGTAGTCGGGCACACCCAGACAAACGATATCTATTCGACAAAGCGCAACACAGTTGTTCCAAACGTAGGTCACTAAATCGACAGCATGATCGTTCACTGTCTGCCCATAAGGGAAATGGAGATAAAACACTTTGAGATGCTGGTGAGGAGATCTACCAACATTTGCCATCTCTTGCATATATGCAGTCGGCTCTTCTTGCTGATTACGATCGCCGCTAAACTGAAGACGTAAGGACAATGGTTATTGAATAGTACCAATCAAACTGCACTTTGTATCATAGTAGTGTCTTGCGCCTCTTCTATATATAGACGCAGAGAGAGAGCATATAGCAAGTATTAATAGAATGTAGATCGAGTCACTGACCTGTAATGTGAATTCTTCGAGACGAGAAGATGCCCATATTACACGAGTTACTGGCAGGAGACTGTGATTATACACTTCAAAACACGCAATGGCCAACTTCTTCAAGTAAGGCATTTGAGGAAAGGTATTCGTCCAAAACTCCTAAAGAAATAAAAACCGAGCCATAAATACGCATGAACAGAGTAGTTGAAGCCACATTTGATGTATTAAGTGATCTAACCTTGGGATGACGGAGGCGAATGTTGAGAAATTGCAGTTGGGAAATGTGGGAAGATGCTGCAGAAGCAAAATGGTGCATAACGAATTCGGATGTATTTATTTCAAAGTTTGCCTCAGCAAGTATCGGGACATTCTCAAACAACAGCTCTCCTGCTTCATTGCAGAACCTGATAAAAGTAAGTTTCGGAGCAGATATTTTTATGGATTTTCCACCGCGGCACCTGGTTAGGTCCAAGTGCTTTAACGACGGGCTACAAACCTTGATATTAGAGGTCAGATTTACGAAATGGATCCTTAATAGCTCCAACAATGGACAATTATGTAAGAACAGCTCGATATCTTCACCGCTTACTTCCAAAGTTGCTAGATGCAAGCTTTTGAGGGATTGAAAGAAGATAAGACTTCGAGGATCCCCATACATCGTTCAGATCTCTCTCAATGACTCTCCGAGGACAACCTCATTCCAATCTGAACACTCGAAGTTTAATTCCAAACTCTCAACTTTTCTCAAGAAAACAAATTCAAGCCATTTAGTAACTGCCCACCTGGCTGATTCGTCTACATAGCAACAGATTCTGAACTGTTTCAAAGAAAGGGCTTTATGCAATTGGAGAATCAAGTTCACCATTTCCATATACTTTTGCACCTCCGCCCTTGTATTTACACGACCGGAGATGGGAACAATATCACAGTCGATGTTGAGATTAGGGGTATGTTTCCACGAATTCAACCAACGAGAAGAAAGAACACAAGTGGCCGCAGCTATCTTCAATGGTAGGAAAGAAAGTAGGATAGAGATGATCTGATCAGGCAACTGACTTATTCTATCGGATTTGAGGTTGAATTTCAGATTAGGGATGTGTTTCCATAAGTCTAACCATCGAGAAGAAAGAACGGTAGTGGATGCAGCACTCCTCACAGGCAGGTAAGATAGTATCATAAGCAGAACTTCATTAGGCAACTCACTTATCCTATCATCTCCTCCATTATCAACTCTTTCACCACTCTATCAAACAACGCAACAGTCATACTATACACAAAGAGCAACAACAATGCCAGAATATATATTTCTCACCACTGCGTTTACATGATTTATATTGCCTAAGATAATCAATAGGTAAAAGAACTACAATTGATTCACAGCAATAGGCTTATATAGAAAAATGCTCATAATTTTCAGCTAAGAGAAAGTATACCGCAACTGACAAAGAATCACATAAAACAGAAATGCGCGTAACCTAAATTAAGGCAGAATTGGGAACAAAAAATTAAAACCCTAAAACATCCCCAGTAGCCACACGCCGGCGCCCGCCGCCGTCCACCACCACCGCTGCCTCCCATTTCAGAGACCAAAACATGAATCAAAGTGAAAAGACGACAATTGTTTTGAGGTTACCTGATTGGGCAGAAAATCAGAGTCGGGCTGCAAACGCTCTTCATCCATGGCAGCTTCTACCTGAGAAATTAGCACTACAGAAAGCAGGATTGGTTGTTATCATATGCCGATTCAAAACTATATGCAAGTTGAGAGAAAGAACAAACCCAGATTCGAAACGTTTGAAACGACGATTTAGCTCATTCAAATGCAGCATTATTTTTAGAAAGTGTAAAGACTGCTATTTATTGTTCGATTTTCAACAATTAATATCCATTGCTGCGGTGGTTTGTACTTCATTTATTAAATTCGTATCAAGCAAACTGGCGTTTCGTTCTCAAATTTGTAATGACCCTCCCTAGAAATGATTTTTTTTTTTTTGGTGATTATTATATGATGTAGTGACAATAATTCATGAAGCTATCTGTTTTCTTACAATGTTGCAAGGTTTAACATTTACTAATTTTCACGGAGTTACAGTTGTAGAGGGTAAGTTTATAATCGATGGTGATGTCAAACTCATTCAGGTTGGACGGGTTATGGGATGTGATATGATTATTTTAATTACATGTGTTTTAGTGGTACTTGTATGTCATGACTAGTAATATCAAATTAAGAATAAAGTGCAGGTCAATACTAGGTCTTGTAATATATTCTATTTTTAATTTCTACAAGGTAAATATGGGATTAGGCCGGTTAAAATAAGTCAATCTGGCCTAATCACCCAAATAAAACGCCCCTAAATCTTTTTTTTGGCCGTCTGTAAACTATGTCCTTCATCCATTTTTTGACGTGGACTTTACATCCATTCTTTCATTTCAATCTCAAAAGTCAACGAAAATATATTTTTATATTCATTTCAATTTATACTCACTCACATTAAATGGTACACAAACATCACTTTAACATGACTTATTATAAAAATTAAAAATCGCATTGAAAGATTCTGATTACATACTTAGACTGAATTTATCGGCGACCTCCTATCGGAGGTCGCATGACTTTTGCATTTAAAAGAAAACTTTAATTCCGCTACAGTACATGGAGGTCGCCGATAATTCAGTCTAAGTATGTAATCAGAATCTTTCAATGCGATTTTTAATTTTTATAATAAGTCATGTTAAAGTGATGTTTGTGTACCATTTAATGTGAGCGAGTATAAATTGAAATGAATATAAAAATATATTTTCGTTGATTTTTGAGATTGAAATGGAAGAACAGATGTAAAGTCCACGTCAAAAAATGGATGAAAGACATAGTTTACAGACGGCCAAAAAAAAGATTTAGGGGGCATTTCATTTGGGTGATTAGGCCAAATTGACTAATTTTAACCGACCTAATCCCATATTTACCTTGTAGAAATTAAAAATAGAATACATCTCTAGACCTAAGTATTGACCCGCACTTTATTCCTTAATTTGGTATTACTAGTCATGACATACAAGTACCACTAAAACACATGTAATTAAAATAATCATATCACATCCCATAACCCGTCCAACCGAATGAGTCTGACATCACCATCGATTGTAAATTTACCCTCTACAACTGTAACTCTGTAAAAATTAGTAAATGTTAAACCTTGCAACATTGTAAGAAGACAGATAGCTTCATGAATTATTGTCACTACATCATATAACAATTACCAAAAAAAAAAAAACATTTCTAGGGTCATTACAAATTTGAGAACGAAACGCCAGTTTGCTTGATACGAATTTAATAAATGAAGTACAAATACATAACAATTACAAACATCAACTATATCAACATCAACTATATCACGAGCACAAGTAATTCAACTTTATTCACGCCATGTCTCGAGGCTGAAAAATCTACATAACGTTGGCCTAACTACAGAATGGTCCCAATATACACGATCCCGGTCAGATAAATTCTAACCTATTTCGCAAGAAATGCTCGATTTGTATAAGTGCCTGGAGACGAGCATCGTTACATTCAGCCACAGTTATCGAGTGTGCAAGACAAAGATGAAGCAGATCTAGTAGAGAAAGAAGTAGAAGACAAACCTCAATCGCAATTGCAGTGGGAGAAATATCAATTACATCTTTGTATCCCAGTTTAGCTGCCATGTCTATTACAACACAAAACATTGCCAAAAACCAGCAAATTTCAGATAAGAAAGAATTGTCGAAAAATGAAATATCCAATAGAAACGAAAGAGCACTAAGACCCTACTCTCAAGAGAGACGATCACATCAGCATTGGCATAAGCTTCACCCCTCTCTTCGAAAAGTGTAGACAGTCGCTTCATGGTCTACACAAATCGAGAGTAAATAGTCATATGTTTCAATTCACTGGCTCTTTCCTTGAATCAAAAGTGAAATCCTACCTTAGTATAAGGATCTCCATCGCCATGATGCAAGAGGGGCCGAGAACCGGTACCAACAGCTATGATTCTACGAGCTAAGGCTTCCAAAGGCACATCTAACCAAACACTGATACCCGTTCTCATATGTCTCCTAACATCAGAAGGAACAACTATTTAACACTATGAATCAGATTGAAAACCCTAAATCCTAACCGATTATTACCAATTAACTGGCCGTACAACTGCACCTCCACCTGTTGAGACAACTAGTTGATGCATCGAAGACAGCTTCTTCAACACTTCAGTCTAAAGAGCAAAAATTTGTTCTCAAGTCAGTGAGAATGGACAGGTTCGACTTTTGAGTCTTTAACAATGGCCAGGATTGGCTCAAAAAATTATATATTTCAGACAGAGAAAGATTGAATCAGTGAGAAGTAGCAACTTCAGTATGCGTGTGTGCGTGTGTGATTTAGCTTAAACATATATTCCCTCGTAAGTTTGGCAGATCCCTTACTGAATAAAATCATAAATCCCTTAGTAAGTAGACAAAATTTTCGATACATCCATTAGAAGAAGCAGCAAGACATGTGGAAGAGGACTAAATGGGTATACTACTTGGAAATTCCTAACAAGAGATAAATCAATAAATCTTCTTCTATGCTTTTGCTAAACCATCCACGTCAAGAACATTTTAAGGACAATAAAGGAAGTTTAGAACATTTCATTGTTTGTCTAGGTCACAAGTCCAGTTTATCAGCGAAAAAAATAGAAGAAATCTTGGGTCTTTCATTGTAGGGAACTAGGAATGATCCGTTTATTAGTAGGAAAAAAAAAAGTGATGGTTTAGTGCTGGCTAACCTCATTATCTCTAAAGAAGCTCTCGCCATGTAACTTGAATATTTCGGCCACAGTACTTAGACCAACAGCCTCCTCTATCAGTACATCACTGAAACAGTAACATTATATAAGTTGCTAAGATTGATTATAGCATGATCGTAGTGGGTAATTCCAAAAAACACAAAAACAATAATCCTCGAGGCACAGATATCCTTAAGATTAAACAACCAACTAGAATCATTAAATTGGAACAAAATATATACTGATTTTGACTCTGTTTGAATTTGTGTGTGTGTGTGTGTGTGTGTCCTCTCTTGTTGAAAGTAACATTTGGAACTAACCAGTCAAGAAATGAATATCGAAGAGCTTCTGACAAAACCTTGCCCACTGTTGTTTTCCCAGATCCCATCATTCCTGCAACATAGAAAATCTTCCATTAAGAACACCAATAGCCTTAAGCAACTGATATTCGTTTTAAAATAATTGATATATTAACCCACCAACAAGATATATGCAACGTCCATCTAAACATGGTTCAACGTCTTCAGCTTTTCTCTGTCATAGTAGCAGTACTGGATCAATATTTGATTCAAGAGTTCAACTATCGAGAACTTGCCGCATTTTCAAAGCTAAATTTAAATCCATACAGCTCAACGCAGTTGTTTGCCACTAAAAGGGTTTCCCAAGCTGGATAGTTGTAAATAAAAGAAAATGTTGCAAGAACTTGCCTTTATGGTATCAGATTCATCAAGCAATGCTGGAGAACTTTCAGATTCCAGCACTGAAGCTTAAAAAAACAGAGAACATCGAAAAATGTCAGTGTGCGGTTATTGCAGGTGAGTTGATGAACCATTTTCCAGCTTTCTTTTTATAGGTTGAATGAAGGTAAAATACCAAAAACTTCCAAAACACATGCATATATATACAAATGCACAGAGGGATAGAGTGCATAGGAATAACACAATTGTCCCTATTCCAACCCTATTCAATCAGAATGACCTAGATCGACGACTTCAATAAAATGTATAATTAAGAAAAACACATTTGCTTGAATGTGCACCTTGATAGGTTGTGTGAAATGTTTTTGACATAAACAATTAGCAACAAAAGACTACTAAACTAACCTCAACTGTCCTTGTTTAATATGCAAAAAAAAAAAAAAATACTGTCATCAACTAATCAAGAACTGATTAGATGTAAGTCAAGAGAGAAACAAACACAACAAGCATCCGGTTAAAATAAGAGCAAATGCAAAACCATTAAAGAATGTTATTTCTCCACAATCTACCTTGACGATTTTCAGCAGAACACGAGACCTTCAAGGATAGAAATCCATGGCTTCGTTCTTTAGCCTGGGGACAACGATAAACAGACATCTGGTACGATCGTTGCACCCCATATCTCCGGAAGAACTGCAGAGAACCGGCCGGTTTTCTTGCAAACTTTTCCGGGTTTACCCAATTGGGCAACTGCAAAGCTGATGAACCCCTTGCCTCCATCCTCTACCACTCCTTATTTCACAAGAATTAAATTACAGTCCCAAAATGAAACCTCTGCAGTTAACATGAACAATTGAACATCAATGATGAAAAATCTCGCTTCAATAAGGACTATAGCCAGAAAAACTGGAAAAGGTCCAGTCTTTCAAATCGAATTCAACCAAAAATATATGAATAGATAATAAAACAAGGCAGCCCAACAAATTTATATGAGAGAGATAATAAATCGAAGATGAACAGAGCCCACCTACCACGAATTCAACGCATCGAAGGATCGATTTCGTTGAAATCGGCGTGAATGTTGCAACAAAGGTATATAATAATAAAATAAAATGAATTGATTAAGAAACGAAAGAGAGAGTGAAAAATAAGGTCGCACCTACCAGAAATTGAAACGACGGATGTAGTTGAGGTGAAAATGGGGGTAGGTGACTCTGCCAACTTTTCAAATGGAGTTGTATTTATAATACGTCAAAATACGCCATAAATACATCCCTTTTTCTTATTTTATACAGAAAATACGTTCAGAAAAAGAACAAAAATGGTGGAGCGGATTCCATTAGAAGAAAAACAAGAGCGCGGACTCACTCTAAAACCCTATTCACTATTCTCTTCACTCTGCTGCGACTGGATTAGGCGAAATCGCCACGGGCAGAAGGGAGTTTTCCGCCGCCGTCGTTCATTGCGCCGCCGCCGGAAGGGAGTTTTCCGCCGACATCGCTCAGTGCACTGCTGTTCTTCCCTGCGAAATGGCGATTCCTCTTTTAAGTTTTCTCACCCAAAATTTGTGGTGCAGTCTCTTCAAAACTTATTAAATTAAAAATAATGTGATAAATTAAAATTTAATTGTTAATCTGCGTGTTAAAATTATAAATAGTTAGATATGATCTGAATAATGTTGTAAATCATGTAAAAAGAAACACTACTCAAATCTCAATGATTCATAGCAAGAACAATTTTGGCCTTCACACTGTCATAAATTACTAAGTTAGTAAAGAAACAGAATTCAAGATTCTTGTAAAGTTGTTGAACATGGTTTCAAACTCTTGAATACAATTGGACAGTAATACTCGGATGTCCACTGTGTGCACGATTTATATGACCACCGATGACGTGACAATAGTATAAATAAATAAATAAATTAAAATTATATTAAAATTAAGTAAATACTATTAAAAAAATTAAACCTACTTTAAAAAACTAAATCCTAAATGAAAAAAAAATGTCACATTAAATGTGTCAACGGTAGACAATGGAGTTTTCTGTGCAATTAGGTATAATTCTATTCACTTATAAACATAGTGAACAAGCTTGAATTTATTATTCTATTAACATGCTTCCCACATTTATTAACATATAGTTTTTCTCAATCAGCATCGAAATAATTTCAATAATTTTATCTAACCAAGAAACAATACAAAAATTTAAATAAAACAATACCCAAAATTTCAAAAGTTACTGCATGTGCGCACCTTTCGGCACCTGATTTGTGAATCCCTTGTACCAGATTCACGTATCTAATATTTTTTATTATTTGACGATTCACCAAATGGCAAATCCGATGCGTATTGCACGAGAATCACGCGCTACAAGAATCAGATACGGCAATGTGCTATTTTTTGAAGAATTCGTGCAACAGAGGTTCTTGACGAATAGCTTATACCTTTCATGTTGGTGGTTTGTTGGGCAATCCTCCATTATGAACAAGCAGATTGAGAAAATCGAAGAGAAGTTAAACAGCAGTATAGAGATAAGGAGAGCTCTGCTGTCGTTGCAGTCGTCGCCGATGATAGCACTTGCCGTTGCTGAGCACTTCACCCGCCGCCGTCAAAGTCATTTAAAAAAAAAAGGTAAGTTTTCAAAAATTCTGCTCGTTTTGCGGTGCTCTTATTTTCAGCAAGGCTCCAGAGATAGTAGAAAAGGTGTGTGAGGACAAGAAGGGCAGAAGGAAGATAGTGAATCTCGCCGGTCGCCTGAACATTGCGTTGGACGGGCTCCGCAGCCTTGTGGAGGATGCTGGTGTCCACGAGTTCGTCGCCGGGAAAAACCAGAGCAACTACAAGATTCTCGTGCAGAAGGCGGAGGAGCTGCTCGGTTATGGGCGGGAGGGTGAGAAAATGAAAAAGGCGGCAGAGGATAAGCTTTCAAGAATTTATACATATGATGGGGGGATAGAAGTTTGCTGTCCATCATTGTAATCTTTTCTGGTAATGCCTTCCGTGTTCTTGATGTCCCCTACTATCTAAGGAGGTGACAAAAGGGGTGTTCTATTCGTTCTTGGTCTTGGCTATGTTGCACATATACGGGGGAATAGGTGCGGGAGCGATACGATACGGGCATATGAATTCGTATTTTCAAAAATTATAGGTTCGATTCGATAAGGATACGTTTATATGTTTATATTTTTATTTTTTATTATATATAAAATTAATACAATATTTAGAAATTAAAAAAAATGTATATAGTTTTTCTCAATCAAAATCGAAATATTTTCAATAATTTCATCTAACCAATAAACAATGCAAAAATTCAAATAAAATAAACTCCTGAAGAGTTTAAAATAAAATAACTCAAGCGATTTACGTACAATATTCTTTTTCGTATTTACATATTTGGTTTCTCACTTTTTTTATTTTATCGAATTTAAATTTAAGTCAAATTGAAATACTTAAAGTTTGCGAAAAAATACCCAAAATAATTAAATTTTCAAAAGTAACTCCATGTGCACATTTTTCCGCATCCGATTCGTGAATTCCTTGTACCGGATTCATGTATCTAATATTTTTTATTTTTTATTATTTGTGGATTCGCCAACTGGCAATTTCGGTGCATATTGCACGACAATCGCACGCTATAAGAATCCAATACGGTAATATGCTATTTTTTTTGAAGAATCGTGTGCATCAGAGTTGTTATGTAAATCTATATTGCCCCTAAACTGGATTAATTATTCCCACTAATTATCGAAACCAACGAAAAGAAGGCCGATAATTTTTGGGCTGGTGTGTGCGGGCCGAGATCAAGGCCCGTATTGTTATGACCCTAATTGGTAGCTGGACTACAATAGAACCAATATTAATGGACTTTTTAGCTACCTTCAGGCCCAACCCTAATCTTCTTATATCTTGTTTCTTTTTTCATTTGGAGTTGTATCTTTTTTTTTTTTTCTTTTTCTTTTTTGTAAATTTTCGTTCATGTAGACTGTAGAGCATGCGAGAGTTAAAAGCATAAATAAATAGGTAGAAAGTATTGTTATATTTGTTGTTTGATGCACAATTTATTTCTCAAATGATCTGTAGTAAACTTTGGGGTGCGTGTGCATAAAATATAATTTCTCAAAAACGTGTATTGTTACGCGAGACTTCAATTTTTTTTTACATACTGTAAAGCCAAGGCGTGCAAAAAATTATACTCCGTTAAATAAAACTCAGATAAAACGCTTTAACTTATAATTAATCATTTAATTGTTTTTTTTAAGTAATTGAACTAGTCAAACACCCATGACCATGAGGATATTGTAATTATTACATATAATAAAAGTAAGTTAATGTATACCAATTGACCAATCAGCAACCAACAAATGTGATGAAGACTAAAATTTAATCTACAGAATTATTCGTGACACTATAATTAAAAAATTACTCATGTCCTTGGTTGTTAGAAAATATTATGATCAAAGAAGTAAATAAAATATTAATTACACAATAATAATGTTAAAAAAAACAACATTGTCGGTCTTTGTTAAATATTGAAAGCAACTATACACCTAAAAAGGATTAACACTAGTAAAAATTTATGAGAATTCATAGAAAAATGCTTTACATGAAAAAGGTATGCAATTATTGGTGGTGTTAGTAAAAAAGGAAGCATGACTAACGTGGAAGAACATAAATCTGTGCCCCCAAATAAAGTTCAATGACTTTATAACCACCACCTTCTAATTTTTTATAAAGAAATTTCACTATCAGTATTCATATTTTAATTCTATGTATGTTGGATAAGTGACATACTTATACATATATTTATAATCTATATATATATAAAAAACAAAATGAATTTTGCAGTTATTTTTTGGCGCCACTTTTAGGTTAGATTAGTCATTTTAATTATAAGAAGTTATTTTTAAAAAAACAGTTATTTATATTTTATACATCTACGTGGGCGGTTATCCGGTTACTATTGTAGCAGTTCGTTCTCACAGTTGCATTATGAGGCATGCACCGTACACGTAATACAAATATTTGAGTAATTAATATTTAATAAATACCCACTAACTCACATATTTAATGAAGTAATTGTGTACGGCGGAAGAAATGACAATTTAATTAAAACTGGAAGTGATACATATACGTTGATACCCTATAGAGTGAGTAAATATCTTTATATTTTTTATATTTATTTTTGTACTAGATCACATGGATTGCATACAACAGAAAAACAAAATGTTCCGTTTTTAGAATGACATTGATTTTGAAATTGGAGATGCTCGATGTTTCATTTTGATCTATGAAGAAGATAAGAATGATACTTCCTCAGTCCCAAGATTCTTGACACATTTTTTTGTAGCATTTTCGGCACGCATTTCCACGTTTCTTGGTGATGGGTTTTAAAATGAATTTTTGAGGTATTTTTCTTTTTACGGGATATATTTAAAAATCATCTAGAGTGGGATGGAAGGAGTAACATATAGAGGTGTTCTAAAATATACTAACATTATATATTTTTGTGTAGTGACCTATAATGTAGGGTTTTTTTAAACATAAACTTTATATTAATTTGCTTTAACTCTCAATTCTCTGTAATGGAATGGTTGCCGTGCATCGCACGGGTACGCGTACTAGTTGCAGTTTAATATAAACACATAACTACGTGAGCCAGTTACTATTTTGATTCTCTATCAATGACTAGTGAAATATATAATTCTACAACCAGTTAGTGGGTATTTTTAGTAATTTACGTTGCTTCAAATAGCAATCAATTATACATATATATGCCTCAATAATTTGTGTAAAGAGAGAAACAAAAAAATCCTTTATACTCCCTTTATTTTTTTTAAGTGTCCTGGTCAACAAATCGCAAATAACAAGGAAATGTATAAATAATATTTTAACCTCATTTATTATTCTCTTTTTCTGCACACCACCTTATATATAACATTAATTATAAGGGCAAAATTGGAAAAATATAAATATTATGTTATCAAATTCCGAAATAAGACACTTAAAAATAAACAACAAAAATAGTTACTAGGACACTTAAAAAAAACAGAGGGAGTATTACAAATCTTTTACTATTAAATAAGAGCCCATTATCCTTTTCTTAAAATAAAAAATAAAATAAAAAAACCATTATAAATCAATCTACCGTAATACAACATGCATGAACAACGACAATATCTTTTCTCTTAAGAAAAAGACGTAAAAAAACACAAAAGGGCAAAAAATTCATTAACAATTGATAAGAAGAAATGAGACAAAGGGGGAGTGAGAGTGAAGTTTCATAGCAACAAAGTGAAAGAAAATAAATTCCTTTTTGAATGTCAAATGTTCCCTTTACCGCTAGTCATACATTTGGACCAAAAGGAAAAGGAAAAATCTCACTTAACCGAAACAAGGTAGAAGTTGCTATAAAACAATGTGCCTAAATTAAACAAGATCGAACTTTCCTCTCTCTTTCTTAATTACTATCTAGTACTCACTCCAAGTGAGATATTTGTTGATTATATGTAAGGTATAAAATAATGGAACATCTCATTTTCGTTGGGACGTAAGAAGTAGTTTTAAAGAAAATACCCAAAAGTAACATTTTTCTTGAAACAAAAGAAAATTCTAAACATATATAAAGAAAGTGTATAATTTTAACCATTTTTCATATGTAACGACACATATATCCTTAATGAAATTGATTAATAAACTGATAAAACAAAAACCTAATCCCAATTATCCCGCACACTCCTTTTTTCATAAGGATTCATTATGCTACTCTATATGTCGTAGGCATACTCATTATGTCAACGAATAGAACGTCAATGTCAAAGAGTGATAAATTGACCACTGATATATACCCAAAAACAAAATCATACTACTAGACGAGAGATTCACATTGTTCAACACTATAATTCCTTTATTTATTTTTTAAAATTATAAATAATTAAAAAACAAACACATAAGAATTTTAACCAGTTCGGTCAAAACCGAACTCATCTGCTTAGAAACCGAACCGACCGAAAAAAAAAATATTTTCAATTTCTAACTTTATTTAGTTATAATCGGAACCGAGCCGACAACTCATCAACCCAGTACGATTTCTTGGTAACGATCGAGCCACGCTCACCCCTAGTTGTACCCGACTTTTCTAGGATTTAGTTAATGTTAATTAGTGACAAAAACCTTGATTATAAAAAATACACAACTTAACAATTATATTTATATAGATGAAGATGAAGATGATGGATACATAAGAACATAAAATCTGCAAAAAATGAAGAAATAGGAAATCGTGAACAAGGTACAAGACGAATGATAAAAGGATGTTTCCTAACGGCGGTCGGCTCTAAGTCTATACATATTTCGAATAATATTCTTTCACGTGCAAAAAGTCGATTGGTCCTTTGACTAGGAAGAAACAAACAAAACAATACTATTATAAAAAAGTAAATACTAGTACTACTAAAATTAATAATTAAAGCAAAATATATATAGAGGATGTTGTAGTGTAAAAACGTGATAAAAGAATTTGAAGTTTCCATCAAACAACCTATATTGCTCCACGTTTGTCCCATTTTCAAGTACAGTACGATACGACTATATATATGTATCCTTTTTTTCAAAACCTAATTATTTAGTGGACCATTATTATTTAATTATTACTAATATTCGATCTTCTTCTTCGGAATACGTGTGTCTACCATATACTCTAAATATTTTGGTTGATTTGGAGTACCATTTTATGAATATTTGAGATCCGATTATATATAAACATATTTTAAATCATTTCGAAATCTATGATATGTACACTCATTTAGGACTTTAATTAATACAAGATTCATACGATTAATTGTTCAAACTTTATTGAATTTTTTTATAAATTTCGAGTTTTTTTTTTAATAAATCAGGGAATGGAATCAAAGAAGAGGAAGAAAAAGTGCACTTTGTTTTGAAATTAGATGTAGCTCAATCTATATATATATATATATATCGGAATTATTTACTACTAGTAGTACTATATACTATAATTTTGTTGCTGCATGTAGCTGTCACGTACTCGTGTGTGCTAATTAAATTAATATATAGTATAATGAAAAATGGTGGAATAATTGGGAGGAAGAAAACCTAATTGTCGGTTGGACTTGGTTCTTGGTCTACGCAGTTTGGAATGAAGAAAACGACTATGATGTGCCTCAAGGGCACAGCTGGAATTTCTTGATTTTAATTAGTCTTAATGAAAGAAATAGATTTTCCTTAATTATAGTAACATTATTTTTCTTTTTTCTACTAACGTTAGAAGGGAAATCCGAAAATAGAAAGCAAAAGAAAAAAATTCTGATTGGGATCGACGTTACAAATTATATCTCCCACTAAAAATATAATATACACCTACATTTGTTTTTATTTGAAACAAAGAAAAACTTAATCAAGAATTTAATTATTCTTCAAAACGAGAAACAAAATTACTACTTACAGTATCTCATTAATTGCTTATCAAGAAGCACACATATCGATACGGACATTGCCGTGCATTAAGTTTGCGGGGCCCTATTTCACTTCCACAAATACAATAAAAAATAATAGCTCCGTTATGTCTAAAATAATACTTCATTCGTTCATGATTTGTTAAATATAATTTTCGTACTTGTCTAAAAATAACTAACCAATTATATTTTTGTCAATTAGATTTGGTTTTTGGAATAATTTTGGTATGGTTTTGACGTACATCCAAATTAAAATCCATAAATGACACTACACATACAATCCATTACATCTTCAAAAATAGGGGGGGGGGGGGAGATATTAATTGATGAAAATCCTACTACGAATTGCAAGTATACTTTGTGTCAAAAAATTTACAGATTCGGATTAATCTTTTTTTATACGAATTCTGCTTAATCTTTTTTTAATGTTTCATCCGTGAAAAATTGAATGATTTTCAAGCGATTTTACGCTGCTATCGTCCGAAGAAAAAGTGATGAGCGTTATTAAAAAATTGGACCCTCTTTGTCAGCCTTTTTAAAAAGTTTGCGAGACATTGATTTCATCAACTCACTAATAATAACATTAATATATTGAATTGAGTATTTTTTTTTTTACATGTGTATGTAAACAAAGTGGGTATTTATTGCATACTCACTTTGAGAATGTGTAGAAAAACGTATTAACAGACAATACTAATAGCGGACGAGACCCTCTACCTCAATTTCAGTGTAATTAAAGAGTAATCTGAGAAAAAATTATTAAAAATTGAAATTGAAAATATTTCAGTATAGACAACTTGGTCACAAAAATTAATTAAAGTCATCATTTACGCCTAAAAAATGTAACATGGGGGAAACAAGCTTTATAATGCTAGCTTAAACATAGATAATGGAAGCATGTGTATATATTTATGAATTAGAGGCGATAATAGACATTCATAACTTAATTAGTTTCATGTTCCAACAATTTCGAATAACATTCTATATCGACAAAACATCTGAACTAAATGTGTCATTAATTGCAAGTTGCAGTTTGGCCATTTTATTAAAAATATTTATCAACTATCCAAATATGTCTCAACAGCCAAACATCGACATAACGTTAACACGTCCCGTTCTTGCATTAGGGTTTTCTTCATTTAATTTCTCGATTATTCTTAGATTAATTAATTGGAATGTGTCATAATATGTTTTAAATCCATATTTCTATATATTGTTTTTTTAATAAAAAAAAAACTATGACTAAACTTTTGTTTTAAAACCACAAATTATCATATATTTTTTTCAGAATTTCTCAAAGATCAAATTCTGGCAAATTAAACATGACATGGCGATGGAATTGGAAATGTGTAGCAGGTTCAATAGTCAAAAAGACGTCGTTTGATCTAGCCGTCATATTGACTGGCAAAAACGACGTCATTTTGACTTTTGATCTAGCTGTGTCCCGACATTACTGATGTCAAATCGGATTCGATTTGACCCGCATCCGTTCTCGATTATTTTTTTTAAAGAAAAAAATTCAATGATTAGAACATTGTATTTTGACTTTTAAGAATGTCAAGTCTCCAACTTCTAACACCACGTCGGATTAGATTTGGCCATAATCCTATCTCTAAGAAATTTGAAATAACGTGGTGAAATTCATTGCATCATTCTAAATGAAATTAAAATTTTGGGAAAGTCTATAGTTTATTGTGAAAACACAAGACTAGGATGATGCAATATTCAATTTCACCACGTTTGAGTTGTTTGTTGATCAATAACATTACATTTTCCACAATAAACCTAACACTTAAGGAAACTAAGGTAATAGTTGAAAAATAAAACTTTGTTTAGTTAGCAGCATTTCATATTTGACTAATACACACATTACTTGAATATGAGGCTAATTGTTTGTAGTGTTTGATTTGAAGAAGAAAGTCGTTGCGTGCATGAAGGGGTACGTTTTTCTAAGTCGTCACCAATAATTTTTCCATTTCTTGAATTTAACCATTTAATCTTTCAATCATACTAAGATATTCATTGCCCACAGGTTGAATATATTTCCTTAATGGGGGTTTTATTACTTTGAAATTTGGGCAAAATCTTTGACTTTTCCCCTCAAAATTTTGTTGTATCTCTCGTACTTTTAAGTCAAACAAGCCGAATTATGAGAAGTAAAACGAGACACTGCACATTTCCATGAAAAATAATATTATAATATAATACAATCCAGTATTTTCGCCACATTTTGTACGGTAGTTCAACTTGGTATATATATGGAGAATATAAACTATACTAATTTATTGATCATCACAATCCACGTGAATTTTACAATAAGACAAATTAACACATACATGGTGATCGACATACAATTTTAGTGATATGTTTAAGAATAATAACAAATAACATTGTTTATTTTTTAATTAAGTTGAAGCTGGACTAATAAAATAATCACCATATTTTTTACCGAAAAATTACGTTCTTTAATTTCTAATTCGTTACGCTGAATTTATACTTCATTTTATACCTTAATATAAAAGGTCATATTACTCAATCCCTACCTACATGTTCTACTTCATTTTATACCTCTTAAACTATATATGCTATATTAAAAATATTTTTACACCTTCACGTAGGTGAAATCATGTAAAAAAATAGATTTAATTTAGCGTAAAAAATAATAAAAAATGAAATTATGTATTTTATGCACGAACTAAAATGCATATTTCATCATAATATATTATCAATATGATTTTTTTTTTGGTTTTGTTTAAGGAAATATCATTTAATGCATAATAGTACTTTTTTTAAAAAAAAAAAAAATCTGTAAAGCAATTTATTTCATAGAAAAAAGAAAACGCACAAGAAGTACCAAGCAACACAGCTTACAACGCCAACTCCCTGAACCATAGATTATACAGAGGCCGATTGGCCCAAACATTGTAACTCATATTCTCTCGACCTCCCCTCTCACGACGCACCAACTCCAAAAGCACCACTTGATCATAATAGACTAATCATCATAATGTATTCTTAGTACTAATGCACCTGTAAAGTGGTCAACAGTCTAGATCATTTAATACATATATATATAGAGAGAGAACGATTCGTGTGTTAATAAATCTTGGCGTGTTAAAATGTTAAAAATGCTTAAAGGTATACAAAACTATGCTTAAATGTGCATAAAATTATGCTTATTATATAATTGTGCTTTTAAATATACCAATTCATGCTTAAAAGAGATCATGCTTATTACCCTTTGAAATCATGCTTAAATCAATGACAACTATAGATTTGATTAAGATTAATGGTCCAGATTTATTCTTATTTAATACACCAGGATTTATTAACATATGAACCAACCTCTATATATATATATATATATATATATACAAAAATGTTATGCTGCGCGATTAAATTTGAGCGAATGGTGAGCGAAATGCCAACTCACCAAATTAATGCTTATATTTTCGTTTCTCTCTCTGTATAATTGATCTTAATTTCTTTTTCTTCTTTTATTTATTTCTCTCTCCAATTTATTAATGTCAACCAGTTTATTAATTTTAGTTAAGATTTATAATTTTTTTTGGATTTATAAATTCCCAATTAGGGTTTATGATTTTTTACTAGGGTTTATAAATTCCCAATTAGGGTTTTTTATTTATTTATTAGGGTTTATAAATCCCAATTAGGGTTTATAATTTTTTTATTAGTTTTTAAAAATCCCCAATCAGGATATGTGATTTTTATTAGGGTTTATAAATTCTTAATTAGTATTTCTAAATTTTAATTATATATTAATTTAGTTAACATATTAAAATGAATAAATATGATAAAATGTAGAGGAAATCAAAATTTGCATAAGAAAGAAAAATAATAGCAGTAAAATAATAATGCATAAAAATAGGAAGGAGAGAAATTATATGAGAGAAAATAGAAGAAAACCTATACCTGTTTGCTTATGTGGCGTTGTCGCCTAGATTAGTCGCTTAAGGTGGTCGCTTAGCATATCACCACTCTATATATATATATATATATATATATATATATATATATATATATATTTGTTATCTTTCTCCTATATATATAAGCTACGAACTGTATATTACCATTTGTACCATTTACAACCAGCTACTTTCCTTATTGAGATGTTCCATTTGTTTTGGGCTCTTTCCTATAAGAAGTAATTAGAGGTTTATTACATTAATTAAACTAACTTATTAATCTAATCTACCAACTCATTATTTACTTACATTTATGCGCGAACCCAATATATGTTGAATTGTAAAAAATTTAAATTATCATAACTTGCGTGTTTGTTTTTCTGACTTTTACGATTTGATACCAAATTAAAGATCTCGATAAAATATCTTAAAAGATCAATCATTAATATATATTTTTTAGACATACGATGTTCTATTTTTTTTTAAATAAAAAAATCTACATTAAAATTTTAAACACTACCCTGTATTTCTAATTAAGAACATGCTCCAAGAAAAAGGCTTGTTACTAACGAGACCGAGGGAGCATTAGCTAAAGTAGCCTACGAGTAATGCTCCCTTACCCACCATGAGTGTGGGCATACTTAATATGTCTACGGTTGAGGCGGTGACATTATATTTAAGAAAATTATAATTAATATACTTTATAAAAATAAATCATATCATAAAAAAGTAAACCTACTAAAAGTAACCTAAATGAAAAAATCATGTCACATCAGCGGTGAGCACGTTAAGTATGTTCACCGTGGGTAGGGAAGCATTTCTAAGTAGCCTATACACAAAACTAAAGATTATATATAGTATAAGTATAATTGCTCATCCGAATTTGCAAACGCAGGCTAGCTAGGGTATTTGACTAATAAAGGATAGGTTGCAACTCAAATTAAGATTATTATCTGTCAATTAACAGCTTTCATCCAAATTTAAGAGAATTAATCATGTGCATTTAAAGCGCAGCCCGCGTTCACAGCTATAATATTTCTTGGCTAAACCAAAGATTATGCTACAGTTACATGTTGTAATTTTATTATCTCAATAGTCGGTTGCATTATTAGGGCGGTTATTAATTAATTATAATGCTCTTCTTAATTAATTAATTCATACTACTATAATTTAATTATTAGTCTTGTCCCAGTTAATTAGTTTTCGACTATACTAGTTGTATAGTTGACGCCACTGTTTTTATAATCGTAGTTTAGTCATCCTTTAGTTTCTGCTAATGGTAATTTGATTTAGTCAAGTTTCATACTTAATTAAGCATTACTAATTAACAAATTGTAGTTAATCAACCTTAACTAGCCGGCAGTTTACATTAACTAATTAACTTCTAAATATGTCAAGTGTTGCAGGAAACTGGAAAGTACGTACAAACATTGACCCGGTCTGTTTTTTTTTTTTTTTTTTTAATTATTGCTATATTAGTAATACTATTATCCCTTACTAAATATTTATGTATCCATGATAATACATGTCTAATATGCAAAAATAAATCCTAAAAAATGAATTGCACTAAAAACACTTAAACCATACTATATTAAAAAAAGTCTGAAACTCAGCTACTTTTTTTTTTTTTACATGACATTGATACATCAGCGGTACTAGTAAGCTAACCCTAACCCACAGGTGTAGATTATCGATTTTTTGGAGCAAGAAAATCACCTCGATCGATATTAGATCATTTAACTGTAATACTCAATATGTGAATAATTGAATAACACAATAGAATATAATGCAAAATGAATAGTGATATTAAAAATAGATATATTGATGATGTGGAAATTAAACAAGAAAACAAAAAAAAGAAAGGGAGAGAGACAAGGCTCCATTCGATCCGCATAAGTATGTACATGAGAATTCCAACAACAATCTACTCCTGAGATTTGAGTGAAACCTCTACACAAATTCCTGGAACTCTGCTGGAAATCACCCTCCACGTGCATCTTATCATATAATTTCCTTCTTTTTTAAATTATTATTATTATTATTATCATCTCCTATGTTTTTTTTAATATATATATTGTTTGTTTGCATGGATCTGGAAGTAACAAACTCATCACTCTTTGTTTTGTTACTATAAATATAAATACATTGTCGCGCCATTTATTCAAAATTAATCAATCAATACCTACTTATTGCAAGAGTTTAAAATGTTTGTAATTTCAAGATGGATGCTTAAATGGTGCGACTTGGTTAGATAAGGAACACATATAACAAATGATGCAGGGTAGTGGCAGCCAGCTTAATTTATATTTTCATTTATTACATATATTCGACTATTCGAGAAACTACATATGTATGTTTAATTAATTGATTTATTTTTTAGGTAAAAAGGCCAATCTAATTAATGAGGAATTAATTATCTAATCCAAATTTCCTTAAACCTCGTTCTTGCATAATGCACTAACGAATTCACTCCTCCGTGTTTCATCAATTTGGTACTACATTATACTACCTTCATCCCATTAAGTTAGTCTCATTTACTATTTGACACGTATTTCCACCGAAACCTAGTATGAGTTTTAAAATATAATTTTGTAGTATCGTTTTTTTTACGGGATACTATGAGTGTCATAGTATCCCGTAAAAAAAACGATACTACAAAATTATATTTTAAAACTCGTACTAGGTTTCGGTGGAAATACGTGCATAAATAAAGTAAATGAGACTAACTTAATGAGATGTAGGTAGTAGTACTAACATCATCATTATTATAATTTATAATGATAATTATATTCCAGCCGTTTAAGATCAAAACCAAACTAATATTACCATGTTGAGTGTAGTATTATTGGAACTCAAGCATAAAGCAATTCTAGTATGTGCTTAAGTTTTCCATTTTCATAACAAACGTATTAGTTAGTACTTTCATTATTATTAATGCGTCACTCTAATTAATTATCTAGTGAGAGAAAGAGAGAGAACATGAGTCTGCCCCCATAGATATTTGTGACCTTTGCCTATACAAATGGGTAGAGTAGATACTTATCCCCACCCTTCTATTTTAGGCAGAGCATGGGTCTATTGTATTACCTCCGTCTCATTTAAGTAGACCTGTATTCCGTTTCGGTCCGTCTCAACTAATAGACCTGTTTCCTTAAATGATAAAGAATACTTGACTACAATTAACTCTCTCCCCTCAGAATTAATTATGGCCACACAATCTCCACTCTCTTGATTCTTGTATCTATAGGAACCGTCCCTACTTAAATGAGACGGAGGTAGTATTCCATACAATTAGCTACAGGAACTCTTATTATTATGACTGTCACCTACTATTCCTTTCTTTATTCATTTTTTTAATATATATTTTCAACTGTTCTACTACTAACTCCACATAATTAATTAAAAACAATGCATTTAATTAATTAAAAAAAATATGTTTAAAAAAATTAATAGTAATAAAAATATTTGCTTGGGGAAAAACATGCAGATGCTGGTGGTCTTATGTCACGTAGGGTGTCTGCAGGAGTGAGAGTTGCCGAGGCCGCCGGCAGGCCGTCGCTGTCGCGGTCCAACATCTTTACCGGAAAAGGGCCGCTCTGGTTCGCTGACGTGGCCCCATCGTCACCCCACCGTCGCCCCGGTCAAGGGACAAGGGCTACGTGTCCGGGCCCCCACCTTGTCCCTTCCTCCCCCTGCATCGTGTATGTACCAAACTGCCCCCTTCCCCTTCTCCCCTCCTTTTTACCCTTTTGCCCTCCCCGCGTCCCATACACTGCACGTTTTTTGCGTTCGGCCCCACTCCGACGTGGCCGCCGACGTGGCCGCCTTGTTCTCCCCTATATATATCACTTCCCGTCCCTCCCCATCTCCTCATTACCTCACCTCACCTCACCTCACCTCACCACCATCTTCTTCTCTCAAATAACTTAATTCTTGTAATTAATATTATATTCTCTCCTTCTCTCTAAAACAGAAAACAGCTTCCTTTTCCTTCTCTCTCTAGAAATCATTTGACAGTAATGGCGGTTGACTCGATCCTGTCTTCTCCGTTGGGGCCTCCAGCATGCGAGAAGGACGCTAAAGCCCTCCAGTTCATCGAGGAGATGACACGTAACGCCGACTCCGTTCAGGAGAATGTGCTGGCCCAAATCCTCGCCCGCAATTCCGACACCGAATACCTCCAGAGCTTCAATCTAGAAGGTTCCACCGATCGTGAGACTTACAAATCCAAAATCCCCATGGTCACCTACGAGGATCTCCAGCCCTTGATCCAGAGAATCGCCGACGGCGATCGCTCCCCCATTTTATCCTCTCACCCCGTCTCAGAATTCCTCACCAGGTAAATTCATTTTTTTTTTAATTTTTTTTTTCTATTTATTCATTTCACCAATCATGCATTTTCTTTTTCTTTTTTTCATTTTTTAACATTTTTATTTTTATTTATATTTTTAAATGGACAGTTCTGGAACTTCAGCCGGAGAGAGAAAACTGATGCCGACTATCAAGGAGGAATTGGACCGTCGCCAGCTTCTCTACAGCCTACTCATGCCGGTTATGAATCTGTGAGTACATTCGATTTTTTTTTTTTTAATTTTTTTTTTCAAAAAAAATAAAATAAAAATTCTGACAAAGTAAAGTGCATGAATGGAACAGATACGTGAAGGGACTGGACAAAGGGAAAGGGCTCTACTTCTTGTTCATAAAGTCCGAGACCAAGACACCGGGCGGGCTCCTGGCCCGACCCGTACTCACCAGTTACTACAAGAGCGACCACTTCAAGACCCGACCCTACGACCCGTATAACGTCTACACCAGCCCAAACGAGGCCATCCTCTGCCCCGACTCGTTTCAGAGCATGTACACTCAGATGCTCTGCGGCCTCTACGACCGCCACCAAGTCCTCCGCGTCGGCGCCGTCTTCGCCTCCGGCCTCCTCCGCGCCATCCGCTTCCTCCAGCTCAACTGGTGCCAGCTGTCGGAAGATATCCGGGCCGGGTCGCTCAGCCCGAAAGTCACCGACCCGGCGATCCGCGGATGCATGACCGGGATCCTCCGACCCGACCCGGAACTGGCCGATTTCATCGTCGCCGAGTGCTCCGAGGACAACTGGGAGCGCATCATCACGAGGGTTTGGCCCAACACGAAGTACCTCGACGTGATCGTCACCGGCGCGATGGCGCAGTACATTCCGACGCTGGATTACTACAGCGGCGGCCTTCCGAAGGCGTGCACGATGTACGCCTCGTCGGAGTGTTACTTCGGAGTGAACCTCAACCCCATGTGCAAGCCGTCGGAGGTCTCCTACACCATCATGCCAAACATGGCCTACTTCGAGTTCCTGCCGCACGAGTCGTCGTCGAACTCGGCCGCGTCGACCCGCGAGTCGCCGTCGAGGCTCGTTGACCTCGCCGACGTGGAGGTCGGGAAGGATTACGAGCTGGTGATCACGACCTACGCCGGGCTGTGCCGGTACCGGGTCGGGGACATCCTCCGGGTGACCGGGTTCCACAACTCGGCGCCGCAGTTCCAGTTCGTGCGGCGGAAGAACGTGCTGCTCAGCATCGACTCGGACAAGACCGACGAGGCGGAGCTGCAGCAGGCGGTGGACAACGCGTCGCGGCTGCTGCGGGAGTTCAACACGAGCGTGGTGGAGTACACGAGCTACGCCGACACGGCGACGATCCCGGGGCACTACGTCATCTACTGGGAGCTGCTGGTGAAGGAGTCGAGCGACGCCCCCAGCGAGGAGGTGCTGGGGCGGTGCTGCCTCGCCATGGAGGAATCGCTCAACTCGGTGTACCGGCAGTGCCGAGTCGCGGACAACTCGATCGGGGCGCTGGAGATCCGGGTGGTGCGAAACGGCACGTTCGAGGAGCTCATGGACTACGCCATCTCGAGGGGCGCGTCGATCAACCAGTACAAGGTCCCCCGGTGCGTGAGCTTCACGCCCATCATGGAGCTACTCGACTCGCGAGTCGTCTCGACTCACTTCAGCCCATCCTTGCCCCACTGGGGCCCACAACGACGTCGGTAGATTACAAAAAACCCCACAAGTCAATGCCGTCCGTGAAAGAAAGAATGATTCCTTAGTTTTTTTTTTCTTTTTTCTTTTTTTCAAATTTAAGAAATTTGGTTTTAATTTTAATTTTTGGTGGATTTTGTAATTGTGATTAGGTGTGTAAAGTAGAAAGCGATGGATGAAAGTTAGGTCTTTGTATGGAAATGGGGTTCAGTTAACCTTTGAAAATGATGTAATAGTATTATTTTCTTTCAGGATTATAATTCAATGAATGAATGCCACTGAACTTTCATAATGTTTCTTTCTTCCAAGAAACAATTAACATCTTATAGTTGACCACTATTTATTATGATAAGCCTTTTCAATTCAATTTTATCTATTTCCCCAAAATCGGGATTATGAGATGATGAAATATTGAAATTCCTTCTTTTTCATGCTTATCGTAACAACGCCACTCGCAATTTATCCCCATTTTCATACACACAGAGTCCCATCTCGATAAATATTGAGGTCATGTGCTTATTATAAAAATTGGGTCTTTAATCTTTCTAAAGTATCACTAAAAAATAATAAAGGAGAAAAGAGTAACAAACTATCAATGGACAAAGAGAGAAAAGCAAATCAAAGATAAGTGATTATATGATTTTGGGCAATTCAGACCCTTTATTGCAATTCCGTATTGCAAATCATGTTGCTACGATAGAGAGTCGCCACATGTCATGAATATTTCTGAAATCAACAATTTTTGTATATGGTAAACCTTTAATTATTGTTTTTTAGGGAAATACTTATGATATATAACGATCATCCGTCGTTGCAATATGAGATATGACACGTAATTGCAATACATAATTTAAATCGATTTTGGATCCCATTAATTTCTGCGCACACAGATATTTATTTTGAACGATAATTAATGATCTCTCATATTTCAATATATTATCAAAATTTGTCAATTTTCTTGCATATGTAGTTTGCATGTTACCACACATGAGTGAGATTTCTCGTTAGAGCTGAGCACACCTGAGTACTAATCCTTATCTTTATTATGTTTATTAATTTAGCAAGTAAATCAATAATAATCAGATCTTAAAAATATGTATATATGTACATTGTTGAAGTCAATGGTAGCCATTAAATTATGAAGATATTTAATCCGCTCTTCTTTAGTCCATGCGTTGTGCGATTATTTTTATAATTATCTCACTTTTGAATTGGACTGGAACGACATCAATATTATCCTTTCATTCAACATAAGCATGCCCCATGTATTTGTACTTCAATAATAATCACATATCAATTATATGAGGACAATATATATATATATATATATATATATGTTGAGGGTTGGGAGGGGGAAGGGGTGGTTTAAATTATTAATTATTCTTGTTTTCTTGTTTTTAATTTGATGGAAGGGGGTATTAATTTGCGTATATTTAAGGATAATATGATTAAAGAAAAATCACGTGGGATGAGATTTAGAGAGATAGACTTTGTGCATGCCATGAATTCAACATAGCATGTGAAGTTTTCATTTACATTAATTTGTTGCATATATATATATAACGTACTTAATTAATTCATGAAGGTCAACAACTAATCAATTTATAAACATAATAGCTAAAACGCAAGTTACTCTTTTTAAGTCACTCTAGGAAGACAGAAGCGTAATTCATTTAGTAAAACAATTCCCTTCTAATTAATAGGTTGACGATGTTCGCCATTTAGTTCGTAAAAAATGGAAATTCGTAATTTAATTTATCAAAATTTAAAAGTAATGTCTGAATTGCAAAAGTGTAAGTTGGTGATCTTTTGCAATTAACCCTAAAATAAATAAATAAATTCCATATTATACGGTTAATAAATACTCCCAGTGGCTCGAATATAAGATTATTTAGCCTTTTGCCTTAGAATTAAAATATCTTACAATAATTTTGTTTATCCACCTAGAAAATACAATTACGCTTACAAAAAATGATATTTTCATCTTCAAATTATGAATTTAGGTTGTATGTAATTTAATGGTAAGAGCTAGAAATTGAAAATTCTTACTTGATTGATGTGAGAAAACCCTATTAAAAAAAAACAATTAAGTTTGTGGTACTACTATGTATATTCGATGGAGGTGATGAATCTCATAATTGAGCACATAAAAAGAAATAATTCCACAAAGTTAAGACAAGCCACGCACTTTAATTACCGATGAATTGCAGACAAAGCAAAGGCACATTAAAATAAAAAAGCCAATAATTGCTGGGTAAAAGTTAAACCAATGATAGTAAATTAAGGGACATATATTTAGTGGAAACTAATTAAATTGTAACTTACTATTTGGGTTTTCATTCTTTGTTGCTTTCGACATGCATGATCATTACTGTCATTCCATTTTAATTCATCCTATAATTAGGATTTGACTTTCACTAATTTTCTCATGAATATTCCCTTGTAGCTTAACTCTGTACATTTGAATATTTGACATTCCGTGGATACTATTAATGTAAACACCGTTGATGTGGCATTAGTGCTGAAAAATTGAGAGTTCAGCATCTTGAAATAATTTATACAATAAAAAAACTTACATATCGTTATTACATTAACGGTGGACACGATAGTTGAGAATTCCGTGGTTATATTATTTTTTGTCCAAAAAAAATTAAGAAAAAAAGTAAAAACTGATAAATATTTGTAAAGTCTTAATTATTATTCTCCATTAAAGTAAGTAGATGCATTAGATCTTGACAGACATATAGTATTAGAGATAGCATGTGGGTGCAATTAATACATATATTTTTATGGAAGAGCAAGCTTCGAGCATTATTATATACTCCCTTCGTCCATGATATGTTGGCCAAAATTAATTTATAGATGATTTTGAAACTTTGTGATAATGAATTTCAAATTAAATTTTTGAAGTTTAGTTTTTTTTACAGGTAACTACGACACTCGTAGTACCTTGTAAAAAAAAGTAAACTCAAAAAATACAATTTAAAATCTATCATCACAAACTTAAAAAAAAGTCAAAAAGTCAACTTAACCAACATATCGTGGATATATATATATATATATATATATATATATATATATATATATATAATTATTCGATCAAATTAATTGAATTCAGCAAGAAAAGTGCTCCTTTCCACGATTAAATCCAACTTAATTAATTAATTAATATGGTAAAAGTTGAATTTCAATTCTGCATGATAATGATTCTGTTCAAACGGAGACGACCTAAATTCACAGTCTGAATTCTGAAACCCAATTATTGAGCTCCAATAATCATGTTTCTCTCTCTCTCTCTCTCTCTCTCTCTCTCGTATTGTAAATTTGATCAATTCAAACATAGAAAGACATTATTATATAATTAAATACTAGAGTAGCTTTTTGGCAAAAAAATTAAGAAGAAGAAAAGTGTGGTGGATTGGAAATTAATTTGTAAAATTATAAACTCCCGAATAATAATATTGCAGTTCATGTGATCTGAGTGATATGAAAGTGGCGGAACTTGGTTTTGTTTGAAGGACATGAATGGGACTTTAGGAAAATAGAGGTAGAAATCAAATGTCGATTTTAGAATTGGTGTCGATTTTAGAAATCAAATGTCGATTTGAAGGACATGAATGGGACTTTAGGAAAATAGAGAGACGATGTCGATCCTTGCATTAGCTATTTAGGATGTGCGATGAGTTTTCTGTCTGATACTTGGAATGTAACATAATTTGTACTGGGTTGGTACTCTTTGTATCGATTTATTTAATAAAAAAATTCCTTTTTCCAATAAAAATAAAATAAAATATTGCAGTGCATGTATGTGCACGAATTGAATGAGGGAAAGAAATGATAAAATGAAAACAAAATTATGAATAATAATTTGTAAAAACTAATTATATGTGTAGTTAGGGAAAAATAAAAATGGAAGGGGGGTCCCCTACTTTATGGCGCGAACCGGACAAGAGGAAGGGAAACTTTAATAATGCCGGCCACCTTTGCTAATTTTCTCCCAACAATTGTTTTGATCATTTCCATTTAAAGCATTCAAATGAACCTCTCTTTATGCTGTCACTCTTTCTCATGTTTCTTCACACATTTATACTACATTCATGAACCCATGCATCATCAACTATTATACTTTATTGTATTATATATGAATTTTTAGCTCTTTCCTAAGGATAGTATTAATTAGAATTTGATTATGACATTAATTGGTGTAGAAGTGTTCACATGTATTATGTATACTCGTTGTGGACACGACTAATGTATTTATTAATGTATTCATCACTAAATGATAGTGGGTTGGATAAATCAGGGTTTAAAATTTCTAGAGTATAATTTATCTTTAGGATAAACTATGGTTTTGTGTCATCGTGAACTTTCGATTGGTATTCACTTTATGTCTTAAACTTTGAAATATTGTCAAAATATTATGAATTTCGGAACATTGTACACTTTATGCACTGAAACTTTGAGATATTGTTAGAATGTTCTAAACTTCGGAGCAGTGTACACCTTCATTAATTAATGATTATGGATGAACAGAAAATAGTGATTTCTAGATCTCAAATCCATGGAGGCGTCAATAATCGAGAATTGAACCCATAACCATTTAAACTACATGTAGACTACTTTACCTCCGGACACCGTAAGTGTTCCTACTTTACATGGTTGACTTTATACTAATTAAAGACTTGGGCTATAATATAATGAATTAAGGTGGTTAAAATATGAACGTGGAGCTCCCAAGTACGCCATTAGTGCTTTCACTTCTGATGATGGAGTGAAGCAAGTTGTGTGTGTGCGTGTGTGTGAAGGAATTATAATATAAATTGTACTTGGTATCAGAGAATTTAGAGAAATGACGAATAATACTTATAGTAGGATATGATGGCATTTATCTTTTATTGGAAAAGCTGTCTACCTCATTGTAAGGAACATATTTTTTCCTTCTATTTTCCTTTAATTATTATCCTTCCTTTTCTTTTGCTGAGATGGATTATGGATAAGATTTGCAAAATGAGGTTTTCTGGGGTACTATTACCATTTCATGACAATAATTCCGGATAATTAGGTTTTTGTTTTTTAGTAAGGTTTTTACTTAATTTGTAATCACATTTAGTGTCCTTTATTTATCGATCATGCATGTCAATTTTGAGTTTGGTTAAACTTTTACTTTTGTTAATGATTTTAATTTGACTACCAAAAAGGGTCATGATTCACTCCAAGAAAAGATTAAGAAAGAGATGTTAGACGGTGCTCCATAGTATTCATAAGTTAATAAATATCTTCAATTGTGAAACTGATTTTTTAGAATAAAATAATCTATTTATGAAAAATGAACATTATTCCAATTTCAATCAAATCTAGAAAGCTTATCATTGATACTCCGAGAATTTCATTATAAGTGTGACTTAATTATACAACAATTCAGATTAATTTCGAGTTTTCACACTACGAAGAGTTTATATGTGAATGGAAGCTTACGTGTACCTGATATTCGGGGAATTGGTGTAGGCTAAAGCCCCTCTCTGCGTTATAGAAATGATCATTTATATATAAAATTGTGTTGTTTTGAGTAAAATTTGTGGACAACTCCCTCACGATAGCATTCGTTTGGAGTCTTTGGACTAAAAATATACTACCTCCGTCATTTTCAAGTTGTTACACTTTTTTTAACAATTTTTCAACGTTTGAGCGTCTTGATGATGAGTTTTAAATAAATTTTTAAAGAATTTTTTCTTATACGAGATACTATAAGTGTTATAGTATCTCGTACAAGAAAAAAATCTTTAAAAAGTTATTTTAAAACTCATCATCAAGACGCTCAAAAACGCTTGAAAAAATTGCTGAAAAAAGTGTAACAACTTGAAAAGGATGGAGGTAATAATAATTATAATGTAATTTACTATAATGATTGAAACAACATCGTTTCACTAGCAAGTTCGTTTCTATTAATAAAGTGCAGTCCCCTCGGAAAATAAATTCTGGTTCCACCGCTGTTGATATCTGTTGAATATATATATTGTAAATTAAGTAACACACATTAGAATTTTAGGCCATATAATCTATAGTCAATTAAATAATTAGTACTAGTAGATTCAATTTTTTTTATATATATTTTTTAATAATAATAGAATAATTAGAAGAGTGGAGGAGTTTGACCATGAGTTGTTAAGCGGCCCATTGGGTCCGACAGCAAGAGAAGCCCACGTAAGGCCCAATCATGGGCACATGTGCGGCCGACATGGCTCAAAGCCGCCGCGGCGGTGGGCTAAGACTCGCGCCGCCGCACATGCACTGCCCGCCACTCCGCTCTTCGGCCCACACCCGTTTTTGACTCTACCACGTTGTCTCTTGCTCTTCACTGTCGCTCTCTTGTCCCGGAAGATTTATACTATTAAACTGTGGCTGGGAGCAGCTGCGGCACCCAGAGGGCCCATCGGAGAGAGAGAGAAGAGAGAGAAACGTGGCGGTGATTGGTTGTTAATGGCAACCTTCGCCTCCTTTCAGTTTCTCTCCTGTTCTCCTCACCCTCCTCCCTCCCTCTCCTTCCGCGGCCGCGTTCTTCCGCCTTCCGCGTCTCTTCTAGCTTTCAACCCCACCGGAAATTCTGGTAATATCCGGCTGTTCGGAATCCGAGTTTTTGCTTCTTCAGCTTCTTCTTCTTCCTCTGATTGGGTATCTAGCGCCGGCGACGAAAATTCGAATTCAAAGGTAACTGGTGCCGTTCCTCCCCAAACTTTGAATCGTTATTATAATTTGATCGTATGAATAACTTGAAATTATCTGTTTTTTATTTGCTTAGTTTTGGTTAATCAGTAGATTTTTGGTTGTAGTTCTATAGAAAATCTGAGAATCTTTACTTAGCATTAGTAACTTAAACAATAATTGAAGGTAATTCTCGCCTTCTATCGATAATTTTGGAAGGATGAACTGGCTTATTACTGTTGTATTCAAGTTTCAAGCAACTGGTAGCTCATCATGGTACGAAATAGGAATTCAAGATATCCTTGCAATGCGGAAAATTTGAGGCTTAACTAAATGATGTTCTGCTTCTGCCTTTCAGAAATCAGTGCTTTTCGATTTAATAAGAGACATAGAGCCACTGGATGTGAGCCTTATTCAGAAGGATGTTTCGAATACCACTATAGATGCTATGAAGAGGACTATATCTGGCATGTTGGGTTTACTGCCATCGGACCAATTTCAAGTGATGATTGATGCCTTGTGGGAATCTCTTTCCAAGCTCTTGATATCTTCGATGATGACTGGGTATGCCTACTTTTGTCGATATTATGAAAGTACTTTAGAATGCCTAGCTTAGCACTGATGAATAAATTGGTTAAAATGAGGAATGGTGGACCTAGTATCTTGTTTCTTGATGTTATCTTTGTAAATGTGGTATAACAAATGTGATGCAGCGCTTTGGTAATTCGTTTGTTGATAGTTCATGGTTTTTGTGACTCTGAGTTTGGAATCATTCAAATATAGTATGTTATTAGCAAAACTGCTTATTCATCAACTCTGTACCCTTCTAAAATAATTAAATGAATGCGCGGTGTCAAGTAGCGATCAAGGAATATGTTAAAAGTAACTTAACCAGTCAGCATGAGTGCATTATGTTTATGGTGCTATGATTTTCCTTGTTTCCTTACAAAACGCATTAAAAACAGGAATAAAATCATTTAATGATCGGCTTATCTTCTATTTCAAGATTATGCATGCATTGATTGCTGAAACTTCCCTTGGTAAGGTAGTGTTGCATGTTTTGATAGGCCGAGCATGGATTGTTTTGCCTAATATCTCTTCTTGCATGCAGGTACACTTTGCGAAATGCTGAATATAGGCTCAGTCTTGAGAGGAATCTCGAGATATATGAAGGAAATACCTATAACTTGAAAAATGGAGATTCAAAACGTGATGCTGAGACGCATCTGAATGAAGAGGGCTTCCCCCAAGAGAGCTCGTCTTCATCTAATGAGTCTGAAGAGTCAACATGGAACATACAAGGTTTTGGTGAAATGACTCCTGAAGCTCGAAGATACATTTTGACATTGCATTCACGTATATCTTTAGTCAAAAAGGTATGTTCCTAGTCCATTCTTGCCATCATCTTGGACTCATAGGATTATTTGGAGAAAATAGTGGAGCCTTTGCAGTGGAAGTCTTATAAACATTAGAGTTACCAAAGTAAATTGTCCATAAGACGTCTTACTGTCACATCACAGCATGCTGATTATGACAATGTGCAGGAATAAGTATGTATCATGTTTTTGATACTTAAGCTCAATTTTGGAATCCTATTGCATTTGTTCATCATTTTCTCCTCCTCTGTTTGCTAGTTTCATAATCTTGAGCATAATTAGGAAATAAATGATGATTCAGTTTCTGCAGCCACCAACCAGTAGAATAGTATGTCTTAGAGAAAGTGTTAGGCAGCATTATTAAATAAATGAGATATAAATCAACGGAACAAAAGATATAATGACTTAGGAATTTACATGGTTTGGCTAAAATATATCCATATGCCAGTGTTTTCACTATAACAGAAATTGTACGAAGGAGAGTCATAACATGAAACAATGACCTTAGCCTAACCCAATATAAGGGGTTTGAGCTGCAGGTTATCAGTTTCGATCCTAAATAATCGAATGGATAAACTTCAAGTTCACTGAGTCTGTCCCACTTAATCCAATTAACCCATTTGTCAAATTCATATATCAGAGAAATGTATGAAAGACTTTAAATCCATGACTTATACTGGAGAGGTAGAAATAGAATGCCTTGCCACACCCATCCACAGACATGACTACATTGTGGTATCTGTTCCAACTTTAAAGGTTTCTGCACTATGCAAGCATGTGGTAACGTGATAGACAGACAGATCATGTTTTCCTTGGGGAATCACTTCCTGTGTTATCTATTGAGAAATGATGTAATACAGCATGTGGAATACTTTTTTAGTCAAATTTGTATTAACATCCTCTATTTTGTGGCTTTGACATTGATGGTTTTGGTTTGTTTTAATAATACCTTTCGTTTTGGTGCTTTTTTTGTATATTGAAGATTTTGGTGCTTATCCTCATATTCTTATTTTTCTTTTGATATTATTGTATATTTGTGTGAATTTCACCATTCTCAGGAGCTTCATGAGGTCAAGAGGAAAAGTGCAGCTCTTCAGATGCAACAGTTTGTTGGAGAAGAAAAAAACGATTTGTTGGATTATCTAAGATCATTGCAACCTGAGAAGGTCAGGCATACTTATACTAACTAACAACTAGTAACAATGTACATAGAGTATGGTTTGCTTAAATTAGTTGAAGGAGGATAGTAAATTCATTTGAATTTCTTTATAGTTAATTACTGTAAAGCAGCAGTCTTCAGCAAATATACTAAGCAGTGTGTCATAGCTTAAATTTCTCCAGAATGCAACTCATTTTTAGCATTCACGGTCCATTGATTCTTCTCTTACATCGCTCAAGGCTTTTATAGTCTGTTGGCTAGGAGTTCATTTTGATGCTGAATACTTTCAGTTCATCTAACTAAGATTTCATGTTTGATGAGGCACATGTCACGATGATTGTGATTGTTTCCTTCAACTCTTTCATCATGCTCTTTTGTACATCTAAGTTCTTTTCTGTACATGTTACACATGGACATAGTCGATCCACGTAATGATTAAGCTAGGTGTGATGAACAGGTACTAGAGCTATCAGAACCGACATCAGCTGAGTTGAAAGAGACAATCCATTCAGTAGTACATGGTCTGTTGGCTACACTCTCTCCGAAGATGCAATCTAAAATCCCCGATCCCGAATCTGATCGTGGTAACATTAATATAGCAAGTGTAGATAATAGTGAAGAAGAACAAGAAGATGAAGTCGAAGCTGGAGATTGCATCGGCACCTCTCTTCACTTCCACCCTCTCGTTTCCTTACCTCGTGATTACCTTGCTCGTCTATTATTCTGGTAAGTCCACACTTTCAAATCTGGTCTCTTGCAACAGATAGTTTCCTCAAAACCTTGTTCTTGGAATCTTGATTGCATTATTTTCTGTGATTAGGTGCATGCTTCTGGGACATTACCTTAGGGGGTTAGAATACCGGCTGGAACTTATGGACCTCCTTTCGTTGCCATCTTTACCGGAGACGGAAGATTCCGGTGGCCACCACTCTGTTTGAAATCCTTGTCTTGTATTTTTACTTTGTTTTTCTTTCTATAAACACGAGTGCTTCATTATTATCGTTAAAATCTCTGTATATAATAAGCAAATCATCTTCTGTATCTAAAAGCTTCTTTTGGAAGAAAAAACAGATCATAGTTGGAATTTTGTATTCTTGAAATTTCATCATCTATATGTTTCCGTAGAATTACCTTTAATTTGAGTTGTCAATTATGAAGGAAAATTTTCTTGTTCTAGTTCCCTCAAAATAAAAAATAATTTTACATATATATTAATGTTTTGGTGATTAACTTTAACTTGATTTGTTGTGTGAGCAAGTTTGATTAATGTACTATTTGCACCTTTTTTTTTTTGGTTGTTGAAGATATTATTTACCATTCTTAGTAGCAAGTTTGATTCATGTATTATTTGCACTTTTTTTTTTTTTTAAAGATATTATTTACCCATTCTTAATAGTGAATGAGATCAAATATTTTGAGTGAGATTTTTTGTTGTTTGTTACTACTTTTTTCATGGATATGTAGATCACAATTCATGACTTGTTTAACTATGGGTTGCCATAACGTTGACTATAAAGATCGAAGTGAGATTTTCGTTTACCTTGATTTATTAAATTTTTAAGTATAGGAAACCCGATTGTTACAATTTTGTTGCAACTCAGCAAGGACTTTAATTTTTGATTTAAAAAATGATTGAAATAGTAATACAAAATCAAAATATACTATGAAGAATAAATTTTATTTTTTTAGTTTACCATACAAAATGCAAAAGCTAATAAATAACAAATAAAGTTTGATCGTGTTCTATTAAATAAAACGGTATGTATAAGTGATAAATGAACCTGATTTTACATTACAATCATAGTTTTATCTATAAATAATCATCTATATCCGAATTAAAGAATATACTTGAATAAGGTATGGGTCGATATAACACAATTACATTTTTTTTAATTAATTAGACACAATTGCTTTATCCACTTCTCTTTTTATGATAATGATAAATCTATTATAGAATGTAAGATTATCTAAATATAATAATACCAAAAAAAATTAAATACCACAAACTTTTATTATTAGAGAAGTTTGTGGAACAAGTTATCGTATAATTCATAATAGATTTTTTTACTGATAATTCGAGCCTATTAAACATGAACAATATGAAAAATCTTAATATATAAATGATAATAATTCTTAAATAAAATAATAATATATGCGTCATTATTAGTGAAGAAATAGAAAAAACTTTTCATAAATAGTCGTGGCGAAATTTATGACTTGAAGAATTTAAACAAAATAAATAAGGGATTTTACAAAAAACGTTCCAAAATTAATGCGATGGGTAGTGATTGGTTAAGATCAACTTAACTAATATATGCATGCATGATGCAGACGATTAGAATCTCTTCCAAATCAAAAACCCTATCGTAACAACTATGAGATCTCTCTCTCTATAATCATTCTCCTCTTCTCTCTCTCTCTCTCTCTCTAGAATCTTTCACCCGTCTCCTCCTAAAATCTCTCTAACTGTTATGGAGCGCGAGAGAAATTCTTCTTCAACTTTTCAAGAATTTCCGATGGAGAGCGAGTTCTTGACATATTCTTCAACTTTTCAAGAATTTGCGATGCCGCCGCCGCCGGATGCAGCCTTTTTCGCAGCCCCACACCAGTATCATCATCAATCGGAGCAGCCCAATTCCAATTCCACGTTCTGGACGGACTTCCTTCCCTCCTCCGCCGCCGTCAACCTCGCCGCCGCCAATGCCAACGGCAATTTTCAACTCAACTCCGACAACAATCTGGCGCTGATGAACGCCGTCCACCTCAACTCTCGCTACACCGACGCTCGACTCGAATCGGAATTCGCGAGGCTCAGCCTCCTTCCGCCCCCGACGGCTCCGGCCCGCCCGCCGGCTTACGTGGCGGCGCCGCCCATCTACGACGGAGGCAGCAGCCGCGGCTCCACCAACCGGAGCTACTCCGGCGGCGTCTCCTTCGCCCAGCCGCCACAGTTAAGAGATATGGATATTCAAAGGATGAGGATTCAATCGGCGGCGAGAGGGCAAATCGGAATGTATCAGCATCAGCCCCAAATCAACTCCGAATACGGCGGAACCCTAACCGGAGCTTCCACCTTCGACGCTCCCAATTTTTACAATTCCGAGAGGAATTTGAATCTGAATCTGAATCAATCCTTCCGAAACAGCTACAATCTCGAAGTTGAAAGATCGAGGAGAAACTCAACCAATTTGGGGGCAATGGATCGAGTTCACGTGAACAGCAGCAGCAGCTCCAATAACTGTGATTGGAGGAAACTATGGAAGCAGAGGTCGGTTTTGAGCTCGTCGTTGAAGGATCTGAGGGGGAAGATATTCTCGGTTGCCACGGATCAACACGGCTGCAGATACTTGCAGAGTAAGTTCGAGGAGGGAAGGCGGAGGAGATAGAGATGATATTCGTGGAGGTGAAGGATCATTTCTGCGAACTCATGGTCGATCAGTTCGGGAATTATCTGGTGCACAAGTTTCTAGCTGCATGCACTCAAGAACAGATCACTCAATTGGTTTTCACTTTGATTAGTGATGAGCATAGATTCATGGATATTTGCATCGATGCGCATGGGTATTTAATTTGTTTTATATTCATTTTATTTTATTATTCTTATGATTGATTGATTGATTATGAATGTATGATGAAAAATGTGCAGAAGTAGATCGGTGCAGAAAGTGTTGGAGTATTTGACGACGGGGGAGCAAAGGTCTAGAGTGATACATGTTTTGAAACGTATAACTCTCCCTCTCGCCAAGAGTATGAATGGCCATCATGTCATTCAACATCTCTTGAAATACTATAATGTCGAAGATAAAACGGTATAAACTATACCTTTTTCTTTTTAATTTCCTATATGCACTGTTGCTAGCTAGCTAGGGTTTTGTTTTGCTCTACCACTAATTCATTAGTACTATAAAATTAACCAATTTATAGCTTATCATAGATCGATATAATATATACATTTGAAGGATAATAATGGTCTAACAATATTTTGATATCAATCGGCAAAAGAAAATTTGTTATTGTTGTAGGGCACAAGATTATTTGTTACCTCTTAATTAGGTCATTGAGTGAAACTAGCTCATAGATATAGTGTGTGTGTGTGTGTGTGCGTGCGTGCTTGCTACCTTTCCTTTCCTTGCCTTTCCTTATTGTCATGGCATCATGCTTGTATGTTTATGTAATAATTAGATGAGTTTTCACACACGCACATGTACATTAATAATAATGTACATGAAGCTGATGAATGTTAATTATAACTCAAATTGAGCTCATAAAATTATGAATGTCATTAGACTGTTTTCCACTTATGCTTACCATCATATCATTATTAGGATTGATTCTTAGGGAGGCAGATCCTAAACTATTTTATTGTGTTTTGAAATAGTCAATGATATTTGGAAATTACTAATTTTAAACCGAATGTGATTGTTTTCCTAAAAAAATTGTATGTTCTTAATATTAGGTTTAGGTTATTGATACTGTACGTGCTAGCCTTCCTAGTACTTGTGGTGCTTGGAGTTTGTTGATTATTGAATTGTGATCGCATGCATGCTTCATTATTGCAATAATTAAGATGAAGAGGGTATAGTATTTCAATATTTCTTATATATATACATATGCAGCAAATTCTGAACGTGGTGGCGGATAACTGCATGGAGATAGCGATAGACAAAAGCGGTTGCTGCGTACTTCAAAACTGCGTAGAACACGCAGTGGGGGAGGCTCTTGACCGCCTCATTTCTGAGATCACCTCCAACTCCCTCATGCTCTCCGAACATCCTTACGGGTACGTACCTTATAGCTTCTTTCAATCATCATTCAATCTCGTCGAACATATGTATATATAATCCCTAATCAATCAACTAATGAGTTATGTTGATGCATGCATGCATGCATGCAGAAACTACGTGGTCCAGTACATACTAGGGCTGAAGATGCCGCACGCGACCGCGGCCATCATCGCGCAGCTGAAGGGGAACTTCGTCTCCCTCTCGATGAGCAAATACGGAAGCAACGTGGTGGAGAAGTTCCTCAAGGACCCTGAAATCTCCCAAGAAGCCATCATCCAAGAACTTGTCTACAGTTCTCAGTTCTTGAGGGTTCTTCAGGATCCCTTCGGAAACTACGTCGCTCAGTCTGCTTTCGCTGCCTCCAAGGTACCCTAAAACTAAATGAATCATATTCATGTATATATATGTAGGAAGGATAGAAAAGTAGCAATGAATTGGTGTTATTAATGTTGATGAATGCATGGATGCATGCATGCAGGGAGTGGTGCGGAGTGCGATGATAAGCTTTATACAGGCGAATAATCTGAACCTGCACAGCCACCCGCATGGGAAACGTGTGCTTCAGTGTATCAAAGGGAACAAGATCCGAGCGTGAATTAATTGATAAAAATTTGCAAAGTTAAAAGACTTTCCCTCGTGTATTATTGTTGATTGTCTGTGTCTCTAGCTAATTATTCTAAGTGTGTTGATTGTTGGACTTTGAGTGTTGTTGGATTTTGTTGTTGCATTAGTAGTGTTAGAATAATTAAGGTTGTGTTATGTTATGTTGCGAGGGAGGTCTTTGTTGTTGACTCTTGTCTGTTTCTGAGGACTATTGATTACCTACGTACGTAGTTGATTTTGCTATGTCTTTAATTTTGTATTTTATTAGTAATTCTACTATTTAATACTAGGTTTTAGCTTCTAGGTTTATGAGGGGGTTCTCATTCTTGATCCTGCCTTGTTGTGAGTTGGGATAAATGAGAGACGTTTGATGTTTTTTTTGGAGAAACTATTGTTCGTTTAATATAGTTTTAAGTATTATATGTGTATCATGTACAATCTTGTAAATTTATGCATTTTTTAGGTGAAATTGAAGACGCGTGAAGCTGAGACATGAATAAATATAGTCATTTTTTTTTTCTTGATATCCAATTCAGTCTTCGGTTCGTCGTTTTCTTTTGCTGAAAATTGAGGTCTATAATATAATTATGAAAATATTAATAGTTTGAACATTAATTTACTAATTTGTTTAGATTACAATGTGAAAGATGATAATTACAATTAAATCGTGAATTTAGTTAAGTTTAGCAGGCGAACATATTATAGTCGAGTTACTTTAAAAGTTTGCAACTATACGACATAACAATACTTTCTAAAATATAGGCTTCAGAAAGAAAAGAAATAAAACACCAATATTTTGAATATAGTGATGTAAGGCAGTTACACTCATCTAATATACAACCACCATTACAATTCATCTTAATCTTATATATAATTCCGCAGCGGATTCCTGAAACCACAACGATCCATGCGCCTACGTGGCGTCCCTCTACATCCCCCGTTTTCTATTTATCTAAAATATGAATATAGGTTCTTATTTTATATTTAAATTACATTTTCATAATAATTATATTATTATATCTTATTCCATGTATATCTTTTATTTTAGTTTTATATTCTATTCATATATTGATAAGTATTTAGAATAGTTTTTTTATTCGAAGCATTTATAATATACCTAAGCAACTCATAAGCACACCGTTAGCAACTACATAGATTATAATTAATTTTTAAATATTTTATAAACTTCATGAATATCTCGATTTTCCAACATATGATTTCTTAGAAGATTCTAATCAATTTTCGAATATTTATCATTGGTAATGTCTCATAATTTTGTCTTTTTTCGTAATTTTTTTTTATTTTCATAATTTTGCCTTTTTCATCAATAATTTGATCTAATTAATTCACAATAAGGACTTCAATCCCACATCGATTTTTTATAAGAATTCAATGAATGAGTACCTATATAAATAGCTATATATTCCCAACAAAATTCATAATTTGATTTGTGGAGCCACAACATTATTGTGGAACCCTAAAGAAAACTTTAATGTTAAATTTAAAAAAATCAAAACACATTTATCATTGGTAATGTCACATAATTTTGCCTTTTTTTTTTCATAAATTCTCATAATTTTGCCTTTTTGATCAATAGTTTAATCTAATTAATTCACAATAAGCACTTCAATCACATTTTTTATAAGAATTCATCGAAGGAGTACCTATATAAATAGCTTTATATCTAGGGATGGTAATTTGGGTTTGGATTTTCGGGTAAGGACAAAATATCCGAGCCCGAACAGGTATTTGGGTACCCGAAACTTGAAAAATTCGAGTTTGGGTAGTGAGATTTGAAATTGGGTACTTGAAACTCTAAAAATTTGGGTTCGGATTCGGAGTCGGGTAGTGAGATTTGAAATTAGGTACCCGAAACTCGAAAAATTCTGAGATTTGAAAATTTCGGGGTATCGGGTATACCCGAACCCAAAAATAAAATTCCGAAATCCCAAAATTTATATTTAAATTAATTATAAAATAAATAAATAATAGAGTTAATAAATAAAATAATTAATAATAAATAATTAACTTAACAAATTAACACTTAGACTTCAGCCACCACTCTCATTTCTCATTTCTTCATTTGATGTTTTATCAATTATACAATTGTAAACATAATATCCTTATAAACTATCGATATGCATTATTTAAAATAGAAAAAATAAAAATAAATAAAATACAATTTTTCCTTTTATATTTTTGGGTTTTTTCGGGTATTTGGGTACCTGAAAATATTTTTGGGTTTGGGTTCGGATAGTAAATTTTAAGATTTTCGGGTTTGGGTACCCAAAAAATTCGAGACGGGTACCCGACCCGTACCGAATTATCATTCCTATTTATATCTTTCCAAATTTATAATTTAATTTGTGGAGCCACAACATTATTGTGGAGCCCTAAAGAAAACATTAATATTAGATAAAAAAAAAAACAAAAAACAAAAAAAAAAACACAAATAATATAAATAATTTCATAAAAGTACCCCTTCCCTTACATACAATAAATAATAGATTTTTTTTTTAACTACAATGTATATTTATCCGTCTCACTTATTTAGGGATAGTTGACTGTCTTTTTGTCTCACAAAAATACAGTTAACTATTCCTATATAAGTAGGACGCAAGTTTTTCAAATTATTCTTATTTCATAGTATATATATATACATATATATATATATATATATATATATATTATCCCAAAATTCGATATGGGATAATTGATATAATTAATTCATAATATAATATATTCGGCGAATAATATTATCCTTTTATTATATAAGATATCTTGATAGGGGCTCTCTTATAGATGGATTTAACGGGCAATTTGACATTCAAAATTAATACAAGTACCCCAAATACATATTAAAAGAACTTCAAAAATTTCTTGGCCAAAAGACCACCTCAAAATCGAAGTAGTATTAGAGCTAATATATTTTAATTTAAAAGTAATTTAACCTGATCAATCAGAGCCCGACAATGATAACTTGAAAATCGAATGGTTGTCTGATCTTATATGTAATTCCGCAACATAACATATTAAACCGCCTTGAATTGTTGGTTGCGACAATTTATTAAAATTTATATAAAAAAATAAATAAATCAATAAAGATACTATTTAGGGATGGCAATTTACATGCGGGTAAGCAGGAACCTAATAGGCACGGGTTTGAGGGTATTTAGTTTGGATATCCACAGGTAGCTTTGTTGTTAAAATTTACTATCCATTTAGTTCGAAGGTACGGGTATGGATAGTTACTATCCGTACCCGTGAAACCCGCATACATGCGAAAATACCTGCGGGCATTACCCGCAAAATACCCGCTACACGTATTTTATTTGATTATTTTATGTTAATAAATATTAAAAATTACAAACTCCTATTTTATTTTAAAATGAACAAAAAGAAAGAATAAATATTAAAAATTACATACTCCTACTTTGAATACTAACTGTGATTTATAGATTTAGATTTTGAATATTAAATTTCTGATCGAGGGCGGCTGGACAGGTGGCGGGTTCACGCTTACTCGACGGGTGGTGGTATGGGTGGCGGATAGTACCCGTCGCGGGTTTGGGTATACATTAAAAATTGCAAATGATTCCGTCAAATTTCGACGGGCACTACACTAGAAAAGTAGAAAATTAAATGAAAAAAGTTGTATATAATTGAAAATATTTTTTTAAATAAATTTTTACTATCATTTTGAAACAAATAATTAAAAATATTTTTTATTTTTTATTTTTAAAATTAGATCCCGTCGAATTTCGACGGGCAGTGCACTAGTAAAGATAAACCAACACCATATTAGTATAAGCTGCGTATTTTGCCATATTTAAACACCACCCGTAAAATAAGCCTAAATTACACAAAAATGGTAC
The DNA here is from genome assembly GCA_001642375.2 of Mentha longifolia. Lineage (NCBI taxonomy): Eukaryota > Viridiplantae > Streptophyta > Magnoliopsida > Lamiales > Lamiaceae > Mentha > Mentha longifolia. The sequence continues at coordinate 24,018,682 of CM038120.1, read as the reverse complement.
AATCAAACCCAACATTTTGACATATCTTAATAGCAAAACATATAAACACGGCATGGTAAATTTTCCAATCTAATTGAAATTAACCTCCTGCAACAAACTGCCATCGAAGAGATGGCAAAGTAGCAAATACTAAAGAAGGTTTCAACCTCGACTAATCAGAATCCGATGAATACGAGGTCGAGCCTTGTCGGACGTTCCTGGTTGGAGCTTTGGCTTTGGATAGCTTACCAGACGATTCTCCCTCAAAAACAATAACCTCTGCTCTCGCTATCCTCTCTTCTAATTCCTCAGTGCTGAAATCATCCCTCCCGCCCAGCTCATCGAAGCCCACCTGATTTTAATTGCAAGATAATTATGATGTCAAGAAAGATAAATTTACAAAGTCTGAGGCAAGGATGATTAGCATCGTGACAGTTAACTTACCACATAATCCTCCACTTTAGCATTCTTGACGAGGGCCAGGGTTGGAAGAACAACAATCCGGAGCTTCTCACTCAGGTACTGACTTTTCTCAGCATTGAGTTTCACAAAACGTGTTTCAACGTGCTGTTTTGCAAGTATAGCTAAATGCTTGTCCATAACCTGCAACAAAGCTACATTAAATTACGTCCACCAAACGACTCTTCAAACCTTCAGAAATGCTGCCTTTATATTTAGGTGACAATTTTCAGATGTTAGTATTACTTAAAATCTGAGAAGCTGCTGTAGTCAAGGGTTCAACAACTAATGTTAAAGGTAATTTGGAATGAACTTCGAAGATTGATCAGAATCTCCAGAATCGGAGATAATAAGCAAGTGTAAGAAACACCCCACATCACATATGGCAAGCAAAGGAAACAACCAATAGATGCATGTACACCATAAATAGCTGATGACTCATGAGAAGAAAAGGCTATGAGAAGGAAATTGGAAAGGCAGACAGTTCCATCTTGTACCCTGTGCAGCATCTCCTTTAAGTCTGGGCTTATTTTTAAAGTCATGGAAAGAAAAGGTTTATTTTGAAGAAAACTGCATCAACTTACAAGAACCAAATTCAAAGGTTTCTTTAGCAGTAGGGCCGATTATTAGGTTATGCTTCCAACTGAAACTGAAACCTTAAGTTAATTACTGATTTCAGTTAGTCCATCCTCTAGTCCCACACTAACCTAATTAAAAATAAATAAAAAAATTATGCTGGGTTGAACATATGCATCCTTAAACTCCTAGCCTTTCTTCAAGAGAATGCTCATTAGACTATATCGGTTCCCATTCCACATTTAACAGGCGGTTAATGTGCATTGAGGTTTAAAGATAGGATTTTAAGAGATATGCAAGTAAATCTCTCAAAGTCAAAACTTTGTCCTAACATAATAACACTCTTCACCAGAGAAAATACAACTAATACTCCCACATTCTAATCCAAAACAATGTATGAGCAAGAAAGTCCCCAGTCCCCACTCCACAAGCTCAAAGACGACCGTGGAGAAACTAGCATGATTCTTACACGACTAGATAGAAAATACAGAAATTATATTAGAGAAAGATTCTAAGCAAGATCCTACACAGGCTTGATGCTTGATTGCTCTAAAAGGATTTGATGCAAAAATTAAAATATAGCGATCCTGCAAAGTTCGCATAAGTTCCTCGAACTAGAACATAACTATGACTCTAAATGCTAGGAAAAGCCAAAGACCCGAAATTTCAGCATTTTGAAGCATGAATTCTTCTAATATTCACTGAGCTACAAATAGCATACACTTACTACCACTTCCCACTTCACAAACAAAAGCAAAAACCCTACCACATTTCTCCAACCAGTCAAAAGCAAAAAACTCAAAAACTTTTGTAATTAGCTCACCAGTAAAATCCTACAGCACATTTTTCCGCAAAAACAAAAGGAGAGATCAACAGTGTATACCTTGCAAGGCCAATTTTCGCGGTAAAAGTGGCAGACGACGCGTTCGCTGGCCTTGACGACGGAGAAGAACTCCTTCTCGTTGTAGATCTCGGAGTACTCACCATGGCCGAGGCTGATCCAACGGCTCCTCTTCTCCGCCATTTTCTTCATCTGCTGCAGCCTCCGCTCCCTCAACGCCTCCATATCGTCCGGATCCATCCGATCCAGCGCCGAGATCTGGTCATCGATCTTGTCCTCCACCGCCTTCGCCACCGACAGCACCTGCTGCTCCAATATCTGCACAGCAATTTTTTTACAATAGAAACCGATTCAGACAATTCGGTCACTCGTCAAGATAGAATTCGGCATTTGATTCGCACATACCTCTCGAACTACTGAATTATCCATGGTTGAATCGATCGAAACGCTGCGAATCTATGAACAAGTGATTTTTTTGGGGGATATGTTTTGAAAACTGAAATTTGAAATTTGTTGCGATACTTATGTAGCTTTCATCCATGTTTCCTTCATTGAGTTGGGCCTAATTGTTTGTGCATTGGCCCAATATACCTTATTGGGCTCATGATTTGGATATTTATAATTATTCTTCAAAAACTAAAAATCACTCATGAGCTTCTGTGTAGATTTTAATGCTCAGTGATTTGGATATTTATGCCTCGTTTGTTAGCCAAAAAAAAGTCGAGAAAAGTCCAGATAAATAAAGTTATGTAATTTTTTTTCTGTCTATTTGATATCTCAAATTAGTTATTTCGATGGCTTGTAAATTAGGTTTGGACCGTGATGAAATTATTGTTTTTCTTTGATAAATTATCCGACTTTTCCCCTCCGATAAAATTATCTTGGCTCAACAGTACATCAAGATATTTTTTTATGGTTTTTATCTTATCTAATCTTTTCTCATGAAATTAAAGCTACCAAATGGGACCTTATGAAATAGATAATATTGAAATTTGAAATCCATATTGTCTGTTGTTCAGCTTTGAAGTTATGATTTTTCTTAATACAATTAACATGAAATTTAAAGATGTCGTTTTGTTGATTTTGTAAAATGGCAAAGATCAATTGATATACGATTTCATAAAGTATGTCAATAAGCATTCAATAACAAATTATTTGAATAAAAAAAATCTATATGACAATTAATGCGTTTTAATAGTACTAAAAAAAACAAGTGCGTAAAAATTAGACCTATAATGATAAATTAGACTAACAAAGGAAATCATACATATCTACAGCAATCCAACCAGAAATACATACCACCTTAGACTGACAGAATATAATACGAACAATATTGATACACTTTGTATGCTCATAATGTAAGAAAGTAATATAAATATATATTTTGAAAATTAAATTCCGCACTACTATATAAACAGTGGAGATATTAAGTGTAATTTTGAGAGTTTGTATATCAAATAATATTATTTATAAAAAATAAAAAAAACAAAAAAAAAAACTAGTCATGGTCCTGCTGCTGCTAGTACAGCTAAAAGGTTTCAATTTTATTGGTTAATTAAGTCGGAGAAAATGAGAAATGTTGTAGTATTGAATAAAAATAACCACTAGAAAACAACGATAGTAATTAATTACACAGAAAACCACAGATAACGGTGACTATTTTTATTCATACAAAAACATAGCACAAAATAACATAACAATAACAATAAGTAAATTAAGAAATAATCTAGGGGCACTTGGGTTTGCCCTTGGAATTGACCATGTCTCGATAGCAAGGGCACTGGTGCTTGTTGCCGTAGGTGCCCGCGGGCACGCACTTGCATTTGGCGCAGCATATTCCGCAGTACTTTAGGCACCGGTCAGCTACCCCTGCCCGCGCGCACCGAGCCTTGCAGTTGTCGCTGCAGTAGCCCGTATCTGCACCATTTTCGATTTATAATTGTTAGAGTCACTCGTTAGTTTCACATCGACTTGGAAATTAGAATAACCATATGTACAGACTTACAGTCTTGGGCTGACACCAATGTGTTGCTCCACAGGATTGCCATTATTACAAGGCATGCCACAAACGCACTCTTCATTTTCATTTTTATTTTATTTATTGTGTGATGAGTGAGAGGTTTGAGAGAAGAGATGGAGAATTGGAGCAACTAGTTTGGTGATTTTGGTGGGTATTTATAGTATAAATATGGAGGGGGTGTTTGGAGGGAGGGATATGAGTATGGTACGCTGCAATTTCATTATTTTCTGATTATTATCTACTACCTCCATCCTATTACATTAGTCCTCTTTGCTTTTTGATTGTTCGGCACGCTTTTCCACCGAAACCTAGTACGAGTTTTAAAATATAATTTTGACGTATTCATTTTTTCACGGGGTACTATGAATCGGATTGAGATAGTATATCATAAATGTATATTCGTAGTGGACATAATTTGTATTGTAATACAGCACTGATTCATTTATTACTCACTCAGTCCATTTTTTAATACTAATTGATATTAGTACAGATTTTAATATATTATAGTATAATACACCTACAAAGTTGATGAAGCATTTGCTCGGGTAGTAAAGAAATACTAACAACATTAATTGTTTGAGGTTGAAGCATTTGGTCGAGTATTAAAAGAAAGACATTAATTGTTTGAGGTTCTAACTGTGAGCAGATAATTTGACCGCTCGGTATAGACCCCAAAAAAAAAAAAAAAAAAAAAATCTTTTTTTATTATACTTCCTCCATTTCGCTTGAGTATTCGTTATTTTATCTTCGGTTCGTTTTGCCTAAGTATTCATTTTTTTTTCACACTACTCCACTCATATTAACGTGAGTCTATCTTTCCACTAACACACCCACTTACCAATTATTAAAACCCGTATTAAAAAAAAAAACTGAAACGGAAGGAGTACTATATTACCATAGTTTATTTATAGATTAAAATACAGCACATAAAGAATAATAGACAGCTGGAGTGTAGTCGTAGTAGTACACGCGGTTTCTGAATCCAATCCCCCAAAAGGGGAGACGGTTTTATTATGGGATGGGATGGCGCTTCTACTTTTTTCTCACCACTTTATTAGTGAAGAGTGTGGAGGAATGCCAGATCCAATGCATTCACCAAATAATAATCGTAACTCCGTCCCGTTTAAGATGAAACGTTTCTATTATTATATAATCATTTATATTCAAGAAGTGTGTTATTTTAAACAGGACGGAAAGAGTATATTTTTATAGCGACTCAAAACGCAAGAAGGGAAGTTTCTCGGCTATTTATTCTATGTTCATTTCATTCTACTAACATTCATGCACCTCTCTACTACCAAATACCAAGGCATAATATAATTTTTACAAGATGATAATGTGTGGGGCTCAACTCAATTATTAAATTAAAAATAACAGTAGAAACATTGTATAGTGGCAAGAAAAGCAAAGGGAAAATATAATCTAGCACTGTCTCCTAAAAAAACAAAAATCAAGTATAAACACATAACACCAAATCATCAATGGTGGCTAAACACAGTTCAAGATTCGAATTATGACTAAATACCTAAAATCTTCCATCTTAAAAGAAAGAAAGAAAAGAAAATAGTGATACAACTATACAACAAATGTGATTTAAGGGGGTGTTCTGGTGAACGTATAAGCTCCTCAAAACAATCTATAAGATGTTTAGAAGCTTATAAGCTCTTCAAACAAATAAGATTCTAAACACCTTATAAGACCAAAAAATAAGTTCCTCCATCCGCAACTTATTTTTCAATCTTGTAAGATGTCCTCTCGAGACTTTATAAGATGTCTTCGAAAAGCTTGGTCGAACATCCTCTAAATGCACAGTAAGACTTGTGATGCTAAGTACTTCACTTGTATACAAAGTGTACAACAAATCAACCTCCCATCCCAGTAACTGAGTGAGATTGTTGCTTGAAAGAATGTAATTTCTCTTGGTCAGCTGATGCTAGAAGATTAATCTACAAGAATCTAACGATGTCAGACTATGTTTTGGATCAATTTGTAGAAACGGGAAAAAGATGAAACGATAGGATTACAACAATACCTTCACGATTTCTGAGTTTGAGTTTGGACGCATATAAGCAGCCAGAACACTCATGTTAAAATCCTGTAATCAAGAAACAAGAAGAACAGTGGGGATGCAACTTGCCGCATAAATAAGATGAAGATATATGCATAGTGGACGGTTCTTGTGAGAACCAATCTTGCCGTGAGAACCCTCTTCTTTATATATATATTCATGTTTTTTTTATACTTTTTGCTTTTTTATGAATGAAATTATTTTTTTTAGTAGTCATTTTTTTTATGTGTTGCAATCATGTTTTCTATCATGACAAACCATTGATTAGTTCTCATATGATCCAATCCCCATATGCATATACATTATTTTTAAGCAAGTGAAAAAGTATGAATGTTATCTTATTCTAGTTCTAAGATCACAAGGTTAAAAACAATCAAAAAGATTTAACTTGAAGCTGAACTACGGAATGATAATCTGGTGCCACCATTTTTAGTTAGCAACTAATATTACACAAAGAAAGGGAAACTTACCCTGAAAGGATCACCTCTCAAAGATTGGACAAACATTGCACCTTTACCCTGAAGAATAAATAAATCAATCTCTATAAGAATGGCAAGAACAATAATGATAATTAAGAAGTGATGGTTTATGTCAGATGCCAAGAAATAAATCATATTTGACTTAACTTATGACATAAATAATGGCATTACTGAAGCTAGTTATGTGTCATGTGTTATGATTATGCTAGTCAAATTAACAAGTGAAAAATAGGGACAACGCTGCAGACCTCCAATTGTACATCCCTGAGTCGCCTCCCTGTTTTAGCACAACAAACACGGACCACATGTTCATCGCAACTTCCACTAATAACATAATCTCTTCCATTCATGTAGTAAGAGCGAGTATAATTCTGAGAGCTTCCCGTAGAAGCAATACCAAAATCCATATGAAGCCTTCCATCAGCAGCCAATAATTGTCTCACCTGGTAAACAAATATTCTACCTTTTATTTATAGCAAAACAAAGCTGCATTCTGTTTAGGAATGTGCTAGTATGCTTGTGGGGAACTCGGCACAATAGACAAGCTTAACTTTTCCACTTTAAAAGTAGTAGTAGGTTTCGATAGGCTTCGCTTCAAAAAAATAAATATAGTAGATTCCTTTTTAGCTCCTCACTCCAGTTCATTTTACATAGATTTTTTTCTGAATAATCTTGTCTTAGCTGCATAAACTATCTCATTGTTAATGTTTATGTCGATTTCATTTTCACAAAATCCAATTGCAATCAAGAAGGAATCATCACATTATCATTTCTAGAATACAAGCATGAAACTATTAATTCAAGGCTAAAGGTTACCTCATTATCAACAGCTGAAACAAGAAGATAATGATCATCGGGAGAAAAGCAGACCATCACATTTCCTCGGAGCTTTTAGCAGTATAACAAGGCTGATATGGCTTTTGTCGTATATCCCACATCTTAACATCCTGATCAAAAGATGAGGTGGCAAAAAGAGATGGAGAATGGTTTGAAAACTTGACTACATTAATATGCTCTCGATGCATATTAGAAAATTCTTGCAACCGTCTTCCACTACTAATATCATATAAAGCAACGCTATTTGAGTATCCGCTTGCCAGAAATAGTTCATCTGTTGAGTTGACATGAACAGATGTCAATTGGTCAAACTCATCAAAGGTGACATAACCGTGACTCTGCGACATTACCCCACTTGTGTTTGGCATATGTTGTATGTCGTATAATCTAAGCGAACCGTTGTCAGAACCGGCAATGAGCTGAAATCAAACAATTGACTAAAGTGAAATTAATACACAAGAGCTGACAAATAAAGAAACATTCAAATTATTATCTACCTTAGATGGATACTTCTTGAGCCAGCATAATCCAAGAACACTGTGCATAGCTCCAAGTGATGGAATGTGACTGACTATCTTCTCGCTCTCATGGTTTATAACAACAACCTCTCCATCCAACGTCCCAAAAACCATAAGGCTTGAGTCTGTTGGATGGTACTCGAACTGTCTTGGTCGAAAGCTTCGTGTTTCAGATCCACCCACAAGTGAAAGAGGATGTAAGGTAGGCCATGCACTCATTTTGGCAGCAGATAGTGATCTAGAATAGAAGTACTGAGATTTCCTTAATGATGAAGCACACTTTTTCCTCAAGGCAGGAATATAAGAAAGGTTTTCTCTGATCTCACATTTCTGCAACAAGCTAACCACACTTTCTTTACTACGTCTGTTGTATGGAAGATACTCAAAATGACGTGTGAAGGTATCATTGGCTCTTTCTCTTTCATCCTTTGCAATTGGCAAATTATCAAGAACTTTAAGGTTTGGTAAGGAAGCTATCATGTACTCTCTGTAATGTTTCTCAAAGCATATTGGGGACGGACGAGAAGTGTACGTTTTTAAAGCAACAGAAGCCAGTTTACTCAAGTTGACTGATCCACCAGAGAATGAGTCTTCATCGTGTGTGTCCAATGAGCAGGAGATCTGTTACAACTTACAACATATGAGGACTTGTTACGATATTTTCATAAACCATTGTTAAGAGAGGCCCAACAATGGCTAAAACAATACCACATTCTAAATCATATCTTATCTATTATCATGCCAAAAAGTAACTTTTCAAATCATCTTTGGAAGAAATCCAATATAAAGCAGATGTATTCGCTACTAAAGATCAGAGATCCCCAACCCCAAAGGATAGATTTGAGAAAGTAATATGATGCCTAAAAAAGAAGGCATGTAGAATCCCTTCCTCCCCAAAAACTGATAAAGAAACTATGGCAAAGAGAGATTAAAAAAAGTGAAAAACCTATTTGTCAATCTTCATATTTGCAAAACATGAAACTTTATATACCTCATTCTCCAAATCAGAAAGCTCACAAGGCATGTCAGGAAAGAGTTCTATTGGACTTAAGTCCCGATGGTGACCCGAAAAGTCCACATCACTGTCATCTGAAGGTTCATCATTTGTGCTCCGGATATCCGGAACCGTGTCATAATCATCCAAATCTTCATCATTATGTGGAAAAACTTCATCACTGAGAAGACCAAGTTCTGTATGACCTGAACCGATGCCTTCATTTATAGATGATGCAGAAGGACCCCCTGCATCACTATGATACAAACAACTTTGGAATCGGAGTTCATCCAAAGAGGGAAGCTTGGCTAAAGCTGCACTAGTTGTCCACAGGTTTGTGATTCTTGTTTCACACAATGAAAGTAGTCTCAAATTCGGCATACAAGAAAAACAATCCTCCCGAAAACCAGAAAGTGAAGTACTGAAATCGAGGTTAAGTGTACGCATATGCACAAATTCTCCAACCATACTGAGCTTCCGGAAATGAGAGGACTTCAGATTCAGGACCTGGCATGCTAGGCCACGTTGAGAAAGATCTCTGCGCAATTATCACATGCTGAGTTCAACAACTGAGCAATAAATGTGTTTTATGTAACCAGAATAGGAGAGAACAGTGAATTACATAGAAAAAATAGCAATAATAATAATAATACAGGGAAAGGGCAGATCATCTCAAGCAAATTGCACTGTCATTTATTTACAATATAATGGTTTCACAGCATGAAGCTGTAGAAGTACAGAATCTTCAGTTATAAATAGTTGCATGGTCTATTACATTGTACGTATAGGAGACTCTTAAGAATTTTTTTCTGTAAAGTGCATACATGGCATTTAGTTTTACATTCAATATAATGGATGGGGAAGTAGGAATCACAACATTACCAACGAAGTTAGTTAGAAGACTAGAAGATCCTCATTTGGAAGATATAAATAAGTGGAGAGATTTAATGAGTGTTACAAATCCTTAGGAGCTGGAAAAAAAAAAAGTTGAAGGAAGCTACAGCCGAAGGAAAAACCTAGATTTTTAGAAGACTCTTAACAGATGAGCAGAAAAGTCATATCTAAGTGGATAACAAGCACAAATAGTCAAAAAAAAGGAAAATCACATAATATGAGGTTGGCCACTCTAAACAGTGTTCTTGTACACCAAGCTGATATATGCAGAAAGGCATTTAGAAGTTTCAGGCTAAGACTACAAAAAGGACAACAACTACAGCATTTGCATGACACTCCGTAGCCAAAATGCATTACAACATGTAATAAATGACAACGAATGAGAAGTAAACAACTTACAGCAGAAAATCCCGCCCAAACGAGATGTCACGGATATCAACCACTCGAAGTTTGTTGTTGACAGCGTGCATCAAAACTAAGACATATTCTGGACTCAATCCACATGAAGATCTATTAACTATGTCAACTGCATCAATCTCGGAAACATCAATGTCCTTCATGATTTCAAGAAGCGGGTAGAAATCAGCATCTTTTAAGTCATCCATTAGAACCATAAATGTACACAACTCATGGCGAGCCTTCTTGAATTTAGCCTGTATCAGAAAAATAGGCCGACCATCATTTCTTTATAGATACCATGAGAAATATAGATAGCCAGAGGAAAATAACAAAAAAATCACTTCGGACTTACTTTATCAAGCAACAATATTCAAGTGTGTTAAGCATTAGATTTATTCCTCATATGAGATTAGCTATAAAGGTCTCATAGAGCACATCATGAGAGTACATATAAGCTAAGAGAAATGGTATTATGAAAAAAAGCAGGGTAGAAGGGAACTTTTCCAGAATGTGATAACTTTAACGAGTGCAATAGTTATGCAGACTGTTGCTATTCGTAACTATTTGTGCTATACAGTTCAGGCTTTAAGCATCAGGTTCAGGCTGAAAGGATTAGATTATCTACTTATACTAGCAATATCACAGCAACTGTTAGCAATTCTCACCAAGCACAAAAGGAGATCAATCTAAGAACTTATAGTTAATAAAATTGCTAGCATATCATCCCATATCTGCATGTATATCTTTATTCAAGACATGTATCCACCCAAGTTAAAAGGTAAACAGGACTGGCTTAAATATGACAACGTACCAGGTGAGCCTAACAAAACATACATCCCAATCCAGAGTACATTTTACTATACCCTGGATCCATACTGACACAACAAAACTCAAATACTCTGCCACAAAACAATCATGTAAAACCTTGAATAGTGCTTCCACAATTGCCTTATTTGGAGAGATGTCTTGCCTCTTACAAGCTTCAAAGTACCTGAAATTGGTTCAAATGATAACAAATCTAAAGAATAAGATTTCAATACAAAATATAAGCCATACTTTTCATAATGCAATGAAATAAACCAGGAAAACAATTAATATCAGTAAATGTATAATTCTAGATACAAAATGGCCTAGTTACAGTAGCTTGCAATAATAACTGATGTACACCTAATTTGACCCTAGTTTTGCATACATCTATCTGGAATTTAATGCTAAAACAAGAATCATTCAAAGCAATTCTTTTGGACTTATTGCAGCTCATCATTGTCAGCGTCAGCGCAATTGAAGCGGAAAGGGAACAACTAAGACAGCTTAGATCTTATGACTTCATACATCATTCGGGTAACTTAACATTCTTTCATCAAGAAAACCCTTAGCCAGGTGGATGGGTCGATAAAAGCAACTGCATCTATCATGTTTAAGCTCTATTCATCAATGTAATGCAGAGTTGACAATGTATTCATATACTGAGCAACAAAACACCTTCTAATTGAAAGTAGTAGTCATCTTTTTTTTCCAACATTTTAATCATATATTAATAACAATTAGTAGTAACAGAATCTTTGCCTTGGTACCAAATTCTCCAGATACTCAACCTACAACTTCTACTTATTAGAATTAAAACATTTCAAGATTCCAAGAACCAATTTAAAATCATGATGAACCCTTCGTTTATGATCTGACTTACTACGTACAATGAGATTTCAGCCAAGCAGTTACAGATTATGAACATCAAATGAAGGAATCGAATAAGCAAAAATGCGATGACAAGAAAAAGGAGATAAAACAATTCTCGGACCTTATTATAAATTCCCTCCACAAAAATTCATCGCTAATCAATTTCGCTACAGCGTCGTAGATTTAATTCAACAGATTAGAAATGCAAGAAAACATCACGAAATTAAGATGTTGGGTGAAATTCAAGGTGAATTGGGGTGAAAACTAACCTCTGCTTTAGGGTGGCGATAGCGATAGGCATGGTCATGTTCCGAGATTTCCTTACGGATGCTGCAACGTCAAATTCAAATGCGCTCCCTTCTTTTTCCCTGATTGATTGCAAAGCATTCTAGCGAATTGATGATGTTCTTCGGAATTTCTTGCTCTCTATTTTTTTTTTTTTTCCAGGCTTTCGAAGTTGGTTATTACTGTAATTTCCAATTTCCTTTCAATTTCCCAAGCTTTCAAATATTTGGAAAGACGTGAACCATAATACACAGATATTGGGCTTTTTTTTAGGCTTACGGCCCAAAAAGGTTGATGCAAATTGTAAGCCAAGCTCTCATTTGAGCCCAAATTAATACCTTTTTTCCTTGATAATTTAGGGGTCGTTTGGTTCAAGTTGGGTAACGGAAACGGAATGGAATCAAGTCAAGTAAGGGAATGGTAATGATAATGATTACTTTTATTGAGTGTTTGGTTCAATGGTAGAAAGGGAGTTACTTGTGAGGAGATTCCCTTTCTTTTTGTTTTCTCTCCTTCTTGAGGGGTAACAATGTAATGGATTGAGTTACCCTCAAGTAAGGAAAATTGATAACCTATTACTCAAACCAAACAACAAGTAATGGAATCAATTAATTGTTTCCCTTTCCCTAGCCAAAAAAATGTGAACCAAACATGGGCTTAATAATTTAAAAATGTTGAATCAAAGTGTGTGTTTGGTCTGATTTTTAAAAATACGAAAATAAATTGTGTTTTTTAAAGAAACTAATCTAAATATATGCCATAAATACTAAACACTATCAAAGAAAATAAACCTACTAAAAAAAACACAACCCTAAATGGTTACGATGTGACATTACCACATAAACGGTGGACACATCAAATATGTCTATCGTGAGTAGAGGAGCGTTTCTATAAGTTTTTTTTTATAGCTTAGAGGATATAAGATAAAATAAGCAAAGACCACGTTATGTAATAAACAATTTCGTCCATTTATTATTATTATTATTATTATTATTATTATTATTATTCCATAAAAGGAGAAGTCCCCTAGATAAAATAAGAAAGGAAACATTTTATCTCAATGCTTGATGGGCACACATTAAATTTCATATTTGCGTATATACAGTATTACATAATACCCATATAGAGAATGAAGATCGATAGCCAAATTATATTTTATGCATTTGTCTAACCAATATTGCTCAAAATTATGACGAGACAGAAAACATCGCCAATCAATTTAAATGAATTTTTTCCTATGGTCGGTGAGAGTCATAGTTTTGTTTCAACTAGAACTAGACTAAGTAATAAATAAAACATTATGTATGCATACAAAAGTGGCATACATTTGAAGAGGATTCATGTTTGCTTTTAATTCTCATGAGTTAGTTTGTACTACTAATAATTATAATCGCAACGGTTGAATCATACCATAGATCATCAACTCATATAACATATACTCCCTCCACCCTCCAATTTCTGATTTAAATTTTCGATAAGATCATATTAAAAAATTTCTAAATACTCAAACAAAATACCTTTCATTTATGCGATCATAAAAACCTTCGGCCTGAATTTTTGTCGGTCCAAATGTTGATAGGAGCCTTCATCTCATCCCTGCAATTTCATGCTTGCGCAACTTGGGAGGTCCTTCATATTGCATTTTTATTTTTGAGCGTCGACTTGAATAGCTTCCCTATTATGCATAAGATGAATTCGAACTCATCTCGTTTTTTTTAGCATCAAGAACAATAAAAACCTTTAATTCTCTCCCAAAATTTTGCCCACTTTGAAGTTCTGTAAATTAAGGTTCTTCAGTACGATTATGCGGACATATATAATTGAAAAATCTTTAAAATTTTGTTTGCAACCGTTGAAATGGGTTCATTAACCTAATAAAATTAAAAAGAAAAATCGAAACATTGTTAACACGAATAGGTTTTTTGCCCTACTTATAATACGTTCGAGTTATTTTTGTCCATACTTACTACCTTTCCATATTCTAAATTAAATAACGATTTAAGTTCAATTTTTGTATTAATAGTTTCCAATTACTAACAACTTAATTTGAAATTCTAAAAACCAAAATTCTTTGACGAAAACATGGTTTTAAAATTGATGAACATCAAGAGACGAAGAGAAATAGCAGCAATGCATGCAGGCTTTACAGCTAGACGTATGTGACTGCCATAAAATTAAATTATCGCTTTATTAATATATTTATTTTTTCTATTTTTTAATATCTTCTGTCAATGACAACTCCAACATAGTTAAAAAGAAGTATCTTATTTTTTTTATTTTTTTAATCATGCTTTAGGAATTGCGTAACCTTAACTCTTTTTTCAGGTCAAAAGAGATTTGCAAAAAGAAGAACTAAGTTTGATGCACCTTGCTCCCCGTTCTATGTCGTGAGAACGAAAGACTAAATTTACTAAATTTATTAATTAAATAATAAAATTAGATAACTTCATTGCTACATTTAATTTTAAAAAGATATAAAGTGTTTGTTTTCACTTTTCAGACTATGGCCATTAAGAAATTGCCCTCGCACGTGATGTGCCTCCTAGCTAGAAAGGCACGTGTTTCACAACTCATCACACAATCTACACACACATATTAAGTTACGGGTTCGAATTCGGCTCGAACAAGGCTCTCGAGCTCGATCGAGCATCAATGTGTAGGGCACTAACGTGCTCATTAAATGTACTTTTGTCGAATATATATGTTTCAAATTTGTGGCTAGTATTTTTTTTTTTCCTTTTTTTCTTAGAAAGCTAGTATTCATCTTTTACTAAGATGAGTGTATAGTGTGTATTTTTTTTACTTCCGTCACATCTCATTTGGCCAATATTCATTACATTGAGAATTTCAATTATACACAAAAATGTATATCCTCTATCATTTACACATAGTTTTTTGTAGAATCGGACATGAATATTAAAAAAAAGTGAATTATTTTGTAATTCAATTTGAAAAAAATGACTTTAAATTAGGTGTATGATAGGAAAAATAATTATGGATACAGTGTAATTAGTTTTGGTGGACTATAATGACAAACTTGTGTAATTTACAATAATGGGTGTTTATTATATGTACTGGGGTATTGTTGTTTCCATTTTAAGTATGAAACTTAGAGCTGCGAGTAAAGGAATCAAGACTATTTTTCTAGAACATAAGAGAGTAATATATTAAGCTCATGTTTGGTTCACTTTTTTTTGTATGGAAAGGGAAACAATTAATTGATTCCATTACTTTTTATTTGGTCTGAGTAATATGTTATTAATTTCTCTTACTTGGGGGTAACTCAATCTACCAAATTATTACCTCTTAAGAAGGAGGAGAAACAAGGAGAAAGAGAATCCACTTACAAGTGACTCAATTTCTACTATTGAACTAAATACTCAATAAAAGTAACCATTATTATTATCATTATCTTGTTTGACTTGATTTCATTCTCTTTCCGTTACCCAACTTGAACCAAAGTGATCAATTTACCACTTCATTAAGTTCGAATACCTCACTTTATTTTCCATTTAAAATGGGTCCAACCCAAAATAGAAAATTTTGAGGTTTTTTTTTTTTTAAAGAAACATCATCACATATATATCATCAACCCCTTACGGGGAAAAGGGAATAGAGTTTGTGGCGAGGGTGAGCCAAAAGTGTCCACCCTCAAAAGTACAATTCAATCACCTAATACAAAAAGCTCACTCAAGGGGGCATATATACAAACGAGCTAATCATATGAAGAGAATGAAGCTCTACAAAAAATATGCACTAATATCTACTGTGCAATTTGAAGTTATGATAACCAAGCTGGTCCATCCTAATCAAAGACAAAAAAGGCATCGGGGCTGAGCTGGCATCAAAGATGGTCATCGTCTGAAGCCGATGACCGAGGCGCGCCATGTAGTCGGCCGGGCGATTGCCCTCCCGATGTATGTGTGTGATCCTAACCTGTAAGTCCCTCATCAGGAGATGAATCCGGGTGATGGTGATACGAGTGATCCCGGATCCATGGCGATCAGATGAGAGAATGGCCACGACGACAGCAGCGTCGAGCTCGATCCACACCTGCAAGGAAAGCTAGGAGACAATGACAAGGCCATGGTAGACAGCCTGGAGCTCACGTCGAAGCTTGAAGCTGCCCGAAGTGGCAGGTTGAAGGCAGACAAGAGCGTAGCCCGGTGGTTACGAACCAAACCTCCACCGGCAGCTCTCATTGGCCCTCTATCGTAGAAACCGTCTGTGCTCAGCTTCACCCAGAGGGCTGGTGGCAGGCGTCAAAGAATTGGCGTCGACCGAAGGGCCGCCTCACAGGGGCAGAGTATGGCATGAAGTCGACCTGCGGAGAGCAGTCGCTCCATTGTGAGGGGGCAAGCTTCTTGGCCATAATCAAGAGCCGGGGATGTTGGATCACCTGCGCAACAATGTGAGAAGCAAGGAAAGGAACTCCACGATGCTTGTGGCTGTTCCTTTCCGTCCAAATAAACCATAATATAAGGCAGGGAACCATGAAGGTGATGTGCGGTCGTGCAGTGTGTGAAGCGTGTGGTGTGTTATTTCTCCAAAAAGAGAGTGCATGTGAGATATCTGTGGTGAGTGGTAGTGTGATGTGAATCCAATGTGCAAAGTTTATCCATACTTCCCTTACAATATCCCCCAGGAGAAAGAGGAGAGATAATGACTCAATGCAAGGAGACTGCGGACAACAAGGACACTTGGAAGCAATACGAGTACCCCGTGACTGAGATTTATTATCTTAGTTAAATCAACACATTAATCTAATTTACCCACCATTCAAATACCCGCCGCCACTAGATAATAATATTTCATCCGTCCCACTTATAATGAGTCTGATTTAATAAAATTGTATCTATTATAATATTCAGCGAACTCATTAAGAAAAATATGTAATTTCAATTTTCGAATGAAAGTGTGGAAATACACAATAATTTTTAATTAATTAAGTAATGGGTTAATAGCCTCTAGATATTCGAAGTTTGTTTGAATTCTAATTTTGCACTTCAATTATAAAATTTGCCAAAATACATGAACTTTTAATATTTTTTCATATTACGTGGCAATGAATTGAAATCGACATGAAGTATATCAAAATTAGGGATGACAATGGGCCGGATTTGGACCGGATCCGACTTGCTTCAGATCCAGATCTGTTTTTTTTATTTGTTTTGTCCACATCTGTCAGATTCAAAAAATTAAGATCCATGTCTAGATCCAATAGATACACGGATCTGGACCCGGATCCACATCATTTATCCCTAATATGAATTTCTGAAAAGAAAAAAATTGCGATACAAATTCTCCCAAATTAAAATAAGTTTCTACAATCATAATAAGTTGTAATAACAAAAGTCTATAAATTCACTTGAAAAAAAATAATAATAAATAAATAACTTAATTTTTAGGTAAACTTACAATTAAATTATGAATCACAATCTTTTTTATTAAAATTTAAAAATTAAAATATGATAAAGAATATATATATATATATATATATATATATGTGAATGGATAGGTCGGATCTGGAATGGATTTGGATCCGAGAATTTGATAGCAGATTCGGATCCGGTCCAGATCCGTTGAGTCCAAATTTTGAAAGACCCAAATCCTAAAAATTGAATTTGGATCACCAGATCTGGACCGGGTCCTGGATCCATTGCCATCCCTAATCGAAACGGTCATGGGATCTTCTATTGCCTACCCATGTGACATCGTCTATTGCATTCGTGGATGGACGACACATGACAAATCCTAGGGGTTTAAAAATTTCAAAGGTTAAAGTATATATTTTCCTTATATAAATATTAAATCATCAATCATTGATTATGCCACGTGTCTTTCATCCACGAATGCAATAGACGATGTCATATGGGTAGGCAATAGAGGATTCGATCCGATCAAAACGTCGTTGTACGGATAAAAATAATACCATCCTCATTAATACAAATTTAAAATAATTGAAATAAAAAAAAATGATTAAACGACGCCGTGTTAATCGACACATTAAATTTTACTTGCCACGTCGACCTTGATATATATTTATCATTTCAATTCGAGTTTCATAACCGAGAACAAATTTGTTAGTAACTTAGTTTTTCTTGAGTGTAGTATTTAATTATACATACATACTTATTAGAAATGTTCTCCTACCTATTGAGGACACACTTAATGTGTCAAGACAAAAACTTGTGTCAGCCGGAGGCACCGTGCGGCCGGGCCCAAAGTGTCAATCTTTATACAGAAAAGTATCAATCTATATGAATAAAAGTGTCAATCTTTAACATAATTATTTTACGAATAAAATGACAATTTTTAAAAGTGTCAATCTTTATACAGAAAAGTGTCAATCTATATGAATAAAAGTGTCATTATTTTAGCCCGGCCGCACGGTGCCTCGGCTGACCCAAGTGTGTCCCATGTGTCAATGGCTGACGTGACAGTACTACATCAATAATATTTTCAATTAAGGTTTAGTTTTTTTTTATAGAGTTTATATTTATAAAGTATATTAATTATGATTCCTTAAATATTTTACCGCCACGTTATTCATAAACACATTAAGTATGTGCACCCACGGTAGGTGGTAGGACCGTAGGAGAGCATTCTTCACATACATATATATATATATATATATATATTAAGAAATATTCAATATTATAGGTAACGCGTTTTGAAGGACTTTATTTGGACGTGTCATTATGCATGCAACATTCAAACAGATGTGCTTTGGTTTGCTTTTCACACGTGATAACAAAAATAAAATGATTCTGGAATCTAATAGAGGATCCTTCCTTTGGAAGTAACACATAATTTATGCTACCGCCTTTCGTCTCTTTCTCCTTAATTACTCCAATTATTTATCTAACTATATAGTAGTACTACTATATACAGAAATTAACAACACAATGCAGCGGACCCATGTGCAACCTTTACCATTTAATTATAACTTAATTATACGATTATACGATAACTTATGATCTAGCTCGTGCTTAGCAATTAAATGTATATACATGTAATGTCATGTATATTTTCCTGCAGTATTTTGTATACAAAATGTGATGCTATTTGTTTAAAGATATTGATACAATTCGACTTTAATTTTAGCATTTGTATTTAAGGATTTAAGGAACAAACTCAAGGAAATTAAATAAAAATTGTTTATCATTTTGCAATTGTAACTAGAGGGAAAATGAGTTAATTTCTTACAAATATGTCAATCGTTAATATGAACATGTTACGTTGACAATTTTTTTAATCAAAATTTAGTTCAACTTTATTATACAAAATCCAATATCTTAACTAAGATTTAATTTGTAGACATGTATTTATAAAATTATATCATTCGAAATATATATTTATTATTATATCAATTATTGGCATATTAAACGTGTACACTGTCCACTATAATAATAAATATTTATCGGGTAATAGGATGCATGGTAATTTTAATGGTGTCAATCCATAAAATTACCCTTTTTAAATATACAAATAGAGAATCTACCATTTTTATATAACTTATTTGTAAAACTACCCTCTTTTTCAATTTACACTCTACAAATCAAATGTACAGTGTCCCGGTTGGCACTATTCATGTGAACAGTGTCCCGGTTGGCACTATTTCTGAATATATATATATATATATATTTTTTTTTAATTTTTTTTTTCAACAACCTTAGAAATGAAACACCCTTTTAAAATTAATCAGGCTCATCACTCTTCCGTAAATAAAATTAATGCATACCAACTTCATACCTTAAACTGCTTTGGGATCTCTTTCGCCAGAGGTTTTATGGACTGCGTCCAACCACCAGGAGCACCTTATGGTTCTCTGTTGAATTCCTTCCTAAGCTTCTGATCCTCCTCGCCTTCGTCTAACTTATCAATCCGAGCAGCGCTCCAGGAAACGTGATAAGGGCTCAGAACACTGAGCAAGAGACTCACTGCGGGCTAAATTTGTTGGTAAACAAAAATTTAAATACGAAGGTAATGAGCAAAAGCCCGTATTTTTATTGGGAAATTATAAACTATTTATTACATAAGTTTATCCCCTTTAGGGAGGAGACAAACTTGTTTAGCTACCTATGGTAGCGGAATGGAAAACTCGCATACACTCGAAAATTTAAAACTATTACAATGCTAATGTTGAAGAAAGCTAAGAAAATGATCGATGATCTTTGCTTCCTTCGCTCGTCCTTATTTATAGAGGTTGGCGACCTCTTTCTCTTGAATTATTGCATCGGATGCTTTCTACCGACGCCAGCTTGCATGGGACCTCCTTCCTCCATTATCACCGAAAGAGGTGATAATTGAAACTTCTTTTGGAGACTGGGGTCCTCCATTATTGAATTCCACCGAACAAATTTGGTGAAATGTCTTTTTCTTGTTTTTGGATCGTGAATGAACGGTCCTCCCACCTTTGTCGTTTTATTTTAGTGGGAATCTTGCTTTTCCTCACCCTTGTCGTCTTCTTTTTGGGTGAGGCTCATCTTTCATAGAGTCACATGACTCTATCTTCTTGTGTCGGCCAACTACTTTTTTGGCGGGGCCCTAGGCATCCTTCCTTTCGGTGGCTCCCTTGGTTCCTTCTGGTCTTGGGCTCGAGCTCGGCCTGCTCTAGGCATGAACTTCTTGCCAAACTCCAGCTCCTTCTGACCTTGGCACGCGGGACAGATGTGATTAATCCAGTTCCCATAGTGCGCCATGTTACAATACTTGCGATGAGTTTCCTTGCTCGTCACAAGCTTGTTTTCCCATAGTAGATTCCTCTTTCTCTCGAAAGCCTCTTCTGCAAATCTTGTGGTTTTTCCTGTCATCATATTTAACAGGAATGATCCGTTCACGGAGTTCTGAAAGAACTTGAACTGATACTTAACTTTGTCCATCTCGGTAAGACAGACCCATAAACCCCAAGCCCTGCGGGTTGAGATTTCATCCTCGGTGATCATGGATACAAGTGGTACTTCTCCATGTGGAACCTGTATGTTGCAACGGCTCCGCTCGTCGGTTCGCCTAAGCCTTATGTAATGAAAGGCTTCATGGTTCCCCTTTCCTACTGGTTCTGGGGCTGCACTTATGAAGTAAAGCTCCAAAACATCTCCTCGGCTGAGCTGGTCATTGTTGGACCAGGAATCGTAAACAGCTTCTTGAATCCACTTGGGTAGATTCTTGATTTCTGTGAACGATGGGGATACCGTATAAACCGAGGCAAGTGCCCCAAATTCATACCATTCCTTGACTTCTTGTGGATGAACACCTGGCATCATCCACACTCGGGGGTACTTTCCTGAGACGTCAACCAAGGTTTTGTTTGGGTTGATCCCTCGTCTTGTCATCAACTTCTCCCAGCTTGCTTGATAAGCCTGCCAAATAGAAGAAACTTGAATAATATCAGTGTTAATCTTAGAAATGCCTTTCAATGGCCTAATATTAACCTCTCCCTCTTTAACCCCGGAGGTGCCGGGTTGAAATGATACCTCAGGATTTGACTCCTGAGTCTCATCTTTTCCTTGGGCCGATAGTATTGATACTACCAACTTAGGACTCGTGCAAGAGGTATTTGAATCCTCTGCTACCGTTATAGGGGCCGGTAACCGAATCGCTTCTTTTTCTGGGGTAACTGGAGTCACCCTAGAAGCCCGAAGGAGTGGCTCTTGTATTGCATTCCAGCACTTAGTCTGTGCCAGCCTACAGTCTTGTATTCTGTTTGAGACTTTCGCCTTGTCAACAGATTGTATTTTTCCAGCTTGTTCAGCTTTCAAAACACACTCGTCCCATTCCCTTTGAAGCATCTCAAGGTCTTCCCTGAGATGTCTCATGGCATTGTTGATAGAGCTAACTTCAGTTGTCTCCATCTCTTGTTAAGAAATCTGCAAGAACATTTTCGTGAGATTTCACAATGACAATATCAAAAATAAAATATTGACATTCTGCTTGCCATCTAAGTAATCTAGCCTTTTCAGGTTTCGATTCAATCTTGTTTTTTAAGAAAGCTTTAACTTGGGTGTTATCTACTTTCAAAACAAATTTCTTTGCAAGAAGAAAGAGAGGCCATTTTTTAAAGGCCTTTCGCACTGCAAAGAATTCCTTCTCGTTAATGTGCCATCGAATGGCCTCATTTTCTTGGAACAAACCTCTACAGTATCTGCATGGTTCTTCTCCATTCGGAGTGATCTTTGTTAGCACTGCCGCCCACCAATGATCACTTGCATCCGTGTACAAGACAAGATCATCTTCGTCTTGTGGTATAGAGAGTTTTGGGAGGTTCTCGCAAACTTCCTTTAAATCTCTCATTCCTTTCCGATGTTCTTCTGTCCAAATGAACGGAACATCCTTCTTCAGTAGTGGACTGAAAACCTTTCTGTATTTTGCAAGATTCTTGATGAACGCTCCTGCAAAATTAACAACTCCTAGAAAACTTTGAAGTTGTTTCTTCTCCTTTAGATCCTCAGATAAATTCTTAACCTTTTGGACTATATGGTCCTGTAGGATTATCCCTGATTCATCTATCTCGATTCCTAGAAATTCCATTTTCCTGGTTGCAATGACTGTCTTCTTTTCTGAAAGCACTAGTCCTGCCTTATAACAAACATCTGCAAAAATCTCGAGATGTTTAACGTGTTCATTCATATCTTTAGATGTTATAAGAATATCATCAATATAAACAAACATAAAAGAGAAATAATCTTTGAAAATATTATCCATCTTTCTCTGGAAAATCTGAGGTGCGTTAGCTAACCCCATCGGCATTACGTTCCAAACATAATGTCCTTGCGGCGTAGAGAAGGCTGTAAACTTCTTACTACTTTCTTCCATGCGAATCTGGTAAAATCCTGACTTGCAATCAAACTTGGAGAAAACCTTAGCATTTCTAATGCAGTTAATAAGGTGTTCTCTACTTGGAATGAAATAACCATCAAACTCTAAAACGTCATTAATACATTTATAATTAATAACGAGTCTGGGTTTATTTCGTTTGATCTCACCATGGTTTCTTACCAAGAAGCCTGGGCTGCTATATGGTGAGTTCCCTGGTTCGATTAACTTCAAATCAAGGTGTTCCTTGATAATCTCCTTCATATCCTGTTGATCTCTGAGATTCATCAGGATTGGTCTGAATCTAACAAACTCATTTTCCTTGTCCGGCTTCGCCTTTAAGGTTGCTTTGAGTTGGTTTTTCTCCCACCATGCCAAAGGATTCTCATTGTAACACCTTACAATCTTCCTTTTGACATCTTCTAATGACACCTGCGTATCATTTCCAATATCTTTAGAAATTAAAGATACCTTTAGGAGTTGAATCTCAGCTTCGTTATCTTCAACCTCGCTATCTGTCAACTCTCCCCTGATCCTGAAGTTCAATAACGCTTCATTGAACCTTCTCCGATCTTGCATCTTTGGGTTTCGAAGTTGTCCTTCATCACCACGCTTGCTGCGAAAGACTAATGTCATTTGCCTGTTGAATGCCCCTTTTAGCCTTTGAACAATGATTTTGTGATCACATTGGGTTGTGAACACTAATCTTTGTTTCTCATTATCCTGCATATATCTCTTGAACATCTGCAAGAAATTGTTTCCTAACAGGATATCTGCTCCTGTATCATGAAAATAAATTGGTGGAGTTTTAACCTTATACCAGGGTGTCTGGCCTGCTCCTCCAATTAGAACTTCCACCATCTTGACTCCCTTTGTAAGGATCAAGATTTTCTTGGAAAAATCTCTTCCTGCTATCCGAGGTAGATCTTCTTCGACCTCTGTAGGAAAGATTCCTCGTTTCGCCGTGCATATTCCTGCTCCGGAATCAATATAAGCAGCAAAGTATTCTGCCTTATATTTCTCGTATAACACTCCGATAGGAATGTATATTGAGAATGGGCTAGTCATTAGATCAATATTTTTCTCTCATTGATCGTGACTTCCATTCATTCCTCTCTCTGCTTCCATGGTTTGAATTTCTCCAGGAAATCCAAACCTAAGATGAGGATATTCTCCTCTCTTCCTGCTCGCCCTTTGATTTCAACCGTATGTCCTCCAATCTCAATCATTCCCTTGTAATGATGGACTTCCGGTTGCTCGAGATAGTACAAGACGTTGCAAGGGAAGTTGGTTTCCCATCTTGTAGTATCGAATCTGGCAGCTACTCCTCTCCATCCTTCCGGATATTTGATGGTAATAACCGTCTTCTTGTAACTCAGAGTAGGCAAAGAACTCTGAGGCTCTTGATTTTGCTGAATAAGATTTCTTCCCATTGGTTGAGAAGTAATCCTATCTCCTTGGAATGACAATCTTCCTGATTGTATCCTGATACTTTGGTCATGAGTTATGACCACTCTATCTTGAATTTGCATATCCACGTTTCTCAAACGCGGAAACTCCATTCTATCGGGACAAATCGCCGTTGTCACCTTCTTGAAGATATGTGGTATCTCTATGAACTGCTTTCCAAGGAATAACTCAGTATGATGTGAGTTAGAAAGCGCATATGATACTTGATATGTGATGGAATAAGGTCTGTTTCCTTCTTCCACCAGCTCTTTCCTCTTGAAGTCCTGATAAAGCGTCAGGGCTCTGCTGAAGTTGGTGTCGTTAAGATTGTAAGCAATCTTAGGATATATAATCCCCACCACTTGTCCAGCACATAAATTTCCCGCAATGGTTCCCATTACGGAATCCTTGAGATTTCTGACTCTTTTGTCACAAATCGCGATGTCAATTGGAGAATCAACACCAGCGAAAAGGGCAGATTTGAGTACAAGTTGGATTGCTCCAATATGTATCCAACTCATATTTTCTGCAATCTCCGGCTTCATCTTTTCCAGATCCTCCCGGATATCGCTTGCTGGAATCAATTGCATTTCTACTTGATTCCCCGTGAGCTCGATTGGAAGTGACATCTCTCGTCTCGTAATACCATATACAATATGGTGCTTCCGAGTCTTAAGACTGAAATTCCTCAGGGCATAATCTATATTCCCTGCTGTAAAGCCTTGATACTTCTGTATATTAAGGCTTTTCTTCATGATCTTGTCGATCTGGCTTTGTGAAATCATCGTTCGGCTTGAGAAACCCGTTCGATTTTCACTTTCTTGATGATGTACCTCTGGTTCAGTCGGATTCTGAATCGGTTGGTCCATCTTCTTCACTCGTTAGGATTTCATCCTGTTCATAAATACTCTCATCTGAGGCAATATCCTCAAATTGATAGACTTGTACGAGATCTTGAAAGTAGATCGCGTCTTCGATGTCTGGAGTTGACTCGAACCTCCTCATCGTCTTGTTTTCTGGGCAATTTGTAGAGATATGCCCAGCTGCACCGCACGTCCAGCAGTTGCAATCTTTGAAACTTTCATTAGCTCTAGTATGAGCTTTTCGGAAAGTTTTCCTTGTTGGTGTCCTCTCCTGAGGTCTGCCTGAGTTTGCACCTCTGGATTGAAACCGGTTTCTCGATGGACCGCTCCGCCGTCCATATTTGTATGATCCAGCCTTCTTAGCTTCCCCTCAAGATAAGCGTTTATCATGAGGCGATCTAAATAGAACTTGATCGTCCACTCGCAGGCACGGATTTCTCTGGGGTGCCTGTTTTCTCGAATTGCTGCTTCGAGACGTTCCTGCCTTACTCGTAGTATAGTAAGGTCACTTGTTTTGTTCCTCTCCATAATCTGGAGATATGAACTATAGCACTCGTAATTCAGACAATAGTCTGGTTCCATTTTAACTTGAAGTCTCCTCCGTTAGGTAATAAACACTATATAATAAATAAATATAATTCTCAAATAAACCTAGGGCTCTGATACCATTTTAGAAGCGTTGGGTCATCTCAAGGTTTTGTTGAAAAATGGATAGAAAATTAAATGAAATGGTGTTTTGTCAATAGCAAAATGTTTGGGGTGTAATTAGTAAAAAAGATATTTTTACAAATATCTTATATAAAGGGGTAGTTTTTTCATTTATGTATTTAAAATGGGCAATTTTCTAAATATACACATTTTAATGGATGTATACATTTAAGTAAGCAATAATGTCCATTGAGTGGACAACTCGGAAGAAACGTCTTTTCAAATAATTATTGACCCACTTATTAAATCAAGAAATGTACAATTGCATGATGAACAATTCAGATAACAAATCGGTTGATAGGAGTATTAAAATGGTCGATATATTTCCTCGAAATATTGAGAATATATAATGCTAATTAATTAAAATTGTTTATGTTAATTCTTTCCCCTAAGGAAAAAACACTTATATAATTGTTGAAGTGTACATATGTAAATATTCAGGTATTTATATATAAACCAAGAGATAAAGCGGTAGACTACGATTTTTTTATATACAATTTTAACACTTAAAATAGATTAAATAAATAAATAAATAATAAAATAGATTAAATAAATAAATAAATAATAGTCATACAGATGATTGTAATTAGTAGGTGATCATTTTAAGTATGAAAACTGATGTAGCAAGTAATAAATAAATAAAAAATCTTAAATCTACATTAGTTTAAGTTTTTATTTGTAAATACTTTTAACTGTAACAGTTTAAATGATGTTCACTATACTTGATGTTGATGTTGTCCTTTTGTTATATTATATATATATATATATATTAAAGGCTAATCTAAAAAAGTAAAATGAGAGCAAAGAAGACTAAGAAGACTAAGCTACAATAATGCCACAATAATCGTGGCCAAAAATTCAAAAAGTAAAAAACTTTTTAAAAAAAATGCTAGTAACGATAAAATTTTCTAATTAATTAACTATTTTTAGTTGACACTAATTTATATTTGGCCGACAAAAAAAAAATTTAAAGCTAGTCTAAAAAAGTAAAATGAGAACAAAAAAAACTAAGAAAACTAAGCTACAATAATGCGTATATATATATATATATATATATATACACACACGATATGGACAATAGGACAAATAAATAATGTTATTTTTCACTTTCTTCCAAATTTATTTTATGAGCTGAAACTCAATAGCAGATGTTGGTCACCAATTATGTTTTTATCTCAGATTGGGAAATTACCGATGAAGTGTCAATTACTCCCTCCATCGCTAATTTATACGGAATATATATTAAATTCTGTTCAATACACGTTGAAAAAAAATATATTGATGAAATATGTCGTAAATGGAGAATGAGTTCCACTTATATGAATGAAAGTATTTTCTAAACGTTCCAAAAGTAAAATTTTCATACAGGTGTAATATTTATCTTTCATTTTGGAACACAATAATTATTAGTAAACACCGTTAATTATAGAGTAGTAATTTATGATGTGATTCGTTACTTATTTTATTTAGATTCTTACACGATGATATATATTATTTTGCAATATTGCATCCAATATTAATAAAAGAGTTTAGGAGGCATGCACTGCACCCTCTTGTTGTCGGTGCATAATATTACTGGTCCAGAACATTATTTAGTTGGATTTATTTCCCATTTTATTTTGGGTCAAAATTTAAATTACCTCTCTTGTAAGTGTTCGGCGGTGATGTTTATTGAGGAGGGTGATGTAGGGTTTGTTTTGTTTTTTTTATGTTTTTTTGTTTTTAGCATTTTTTATTTTAGTGAAGGAATAAATTCTTCCGACAACTACAGTTTTGATTTTCAGTTCTGTTGAAAATTAATTTCCAAGGCGTGCCCCTCAGCTGAACTGATATAAAAAATGGGTCCCACCTTCATTATTTTAAGAAAATGGGTAGTTTTCACATGTGGATATAAATAGAGCATTTTTTACGTTACTGATTACAAGAGAGGTAATTTAAACTGAAACCTCACTCACCGCCCACCCTCACTCACCGCCCACCCTCACCGCCGCACTCAAACCCTCCCCCTCCCATTGCAGCTCGCCGGCCGCCCCTTCATTCATTAACGGATTCCTTAAGGAAACCGATAAAACCCTACCCTCTTGATCACCCACCGACGCCGACGCCGACACCCTTCGCCGACTCCACCGCGCCGGCACCGCAGCCTTCTCCCTCATCTCCACGCCAATGGCATACAATTCGGAGGAAGAACTCACCGAAGAGATATCGGTGAGTTAAAAAAAAAAAAAAAATCGGACGCCCCCACCGCCGCTCAATCGTTTCCGGAAAGTTTCCACCGCCAGCCGGAAAAAGTATCGTCGGCCGCCGGCGGTGGGAAATGTCCGGAGATGGTGGTGGGCGGTGGAAGCTCCCACAAAATTTATATTAAGTTTTTATAATTTTATAGCTTGTCCACCGCCGGCATAAGTAGCCGGAATTTGATCACCGCCGGCAACCTGTTACCGCCGGCGGTGGGACAATTCCGGCGACTTCCGCCGGCACCGCCGGCGGTGAATGTGACCGAAATATAATATTAGTTTAATCTGATTTAATGTTTCTTAATTTATTAGGTTAGTTTAATTTATGCCTTATTCATAATATAATATTTACAATTAATTAGTTGATAATTAGATTAGTAATTTCTTTACTATAGAAATTAGGTTAGTAGTTCTTAACCATCCGTTTATTGTTATTGGGAATATGTTAAAAAAATAAAATTAGATCCCATCTAATTTACACAATTTAATTAGTTTGGATTAATTAACATAATTATTCATATTTATAATCATTACGTTAGTTCTCATAACAAATTAATAGAGACGTATTCGACTAAGTTGTATATATGATGATGAAATAGATATTAGTACGACTAATTGTTAGATTAGTTTTAGGATGTGAAATTATACTTTTATGTTATGTTAGTATCATGCTAGTTGTAAGGAAAAAATCTATGAATAGTAGATTAGTACTAATTAGGTTTATTTAATAAAATTAATTACTCAATGGATTTTGTCTTGCTTTCGTATTTGTTTGCATGTTTGAAGTTTAATTACGTTTATTAGTGCATGTAATTCGTGTATTTTATGCAATTTATGAAGAATCTAATATTTTATTTTTTTTATGAAAAAATAGGCTAAGCCCGCACCGGGATATCGTCGTCCACATTATATCAACACGCTAGCAAAGCCCGATACATGCTATTACATTGACCAGTTGGAGGGCATCAGGAGCGCATTATTCAATGTCGGGGGTAATGCTTTAGTAGACAGATTCAGAGAAGGACCTTTCGGTCATTTTATCGGTTGGAATCCAAAGAGGAGCTACGGGGGCGTACTAAACAGTATACTGTCTCGGGCAATTCATTCAAGGCATGGAATTTGGTTCCACATCGGTGGTCAAAATATAGAGTACTCCCACCAGGATCATGCCTTGATTACGGGATTGAAATTCGAGCCTACAACATTTGATCCTTGCCGTAGGCGTAATCCTAGGCATTCACGTGTCTGGCAAGTTGTTTGTGGGGCAAACGAGAGCGCCAACACATTGCTCCAGATGCTAAGTCAAAATCCTAGCCCCTTTGTCGACCCGGACGGTGATATCCACTTGCGACTGGCGCACATGCTGATAGCCAATAATTTCCTTCTTGGCCACGATGCGCGAAAACCACCGTACAGTTGGCTGTGGTTCTTGGCTGAAGATATGCACACATTTATCGAATTCATCAAGTACTAAATTATAAATTAATCATTTAAATACATATAATATGACAATTAAACATGTAATTATAGGTAAAATAATTCAATAAGTAATAATATAGTATCCACCGCCGGTGAAAGCTGTCGGAGCTCTCCCACCGCCGGTGGCACAAGGTTGCCCGCGGTGGGAGAGCTCCGGCCACTTTCGCCGGCGGTAGATAACTTATTACTCATTTAATAATTTTTTTAAACTCATCTCGTGTACTATTTTAAGAAGAACAACAATATTTGAACAATTAAAAGAATAATTAAAGAAATTAAATTTAAACTATTAATTCATAAGTACTAAATTCTAAATTAATCATTTAAATGCATATAATATGACAATTAAACATGTAATTATAGGTAAAATAATTCAATAAGTAATAATATAATATCCACCGCCCGTGAAAGTGGCCGGAGATCTCCCACCGCCGGCGAGTCGGCGGTGGGAGATCTCCGGCCACTTTCGCCGGCGGTGGATAACTTATTAGACATTTAATAATTTTTTAAAACTCAATTTCGTGTACTATTATAATAAGAACAACAATATTTGAACAATTAAAAGAATAATTAACGTAATTAAATTTAAACTATTAATTTGTGAATTAATAATTCTAAAATTAATCATTTAATTAGATATAATAATTCCCCTTAATGGTAGAAAATTCACTTGTTATAAGAGTGATGGTACTTGTAAGAGCAGAATCAACCGAGCTCTCATCAACGACAAGTGGGCTGAGAAATGGAGTGAATCAGGCTTGCGTGGGATTCCGAGATCGATCTCTGATCACTGCGCCTTAATTCTTCAAACAAAGCAGGTTGACTGGGGCCCGAAGCCATTCAGATTCGTGAATGCTTGGCTTTCTCACCCTTCGTTTAAAGATGTGGTGGAAAAGTCATGGAGGGATGCCGATATCATTGGTTGGGGGAGTTACGTCTTCAAGGAAAAGCTGAAACGACTTAAAGAGGCTCTCAAAATGTGGAACCGAGATCACTTCGGAAGCATCGATTCTAAGATCAGTTTATTGAGAAAGGAAATTAAGGATCTCGATGAAAGAGATGATTTGGGGAGTTTGTCGGAGGAGGAGGCAATACGGAGAAGAGAGATCATGGCCCAACTTCTCCTCCAACTGAACAATAAAAAGAGCCTGCTGTCCCAGAAGGCTCGACTGCGTTGGCTTAGAGAAGGAGACGTAAACTCCAAGACGTTTCACAGGGCGATTAACTACCGTCGGAATATTAATCGCCTAATGGGGCTTGAAATTAGGGGGGACTGGATTGATGACCCGAGAAAGGTGAAAGAAGCTGTCAGGGAGCACTTCCAAAACCTCTTTGCTAGGAGGACGTCGAACATGGTGGAGCTGCCTGAAGACCTCTTCGAGAATCGCCTTTCGGTAGCTGATGGAGACTTGTTAATTAGGCCTTTCTCGGTAGAGGAGATCAGACAAGCAGTGTGGGACTGTGAGGGGGATAAAAGCCCCGGGCCGGACGGGTTCGGTATGAATTTTTACAGAAACCACTGGGACACCATTAAGGATGATCTCATTAGGGTATTCACTGAGTTCCACATAAACGGGAGACTTGCTAGGGGCTGCAATTCCTCTTACATCGTCTTGATCCCTAAGAAGGAGGGAGCGTCTATCTTAAACCATTTCCGTCCTATCTCTCTTATCGGAAGTTTATATAAGATTGTTGCTAAGGTGTTGGCGAGTAGAATCAAATCGGTGATTGGAAATCTGATTGGCGTTACTCAGTCAGCGTTTATCAAGGGAAGATTCATATTGGATGGCGTGGTGGTGCTGAATGAAGCTATCGAGGAGGCAAAAAAATCGAAGGTAAAAAGGATTATTTTTAAAGCCGATTTTGCTAAAGCTTTCGATTCTATCTGTTGGGAATATCTTTTGGACGTGATGAAAAAGATGTGCTT
The DNA here is from genome assembly GCA_001642375.2 of Mentha longifolia. Taxonomy (NCBI): domain Eukaryota; kingdom Viridiplantae; phylum Streptophyta; class Magnoliopsida; order Lamiales; family Lamiaceae; genus Mentha; species Mentha longifolia. Next base: position 23,987,178 of record CM038120.1, on the reverse strand, counting down.
TCCGATCAAGTGGATCAATTGGATTAGAGAATGTATCTCTACGGCAAAGGCGAATGTTCTTGTGAACGGAAGTCCTTCCGGTGAATTCGATTTGGAGAGAGGGCTCAGGCAGGGGGATCCTCTCTCTCCATTACTCTTCCTTATTGCTGCAGAAGGATTGAGCTTATTGGTAGATAGAGCAGTTAACAGAGGTTTGCTAAAGGCAGCGGAGATAGGAAGAAATAAGGTCAAGCTCTCACATATACAATACGCGGACGACACGATGTTTATTGTAAATGGGGAGAAAGAGAATGCCATGGCGATTCGACGGCTGTTTAACAACTTTGAGATCGCGTCGGGCCTCTCAGTGAACTTTGATAAAAGCTGGGTTTTTGGGATTAACATGGAAAGGGAAGAGATGATGGAAGCAGCCAAAGAATTGGGTTGCAGAGTTGGTGAGCTGCCCATATCGTACCTGGGTTTGAAGCTGGGAGGGCGGCTGGCTGGGCTAGATGGATGGGGAGAGCTGATCGAGAAAGTGAAAAGAAGAATTAGGAGATGGCACGCGAATTCGATCTCGATTGGAGGGCGGATCACGATCATCAAGTCGATCCTTTCCGCGATGCCGGTGTATGGGATGTCGGTTCTTCCCTTGCCTTCGAAAGCTAAAGACGAGCTGAAGGGGTTACTTCGGAACTTTCTGTGGGGAGGCAAAGAAGGTGATAAGAAAATGGCGTGGATCAAGTGGGATGAGCTTTGTCGAACCCTCGGAGATGGAGGATTGGGATTCAAAGATTTCGGCCTTTTTAATCGGGCGCTTCTCAGTAAATGGATTTGGCGTTTCTTGAAGAAGGAGGATAGCCTCTGGACAAGAGTTATCACCTCCCGTCACGGTGGATTGATTCTGGATTCAAGTAGGTCGGGATGGGTTAGCGAGCGGCCTATCACCTCCGGGTGGTGGCGGAAGATTTTAGGCTTGCTTCATGGAGAGGGAGACAGGTGGTTTTGGACCAACGTTTCTAGGAAAATGGGTGACGGCAGCAAGACTAGTTTCTGGGATGATGTTTGGGTCGGTGACACTTCTCTCCGAAATAGATTTCCCCGCCTCTACTACCTTAGTGCAAATAAATCGGCAAAAGTGAGCGAAATGGGGAGTTGGGAGCAAGACGGGTGGCGATGGGCGACCCGATGGCGACGTGTTTTGAGAGCTCGGGAGGAAACCGCTGCGTTGGAGCTTGATAATCTGCTCCATAATACGATACCATCAAAGGAAAAGGCGGACTGCTGGGCGTGGAAGGGGTCGGAGGAGAACCGTTTCACAGTGAAAAGAGCGTATACTGAAATTGTTAAAGGAAGAGACGAGCAGGTTCAGCCGTTGTGTGGGGATCTTTGTTTCAATACAATCTGGAAAGCGGCTGCGCCCTTAAAAGCCAAAGCAATGGCGTGGCGACTAGTGAGGAATAGGTTACCGACAATGGACAACCTTCGAAAGCGAATTCAACTCCCGGAGGACGAAGGGAAGTGCAGCTGTTGTGGCGACAAGGCGGAAACGAGCAGACACTTCTTCTTGGAATGCATGGAGACGCAAAAAATTTGGCAGAAGATGCTACAGTGGTGCGGCATTAGCTGGGCGGAACCGAGAAAAGTGCACGATCACTTCACTTGTTTCTCTGAGTCGTTGGGTGGTGGCAAGACGAAGCTGAAAATGGGAGGATTATGGATTTGTGTTACGTGGGTGTTGTGGAAGTGGCGGAACGATGTGAAATTCGAGCAAAAGGAGTGGGACTTTCGACGGATTGAAGAAGAAATCAAATGTCGATTCTGGAATTGGTGCATGATTAATAGTGATTCGAACATTATTGGTAGTTTCCGGACTTGGAATAGCTGTAAGCTCAGTGAGATTTGGCTGAGAGACTCGGATTTGTAATTGGTATTTCTCGTACCTGGTTCTCTTTCTTTCTTTTAATAAAATTTCCCTATTTTCCCGATCAAAAAAAAAAAAAATTAGATATAATAATGAATTGAACACTCAGTTATGTATAAAATAATTTTATAACCAAAAAAAAGTTATCCACCTCCGGTGAATGTTGCCTCTTACATCAACGAATTAATTATTTTTTCCAAAGTCATAACGGGTACTATTTTGAATTCAACAATAATAATTCAACAATTATTTTTTCCAAACTCATAACGGGTACTATTTTAATGAATGAATTATGGTTTTTTAACTGTGTCTATGTGCTATTTATATTGAAAAATAATAATTCATCACCATTATCAACCAAATAAATAAATAAATACATTGTAGCTACAATATTTGAGAATTACCTAGAAGAATAAATGCGATTAAGAATTTCTTTCCGGTAGTCTTTTGCTCTTCTTCTTCCCACCAGTGAGGAAATGAAAATGCTTCCTATCGGCACTCGGCACTCGGCACTTATCTCAAATGATATATATTTTTTTTGGAGTGCAATTTGATTGTGATTGTATGTATTGTATAAGAACAGTTATATATATTGCGATGAGAATTTGTTAATAGCATCGGATATACTACGTATATATATAAGAACAGTTATAATAACCCAACAACCACCATTCAATAATTTCTGAAGAATCAATAATTTCTGAAAAAAAAGTTAAAACGTACCTACGTCCGCATGCATGAAAAATAATTTATCATTAATTTAAACTTGCACCCCAGTAGATTTGGACCTGGATCTTTAATCTCAGACATTAATTACACTATTGTTAGAGCTAACACACATCCCATGTAAGTATTTTAGTGTTTCTTTTATGTAATATATACTTCTAAAATAAGATGGTACTCTAATAACACACATCCCATGTAAGTATTACCGATGAAGTGTACTTACTCTCTGTCCCTAATTTATATATATATTAAATTTTATTCGATACGAGTTTTTAAAAAAATGAAAAAATATATTGTAAATGGAAAATGAGTTCTAGCTACTTATACGAGCGACTATATTTTTTTATTTTGGGAAAGAGTAACACATATAGATGAAACGTCCCACAAAAAATGAAATTTCATGCATAATTATTCTTCACTTTCTGTCCCGTGTAATATTTATCTTTCATTTTGGAACACAATAATTATTAGTACTAGTAAACACCTAAATTTATAATAATTTATTATGTGATTCGTTACAGGTTTTACTTAGATTCTTACACGACAAGATATATTGTGTAATGTTGAATCCAATATTAATAAAAGAGTTTAGGAGGCATGCACTGCGCCGTCTTGTAGTAGGTGCAGAATTTCACTGGTCCAGTACATTATTTAGTTGGATTTATTTCTCATTTTATTTTCTGATCTTACACTATTATAATTATATGGAGATGAAAATATTTATAATTTATGTAGCAAAGTGATGCATAGGCTTGACTAGTCGATTAAGGGGGTGTAATCTTTGATGGAGTTAGATAAATAAATAAATAATTTTGTTTTTTTTGTTTTTTTACTATTTCTCTCCATCTTAACTTGTTTTGTGGTGAATAGTTTTTCGCCCATTAGAATGATTTATTTTTTTTCTCTAAGTAAACATTTTCGCTTTAATTTATGATAATGTTCTCAATGGGTTTAGAGTGATATTATCTCCGTATGTAATAATTGGATAAATTTATTTCCAATTTATCAATCGAATAGAAATTTCCATATATTTTTTTTTTTGAAAAAAGATAATTTAGCATAAACTTAAATTTACGTCGCGATAAACTTGAATCCGACATCTTTAATTTCAGACATCAAATACACTATTGCTAGAGCAACACACATCCCATGCAAGTATTTTGGCGTCTTTTGCTGTAATACAGTATACTCTAAAATAAGAAGAAGGTACTCTACTCATAAATCTAAAAAGAAAAGAAAATAATAATAATAATAATGGCCGAAAAAATGTATTTGTACCGGAAACAAACTATATTTCCTCGAATAAGTGAGGGCATCAATTATTTAGTGAAGCAACAAGTCAAATAATATTTTTACAATAGTACAAGAGAAATCCCTTTTTGCAATGCAAATTGCAATTAAAATATCTGAATAATAAAATTGCAAGTTGCAAAGTGAGGAACAAAGAAAAATGGTGTGGGAAGATTGGACAACAACAAAACTACAAACGGCGGAACATGTTAAATCGATGCTTATGTTATCCACCGCCGCTTAATTATTTCACTAAATTCCACCAAACAAGATACTATCAACTTTACAATTGGTTCTCGTTAAAAGAAACTCGATCTATAATTTTCCTTATCTACCTACATAACGAGAAACGAAATGTCGTCATTGCAACGTGATGTTGAAATTTGTTAATATTTTATGCTAGCATTCGCAGCAAGGGGGGCGCAGCCCTCCCGCCCGCGGCCAGGTCGGCCCTCGCGCCCGGGCGCTGGCACTGTGGCCCTCGGAAGGCGTGCCCCAACGGGCGGAAACAAGCCCGTTTCACCTTCTGCCGCGCCGCCACGTGTCATCGTTTGGTTGGTCAACGTTCTTTGACAGTTGAGTGGCTGAAATATTATTTATTTTTATTTTTTTAATTTTTTCCTATAAATACCCCACTCCATTCCTCACATTTTCATATCAATTTATTCACCAAACTCTCTCTTCTTTCATCAATTTCCACTTTTTTTCTCAAAATTCTACATTCAACATTCCAAAAAAATGAATCGTGAGGAACGAGAGAGACTAACACGTAAAGCTGTCGAGCTTTATCGACAAATAGAGGAGGAGGAAGATGTTGAAAATCGGCGACGTGAAGAACGCCAATCGTCGAAAAAAAAAGAAGCAATACGTCGAGCGTGATCGTGAATCAGGGTACGAGCAACTCTACAACGACTATTTTGCCGAAAATCCGACGTACACAGACACCATGTTCCGGCGCCGATTCCGTATGCGACGAGATCTCTTCTTGCGAATCGTCTCGAGTGTGACGATGCGTGATCCATATTTCCAACAATGCCCAGACGCAACAGGGACGAAATTCTCTTCATCCCCTTCAAAAATGCACGATGGAGTTGCGTCAACTTGCATATGGTGGTCCGTCCGATGAGTACGACGAGTATCTGCGCATCGCCGATTCAACCGGACGAGAATGCCTAAAGCATTTTTGCCGCGCCGTCGTTGCCGCTTTTGGAGAGGAGTACCTAAGGAGACCTCATTCGCGTGACGTCCAATGCCTCGTCCAAATGCAACTGCATGCATTGGCCATGGAAGAATTGTCCATCGGCGTGGAGACTGCATACACCAATTTCAAGAAGAGAACTCCAACGGTAATTCTTGAAGCGGTGGCCTCAACCGATCTGTGGATTTAGCATGCATTTTATGGCATCACTGGATCGAACAACGACATCAACGTGCTGAATCAATCTGACGTATTCAGCGATTATCTGAGGGGTGTTGCGCCGGCCGTAAATTTTACGGTCAATAACAAGCAGTACAACATGGGCTATTATCTTGCCGACAGCATCTATCCAACATGGCCAACTTTCGTGAAGACGGTGTCCATGTTCGACCGATCCACAAAGAGCCCTGTTCGCCATGAAACAAGAAGCTGCGAGGAAGGACATCGAGCGCACATTTGATGTTCTCCAAGGACGATGGTACGAGGCCCGGGCCGCTTGCATTATATCAAAAATTTAACAGAAATCATGTATGCATGTGTTATCATGCACAACATGATAATTGAAGATAAAGGAGAAGCAGCCGAAATTTGGGAAGACGACGAGGGATCAAGCTCTACAAGGACTCCGTTGCAAGCGCGTCAAGGTGTTGATGTCTCCTTCGCACGTTATATGCAAACGAAAATGCAACCCTCCGCGATGCAACTGCTCATGAGAACGTTGAAACAGATATGATCGAGGAAATTTGGGCACGTTTCGGTCATCACTAGTTTTTTCCTACTTTATTTAATCACCCAATGTAATTTTTTTTTTCCTAGTTTTCTTTCATTGTATTGTAATTTTTCAAATTTGCAATACAATTGAATTAAAAAAAATCTCATTTTTATTTAGATAAAAAAATTAAAAAAATAAATATTTAAAATAATATATAATAATGAGAGCCCTTGGAGGGCTCCAATGCAACAAAAATGGGAGCCCTCCAAGTTGATTTAAATACTACTAACTCTGTCTCATATAATTAGGGACGTTTACTGTAGATTTAATAACCAAGAGAGTGAAGAATATGTGGTTGTAATTAATTTTGAGAAGAGAGAGTTAATTGTAGCCAAATATTCTTTGTCATTTTAAAAAATGTGTCTAATTGTTGAGACGGACTAAAACGGAATACGTGTCTAATTATATGAGACAAAAGTAGTAATAAATATAATACTAAATTACTAATGCTCTAAGGGCTTGTTTAGTTGCCCTCATAAATAAGCTAAGATAATTTTTTTAGGCTTAATTAAGCCTACAAAAGTTATCTTAACTTAAGCAGCTGGATTCAGAAGACAATAACACGGATCTAATCTGATTCAGATTAGAGAGAGAGATTAGAGAGAAGATAGGAAATCAGTTACAGGATAGAAAAGAAAAAAAAAAATCATGGGTTTTTTTCTTAGCTAGAGTCGTAGCTTAGATTGAATTATTCTTCCCTTGTAACTGTAATCTTCTGGATTTTGATAGTAAAATTAATCTCCGATTGATCCTCCCGGAGACGTAGACTTTTTCAACCGAATCACATAAATCTCTAGCGTTTGCATTTGTGTTGGTTCGTATTCATCTGCATTTTTTTTAACATGTTCTTAAACGTGGTTGAAGATGCTTTTGATGGGGAAAAAAAAAACATAGAATATCTGTCTTTGGAATTTGTTTTTTCTTTTGTGAGCGACTAGTTTTCTTGTTCGAATCCTAACAATTATTGTAATTATACTTTTTAAATTAGAATTTCAAGAGTAATACGGAGTATTAAATTTTTATTAGGCAATATACTATACACACATCAAAATGTTATGAATTTGAACGATTATACACAATGAACTACGTTCAGTTATGAAATATATATACCATCAAAGTTAGGGTTGAGCATAAGAAACCAGAAAACCGAACCGACCGACTAACCAGACCGAATCCGATCCGAAAATATGGATAACCGAACCGTGTGGTTCGGTTTTTATTTCTAATTTTCAAAACTCGACTCTAACGGTTCGGTTTCGATTTCTATGCCTAAAAAACCGGTGGTTAACCGAACCGGTACCTATTAAATAAATATATAATTATATATATATATATATATATATACATATTATAATATTTTATATTTAGTTTTTTTATTTGATATTATTAATAAAGTTTGATAGAATATCATCCGTTTTTTAGTATTGATGATCACCAAAAGTTAGTAAGCAATTGAAGATAGCTCGATTAGCTTATTCTATTAGGATTATGCAATTTAGTTGTACTGTTTTTTGACTTTTTTAAATTGTTTATTTTGCATGTACATTGTAAGATATGAAGTTTTTCGAATTTTCCTATTATGACTTATAGAAAATTGAATATTTCTTTTATATATGGTTAACCGTTAGATGAATGGTTAACCGATCCGATTTTTAGGTTAACCGCTCTTATAGTTTTTGGTCTTTATTATTCAATTTATAACGGTTAACCGACCCGATAAAAAACCGTATGATCGGTTTTTTTAGGTATAAAATGGTCGGTTAATCGACCCGTGCTCACCCCTAATTAAAGTCGGTCGTGGTGGTCTAGACAAGTCAACACAAAAATTTAATTGAGTTATTTTTCTTTTCTTTTTTTAATCGTGTCATGCAATATTTGTCGAATGAAAACCATGGTTATATAATTTAAAAAAAAAAAAAAAAAAAACAATTATATTTCATAAACTATAAATTATCATCAAGAAACTAGTATCACCTCTTATCAACTTCAACTCTTCAAGTCTATAACTCATGTAGTATCACATTTCAATAACTTGCTAAATTCCCGACCGCCAACTATGGCATGAAGTGGGTACGTGGCCTCCCATGCACCCCCAAATTTTCCAAAATACAAATTTGTCTTGATTTACAAATTATTTGTCAATAAAATTTTGGTAAAAATACAAATAACTAACTGTCTCTGATATATCGTTTATATCACCAATTTTTAATTTTTTTTCCATAAATACATGAATTTTATCTTATGTTCAATTTTACCACTGATTACGTTTCATGCCAAATCAATTTGTTAATTAATCAATTAAATAATAGAATGACAAAATAACGTCGTTTTACATAAAACAATGGCTGGTGAAGCTTGCCGACACTGACCTCGACCTCCACGTCATCCGCCTCAAGAGCTGATACGGCCACTACCTCACCTCCGCGGCAGAGCTGTTCTTTCTGGGGATGACCGGCCAGAATGTGTTACAAACCCTATCGGAGAATTTAGGGAAGGATTTGGCAGCTGATTAGGGACGGATTTCTGGGCAAATTGAAGGCGTACGACGGCACATACCTTAGGGTGAATGATGGAACGCCAAGTTGGCAACACTCGATGACGCACGACAGCCCGCATGCCGCCGCTACACATGATTGGATTGTTTGGGACGTTGAGGACGAGAAGACGGTGCATTACTGGTCAATTGTGTCGAGCTTGTCCTTGGTAACGAAGGAGATCTCCTGCCGGAAAATTGAACGCCTGCGCTCCCGACAGCCACGTAAGCACCACGTTTGTTCTGATTTAACGAACAATTCAAATTGTGGAAAAATTAAACACGGTCCAACATTCATGTATTTACAGAAAAAATTAAAATTAAAAGTTCATGATTTAAACGATATATGTCAGACATAGTTGGTGTATTTATTTGCATTTTTACCTAAAATTTTAAAAACAATTAATTTACAATCCACGTAAAAATGTGTGATAACAAATCGCAATTCAATTGATAAGACATTTCCATTCCAATCAGAAAATCGGGAGTTCGAATCATTTCGCAAGAAAAATAAGAAATCATTATTGATCTTATATTCTTACTTAAAAAAAATAATAATAAATAATTAAAAGCCACATAAAAATGCGACAAATTTTATGAAATGACTACGATCTGACTATACAGGAATGAGAAAATCCGGATTAGATATCACGACGTCTAAACCGTGATACTGTCCCACTAAATCAACCAATTAATTAAGCCATATTATTAGATATTAATTCTTGTTTACATGGAATGTTCAATATTCACGATGACCATCCATTTATGGCACAATATGTCATCAACAATATAAATCTTGGATCTTCTATTGTTTTATTCGGCTAAATAAATAATGTGATTGCATAACTGAACTTGTCACCATTGATTGAATCCTTGAAAAAGATAGTGCTAAATTTTTGTTTAGTAAATTTCGATGCAACATACCTTAAATTAGTGATTATCACGAATTAAAATAATATTAATATTAATAATGAGCTTCCTTTTTAAAAACCTAGACAAAGACAGTTTCCTAAGTTTCATTAATTAATTAAAATATGGTAATAAAATGCATGTTTTAAATATTATCAAAAGTAAAAGTAAACACATCACCATATATATAAGCAATTTCTCTTTATTTTTTTTTATTTTTTTTAAGGAGGATCAATATAGTTCCTTATTTCCCCCAAGGTGATTCGAACTTCCGACATTTTGGTTAGAAGAGAAATATCTTACCAACTGAGCTGCACTTCATTGTCACATTTAGAGGTGTTTGGCTAATCTTATTTTAAAAAGCTTACATGATGGCAGGAACTTATAAATACGGAGTACAAAAGAAATTAAAAAAAATTAAAAAATGAAGATTAAAAAAATTGAAAAATAAATAAATAAAATTCATAGTTTTGTAAAAATCAAATGGAAATATAAATACTAGACATATAAAAAATAAAATAAAATAAAATTATATAGTAAAAAGTAAGATTATGAGAAGAAAAGAAAAATAACTTGGGTGGAGGAGCTTAATTTTTTTTTAGAGCTTGAAAGATGTTAAGAAAATTATTTTATCAAACACTTTAGAGTCAAATAACTTTAGGAGTAAGTTTATTTATTTATTTTTTTATTAGGCAAATATAACACACATTCACACACACGCACTCAAGATGACTCGATCCACCGATCTCTTAGTTAGAATAAAATCGTCTTATCAATTGAGCTGTGCTTATCAAGACTTTCAACAAATACTCATTAACGTGTTTTATCGCTGGTGTAGTAGTGCAACGTTATATTCTTTTGGCCGGGGCTATATGGATCCAAATTAAACTCATCATTCTAATATACAGCAATAGCTATGACTTGCATTTACATGTGTGCTTTTCTTTTTTTTCTTTTTTTGTTTGTTGAGGGAATGCTGGATTTAGTTTTGATGTCAAAAATCTCGTTGCGTCGAGTATTTTAATTACGTCAACCGTCGATTCCAATCAACTTTAACCCACACTGCGAATAAATGGTGAAAATAATGTTGGGATAATTGTACTAAAAAGTTCCTTCACTACTCTCATAATCTGTCGAACTATACAAGACACATTATCAATCAGCATGAAAATAAATATCGAAGTTTGTCATTGAATGAATGGACATAATTGTGTACTATCCATATTTATTTTTAAATTATGAAATAAGAACAAATATTGGCCCTTAATTAACGACTACACTTATGCATACAATGCATATAAATAACGTTTCGTCAAAGTAATGCATCTAATTATTCTACAATTGAATCATTCTTGACCGTTTATTTAATTAAAAACATAATCCGGATTTATTGTTATAACTGTTTTTACTAAAATCAACCCATATGCATGGATATATAATTTCTTAAAATCAAAAAAGAAAATTCTATAGATCGTCAATTGATTCATATTATAGAATTAAAAGGTATGATTGTAGTGCATGAAAAACATGATACTAAAAAACTCGACTCTGTATATAACTGTAACACATTTCATATTATACTCTAATAAAAACGTGACTTTGTATATAACAAAGCATGATACTTGCATGCATTGCAGTCATTTTTAAATCATGACAAATGTTTAATCAAGCAGTTCTTATCGTGAGAAATGTATCATCTGGTGTGAGAAATACAAATAGATTCAAGACTAGTATGATTTTAATAACATATACGAATATTCTTGAAGTAAAAATAATAATAAAAAAACACAATAAACATGAGATTATTTATATATAATTTGATGTTTAAATACTAATTTTCATGCTTATTATATATTGTAGCCCTGCTCATGTCAATAACAACAGTATTATTCTTATTTCTGCAACAAAATTTCATCATTTTTATTACGTAGACAATAATTTAGTTTTAGTAGTAATTTTTTCTTCTATGAGGTTAAGTTTTAAAATTGAAGAGCATTATTGAGAAGGCGGACATATATTCCGTATGAATTAGTGATTAATTAAGTTAATTAAAGAAGGGAGAATTATTAGCAAGTAGTAGTAATTTCCGAAATTAATAACAATCCCTAGCATTTGCAATAGCAACTAGTCCACCTTTCACATTCCCACTTCCTCCACTATAAGAAAAAGCAGCACCAATCTTTCTCTCTCTCTCCCACCGGTCGTTTTCACTCTCCCCTTTCTCTGCTACTTTCTCTCTCTAAATATCGCCACCATCTTCGCTCCGCTCAACTTATTCTACTCTACTCTGTAACTGAAAAGGAAAAACCCCATTACATTTTCTCCCCTCTTTCTCTCTCTTACCGCCGAAATCTGCTAACGGAAAACCTCTCACCAAATATGGTAGCATTACGTAATTCCCCTTTCATCTCTCGCTGCACACCGCCGCTCTCGTAGCCTTCGCCGCCTTTCTGTTTTCGTTATACTATATATATACGTATTTATATATTTATTATCAGCTAGCGTTGCTTGCTCAAGGGCAAGGAAGATGGAGCGGAAGCAGGGGCAAGGGTTCTTCTCGGCGCTGGAGGACGTGGTGCGCGGCCTATCTCCGGCGAGGTCGCGGGGGAAGAGTCCCGGCCGGAGCAGGTCGCCGATGTCGGCCCTTCTCCGCCGGAAAGTTGGGAACAGCAACTCCGACTCGTTGGTTGCGAGATCGGGCAGCCTGAGGCCAATGGGGGAGACGCTCACGCCGCTAATGGAGGGTCCGGATCCGGACGGCGACGAAATCGGCGACTCGAAGCGCCTCGGCTCGGGGCTCGGCCATTGGGTCCGCGGCCAGCTCACTCGGAACCCGTCGCTAGCCGTCAATGACAGCGGCTGCAGCGGCCGGAGGTCCGATTTGCGGCTTCTCCTCGGAGTGATGGGTGCGCCGCTCGCTCCGGTGCACGTTAGCACCTCCGACCCGCTCCCGCATCTCAGCATTAAGGACACCCCCATCGTACGTATCTCTACATCGTCGTTTTCTCCATTACTGTGATTCGTCTGCTACTTTAGTGGAAAACTGGTTTAGGGTTGAGATTTCGTTTTTTTTTTTCCTTAAATACAAAAAATCTTCGATTCCTTCCATATTACTACCTTTTGTGCTGAAATTTTGAGGAACTGATGAGATTTCAACAATGTGGTAGGAAACATCTTCAGCGCAGTACATACTGCAACAGTATACTGCTGCTTCCGGAGGGCAGAAAGTCCAGAACGCCGTGAAGAACGCTTACGCCATGGGGAAGCTGAAGATGGTAGCTTCTGAGTTCGAAACCGCAACGAAAGTTGTGAAGAACAGGAACGTAGGAAGAGCTGCAGAGTCCGGCGGATTCGTTCTATGGCAGATGAATCCAGACATGTGGTATGTCGAGCTCGCCGTAGGAGGGAGCAAGGTTCATGCTGGCTGCAATGGCAAGCTAGTATGGCGGCACACACCGTGGCTCGGTGCTCACACCGCGAAGGGCCCGGTTAGGCCCCTTCGTCGAGCCCTTCAGGTCAAGATCGATCTAGCTTATTTAAGTCTTTAATTGTGTGTTTTTCTTGTTGTGTTATTTGTTACTGATCTTGATTGTTTGAATGCAGGGACTTGATCCAAGAACTACTGCTAGTATGTTTGCAGATTCCATATGCATTGGGGAGAAGAGCATCAATGGAGAAGACTGCTTCATTCTGAAGCTTGCCTCCGATCCTCGGACGTTGAAGGCGAGAAGCGAAGGCCCGGCTGAGATCATAAGGCATGTACTCTTCGGCTACTTCAGCCAGAAAACCGGGCTGTTGATTCACATGGAGGATTCGCATCTCACTCGAATCCAATCCAACGGTGGAGATGCTGTTTACTGGGAAACTACCATCAACTCGTTTCTTGATGACTATAGATCCGTAGAAGGAATCATGATTGCTCACTCTGGTCGATCCGTTGTGACCCTTTTCAGATTCGGGGAGATGGCGATGAGCCATACCAAGACTAGGATGGAAGAAGCTTGGACGATCGAGGAGGTGGCCTTCAATGTCCCAGGCCTGTCCATGGACTGTTTCATTCCGCCGGCTGATCTGGGATCGGCCTCCATCAGCGAAACGTGCGAGCTTCCTCAAGACGAAAGAGCGGGGAAAACATCATCAGCAGCAGCTCATAGGGCGAAAGTTGCAGCAGTGGAGAAAGCTCATTCTACCTCCATTGATAGCCTAATGTGGAAGGTGGAAATATGAGGTTTGATCAAAGTTTGTGGGTAAATGTTGATATTGGTAGAGAGCAGTTTCAGTTTCTAATTTTTAGTTTTTTACTAACACAGCAGAAAATAACAAAAAAGGTAGTCTGTAGTTTGTGGGTTGGTTGAAAAATCCTCCATTAACTCGTTGGTTGAGAAATCCTCCATTAACTCTGTGTGTTTTAGCAGAATCCAACAATGAGGGGTTGGAGCTCATTTTCCCTGGGCAAAATGGAGGCTATTTTTTTTATTTTTTTTTCTTTTTTTAAGGTTAATCTCAGGTGGTGAAAGCTTTAGTATTAGTAATGGCAAAACACCATTTGAGAAATTTCTTGTTTTTTTTACCTTCTTATTTTCTTGCCTAAATGTAAAAGGGCATTGGCAGTGTGGAAAAAGGGTAATTCTAGTGCTGCTAATTTGGTAGTTGGTTCTTTAAATTGTGTGTTTTGTTAATTGAAGGAAGGAATGAATCATTTCCTGTGTAGCTATCAAGTTCAAATCTTGTTAGCACTTATTGTCACCATAGTTTTTTTTTTCTATTTTAATGCTCATGAACTGTATATGTATACAGTTGTCCTTTTGAAGCGGTGATTTTATTTATTTATTAATTTATTTATAAATTTGGTAAGTTTGAGAGAGTAGTGGAGAGCAGCATATGCATATATGCGTGTGTGTGATTGTAGGGCTAATTGCTTTAATAATGTGGGAGGGAGCAGCAGCTGTTTGCTTTTCCCGATTCTCATTGCTACTTTTTTGGAATAGTTTTGTTTTGACTTTGACTTGGACTCTACTTGGACCCAACCCCCATTAACTCCATGAATAAATTTCCACTATATAGTTATCCTTCCGTCCCCCATATTAGTGTGTATTGATTTTTTACACGCATTTCAATATGTCGAAAAATAGATGTTATGATAATATTTGAATCTCACTTGATATGTTATATTATACTCCCTTTATTTCGTCGAATATGACCCCTTTTAATATGGTTTATTCTGGCATGTTTTTTCACGCTTCTTGATGATGAGTTTTAAAATAGATTTTTGAATTTTTTTTCTTTTACGGGATACTCTGACAGTCGTGGTATCCCGTAAAAGAAACAAATCTTCAAAAATTTATTTTAAAACTCATCATCAAGAAGCGTGAAAAAACAGTGTCAGAATATGCCATATTGAAAGGGGTCATATTCGATGAAATGGAGGTAGTACTACTTAATATAGTGTATAATATAATATATCAAGTGAGACTCAAATTTATCTTAACATCTATTTTTTGACACATTAAAATACGTGCAAAAAATCAATGCACACTAATATAGGGGACGGAGGGAGTAATAATAATAATAATACGAGTACTACATAAAAAAAATGAATTAGTAGTAGTAGAAAAGAAATGTAACGTGGGTGTTACTGGGTTTGGTTCAAGACAAGTATGATTGCACCCAAGGCACGAGTTGCTCCTAAAAGCTTTCCCAATTCCACGTGATCTCTCATCATCTCTCTCTATTTTCTTTATTTTTTTATTATTCCTTTTGTTTTGTAAGTTTCCACCTACACATTTTTATTGGATTAAACCCATTTATACCTTTCTCATAAATACATTTGCCCCAAAACAAATGTCATTTAGGGAAGGAGTTTATCAAGACATTGGTTTAAAAATTAGGAATTTTTCTAATGTCACATGCATCTTTTTATCTCATTTACTCGGCCTAATATATAAACTAATAAAATAGGTAAAATGAAATAAGACATAAGACATATAATACTATTGTTATGATTGTTTTTAGTGGGATCATCATATATTTGTCCAAACAAGATGATATGGTCTAACATAGTGAACGACAATATAAAATACTCTTTCTATCTACAAAGAGTTCGATATACTTTCTATGGTACATTTTAATTATAAAAAAAATTGATATATGGCTGGTAAATAAAAATTAGGAGGGTATGAGACCATTAGAGAGAAAGTGAGAAAAAGTTGTGATTTTTTTTGTAAATAATAAAAGAGAAAATTTTAGACCACTGGGACCCACGTACTAGTATGGAAGTATCAAACTATTTTGGGATGTCCAAAACGGAAAGAGTGTTGAACTCTTTGTCGACGTAGAGAATAATTAACAATATGGTAAAATAAAATTAACACACCGTTAATAGAATAAATAATCACCTGAATTATGCGTCCATTTATAGCTTATATTTCCATGGCAATATACTTTATTTAATTTAATTTCACCAAACATTTGCTTCCACAATTTAATTTAATTAAATTGGGTATTAGTGTGTATAGACTAGATAAGGGAAGGTTCCACAATATGATGATGACTTGTGTCCCAAACCAAAAGTCATAATTCCCCATTTACAAGGTAAAGACATCAATTATTAACTTCTTTTTTTTTTCATAATGAGCAACGTACATTCATTCCATTTATTTTCCATTTTATATTTAACCAATTAACTACTATTACTCTGACAAATGCATTTATTGGTGAGTAAATGAAATCTAAAAACGTTTTTACCCATTTGTGGCGTATTTTATTTCCATCCATTGATTCTGGATGCAAGAACTCAGTGCCTCAACGTAGAAGCTTTTAGAAATATTAATTGCTCATACATTTTTGGTCTATTTTATATCTTTTATATGTCAATTCTCTCAATGTAATGTCGAGGAGAATATAGCAAATTACAAGTTTTACTGTGAAAATTTCATATTTTCATATGACAGATGCATCTTGCTTATACAAAACTTCACCTATTATCGATGACATAGAATAAAATTAAAATAGTCTATCCAAGTTTTTCTCCGACACTATTTACCTAAATTATTTTTATTAATTAGAACTATTCATTAATTAGAACATAGTAAGAGTTAACACGATTTCAAAAAATTATTTGTATCAATGAATTTTGTCTAGAATTATCACGTATATATTGTAAATCAAGAGTATATTCTAAAAAAGAAGAAGAATTGTAACTCAAGAGTGAACAATATTATTTGTCATATTAACCAATATGAGACTATATGTTTTAAAATGCTAATTGAATTATAAAATATGATTATATGTTTTATGGCATTACAAATATGTTTAAATAAGTACGAATTATAAAATATTTCTTTTATATATTTTTAAATTTTTTATATATATAAATATTGAATTGATACTTTATTGTATATCATATTTATAAATAATCTTTACGGCAACGTGGAATTACAATTCTATATTTAAGTATTTTAAAAACTACAAATTGCAATCAATGTGAATGCAAGTACAAGATTGACATACTATCTCACTCGGTAGGAAAAGAAATTAAAAGGGAAAATAGGCTTATCATCATGTACCCTTTATTTGCCTTTTTTTTTTTTTTTTTTCTTCTTTCTACTTTTGCTACCCTTTTAAATTTTCTTTATTCTGAATATGACCGCTCGGTGTTGTATAAAGTAGTATGCTAATCAATTATCAAGTTTCAATTCCTTAATAATGGAGTTTTTATTTTATAGCCAACATTAGACTTTGAATGTATTACATAATTATTACTACTACATAATACTTTTTCCATTTCGTTCCATTTGACCTGTATATATTTAATACGTGAGATATCAATATACAAACATGCCGAAGGAAACGGGACGGAGAGACTATGAATCAAACCCAGATATTATTGTGATTTTTTAATAATTTTATTTTCAAAGAGAGGAAAGTGAGGAAGTAGGGGTCGTGGCTATTTTCTATTAATTGCTGACTTCTGCATATATCACATCAGATAAATGCAGTGGAATCTAGCTCACCTCTTGCCTCCTAAAAATAAAAATAATAAAATAAAATAAAATAAAATTAGTTACACATTTAATGTGTGTGTGAGTGGTTTGATCAATCATGCATCAAAGGATTGTGGTCCTAAAGAAAATTAAATCACATTCATGTAGATGTAGCTCAATTGTAGAAACAGAAATCAGAACATTGAATCCAACCAATGCTAAAAAGTAAAAAACCATTGGAAAAAGGAATTGCAAATAGCTCTCTTTGCTAATTGAGTAAATACAGTGGCTATAAACCTTCCACATAATAGAATGAGAATTCCAAATATTGCTAGAGCTTTATCAGCTAGAGCTATAATTGATACTCTGTCCGTCCACGAAAACTGAAGCTGTTTCTTTGGCACGCTTTTAATGTTTTTTGATGATGGGTTTAAATAGGGTATTCGTAGTATCCTGTAAAATAAAATACTCTAAAATTTTACTTTAAAATCCATCATCACGATTTTTTTTTATCAAACATCACGAAACATTAAAACTTGTACTAAAAAAAGAGTCACAATTTTCGTGAATTGAGAGAGTATAAGAGGTTACTATATGAAATTCACATTAAAACGGCTATAGAATAAATAAAACGCCCCTAGAACAATTATTGGACATGTGTTGGATCTAGCTAGTTTTATAATGTGAGTAAGATTTGTAATTTGTGACATTTGGCTACTTCAAATTCATCCCACTGCACCGATTTTATTTGGGAGCGGCTATTTTAATGTTATGTACACCCATGATTAATGATATGTTAATCATTTCTGGTAGACATCGCTTACATTTATATTATTTTATTATAATTTTTTTGTTTTTTATTGATCTTTATTTTAATATTTCAAATACTCTTAGTATTGATATCTATATAAATTACATAAAAATAAATTTCTGATTTGTTCTTTCTTTCAGAGAAATGAATAAAAAGAACAAATTAAAATTTGATTTTCATGCGAATGTAATTATGTTATTAATAATTTTTGATGTAATAAAAATTTAAAATAAAGATAAATATTACTCAGAATATTTAAAATTACCCCTTTAAAAATTAATATGTAAAAATTACCCTTTTAAATGAAGTAATGTAAAAACTACCCTTTCAATTATTTTAATGTGTTATGGGTCCCACATTTTATGTTTAAAAACTATCACCACAATTCAATTATGGGTGAATGATGAATGTGAGAGGTGATGGGTCATAATTTATTTTTTTTTCTTGTTATAATTACCATTATGAACAGTATTACTATTAAATTTATTGCTTTATGCATGCATGCGTGAATGGGCACGATTTGACTGTATTTTTGGTACAAATAATTCATCTCTGATATCACAGACGAAACAGTATTGGTATCCTATGCCAACCACACGGAAAACTGAATATATACAACAACTCATACAACGCAAAATTGCAAATAGAATTCAGAACAAAAAAAAAAAGGCCAATTCACCAAAAAAATTGTTCTGAGAAGAAGTAAACAAAGCTGAGCTGAGGAAGAGGAAGAAGAGGAAGAGGAAGTAAACCACATTGCTTCATCGCGTTTCCGAATTATCCAACAATATAGGTAATCGTTTAATATCGAATTTATATGTTTAGCAAGTAGATTATATATTTATTTTGGAATTTAATTGAATTTTCATAACATGTCGTATTTATGAAAATGAGATTATATGTCTAGGAATCAGTATATAGAATTATTTTGAAAATTAATTGATTATTATTTTGATTTATTAATTGATTTATTTTGAAAATTAATTCCCTTATGTGATTTAATTCAAAATTATTAGCAATTTGTAGTGTTTGTAACTTTAAAATATATATTTAGGTTGAGGAAAATATATCAAAATTTTGGGCATAGCCGGCCGGACAATCGGACGCCGGAAAACCGCCGTCCGGTCACGTATTCCGGTCGCCGGAGAAATCACTTTTCCGGCCACGGGATGGACCGGCCGGCTATGTCCAAAAATTTCTGTTTTTTTTCTAAGTATGGATAATTAATCACATGTATTTTGTAATTTTAGTATTTCGTTTATTAATTTTTGTTTGAAATTAATTGATTATTATTTTGTTTAAATTAATTCTCTTATGTGATTTAATTCGAAATTATTAGAAATGTGTAGTGTTTGTAACTTTGAAATTTATATTTATGTTGAAGAAAATAAAAGAAAATTTTGGGCATAGCCGGCCGGTCAATCGGACGCCGGAAAACCGCCGTCCGGTCACGTATTCCGGTCGCCGGAGAAATCACTTTTCCGGCCATGGGATGGACCGGCCGGCTATGCCAAAAAATTTCTCTTTTTTTTCTTAGTATGGATAATTAATCACATGTATTTTGTAATTTTATTATTTCGTTTATTAATTTTTGTTCGAAATTAATTGATTATTATATTGTTTAAATTAATTCTCTTATGTGATTTAATTCGAAATTATTAGAAATGTGTAGTGTTTGTAACTTTGAAATTTATATTTATGTTGAAGAAAATAAAAGAAAATTTTGGGCATAGCCGGCCGGTCAATCGGACGCCGGAAAACAGCCGTCCGGTCACGTATTCCGGTCGCCGGAGAAATCACTTTTCCGGCCACGGGATGGACCGGCCGGCTATGCCAAAAAATTTCTCTTTTTTTCTTAGTATGGATAATTAATCACATGTATTTTGTAATTTTATTATTTCGTTTATTAATTTTTGTTCGAAATTAATTGATTATTATATTGTTTAATTTATGTGATTTTATATTTATTTGTAATTTTTATTAATTAAGTTGTAATTATTTGACTACAGATGGCTGAGATCTACGTCAATGTTAA
Source organism: Mentha longifolia (assembly GCA_001642375.2). NCBI lineage: Eukaryota > Viridiplantae > Streptophyta > Magnoliopsida > Lamiales > Lamiaceae > Mentha > Mentha longifolia. The sequence goes on along the minus strand of CM038120.1, from coordinate 23,967,019 downwards.
ATACGGGGGTATCTGGGATGATTCTAGTTATCAAGGCGGCGATGAGGTCAATATCCCATTATCAGTATCTTATGGGATAACAATTTACAACTTGAGATACCTCATATCTCATTATTGCAACCCGGCGGGCTCCGATTTCGATCTTTTTTATATAAGGAAGAGCAACCGCGGACGTAATGTGATTTCACGTTTGACGAGTGACGATACATTACAAGAATTATGCAATGGTTTTATACCAACAATATTCGTGAAGACGAAAGACGGAGCATCCTCTTCACATGCCGGGGCATCATCTGCATACGTCGAGACATCCTCTCCATGTGTCCCTACATTCGATCAGTCGTAGGCGTACGGTGGGTCAAATGATTTTTTCAGCCAGGGCACCGACGATTGGCGGGCATACTTGGATGAAGTCGGGAGAGCTGTTGCTTCTAGCAACTGGGTAGGGGACGAGTATCTCGGCCAAAGCAACAACGTCCCGGAAATAGGTAACATTCCAGACCTCAATGAAGAGGTCGAGCACGACGAAGAGCAAATACATGACGAAGATTACGTCCCGGAACCTGAACAGGACTCGGAGACCTCAGAGAGCGAAGGCGAGACCAATCTATACCATGAAGGTAGGCAGCTGAACAGGGCTTTATTCGCGGAGTGGACCGCTTGGATACAGGAGGAAGGGGGTATGCAGAAACTCCTTGGGATGATGTTCCCAAATCCTGGTCAGGGTGAAGAGGAGTATGATTCGGACACAGAGCACATGAGTAATTGGCTTGTCCCGATAGTCCCTGCCCGGCCCCGTGATTCACTAGTGTATTACGATGATCTCTTGAATGTTGATGAGCTGTCGAGGACCTCAGTTTTCTTCTCCAAGGATGAAATCTGGATCGCAGTGGGTTTATGGCATTTGAACAGGAGGAAAGAATACTATGTCGCTAAATCAGATAAGATAAGAATGGTCATGGTATGCAAATTATCCAGAGATTGCCCCTTCAGACTTTATCTCACTAGCGAAGGCGGGCCTTGGACTGTTAACATATTTGACGAGGAGCACACATGCGATGAGGTAGGTCTAACAGATACCACTCATGTGAGGAAGATCCACGCGTTGGTGATCGGTTCAATTTTTGCGAAAAGATTGCTCCGTGATGCGGAAATAATAAAGTCCCGTATTATTCAGAACGAGCTCAAAGCCGAGTTCGGCATCGATGCTAACTACGATGTGTGCTTGAAGGGACGGAATGCCGCCATTGAGATGGTATACGGCAAACACAAGGATTCCTTCAACGATTTGCTCAGTTACCTTTACATGCTCAGGCTCACTAATCCGGATACGATCACCCAACACGAGATTAGCCAGAATGGCCGGTTCAAACAAGTCTTCATTGCTCTAGGCACTACGCGTTTTGCTTGGCGAAATGGATATATTCGTCCAGTCATTGTTGTTGATGGCACGCATCTCAAGGGGAAAGCCCACGGGCTAATGTTTGTAGCTGTGGCGAAGGATGCGAACGAGCAACTATTCCCACTGGCGTACGGAATAGGGCCGACTGAGGATAACGAATCATGGACTTGGTTCATGGCATGCCTCCGAGAAGCATATGGTCCATGTCCGGGTACATTGTTCGTCTCCGATCAGCACGCGTCTATCATACATGCTGTCCGAGAGATCTTTCCCGCAGCTAAGCATGGGTTCTGTTACTTCCATCTTGCCAAAAATCTCGCCCACTACGGCAAAAATGTAGGCAACCAGCTCCAACATGCCGCGTATACGTACGACGACCATGATTTCCAGACCTACCTTCAGGGGATCCGGCGCACTAGCAGGCTCGCTTACAACAGGTTGATAGATGTTGGAGTAACAAGGTGGTCCCGATCGCAGTGCGAGGCAAGACGATTCAGCAACATGACGTCCAACGCAGCAGAATCTTTTAACAATAGCCTCCTATGGGCGAGACGTCTGCCGGTTGTTGCTTGTCTAGATGCTGTAAGGCTCATCATTGAAGAATGGTTCAATGAGCGACGTGAAAAGTGCAGGAATGATACTCACCCGATCACAGAAGATGCTCGGAGAAAAATGGCAGTGCAATTGGAATACGCAAACACCTACAAGGCTACAAGGATTGCCAATACTCTTCACTATAAAGTGAAGACGTCTAACCGGGAAGTGATGGTTGACCTGCAGCAACATGTGTGTCAATGCAGGCGGTGGGAGTTTGATTGTCTCCCCTGTGCTCACGCGATGGCAGCAATCAAGTAATGAAATTCACATCGCATTATTTTAGTGCAATATATTTAAGTACAGAATTAATATTTTCTGATGACCATTTTTTTTTTACTAATTGCAGGAAGAATAGAGAGAACGTGGTGGATTACGTCTCGATATTCTATAGACGAGCCTCGTACGAGGCTTGTTTCAGCGTCCCAATTCGAAGTGTACCGAAAAAACATCTGTGGACAGTGCCGCGGTCCATCAAGGACGTTGACGTCCAACCACCAATCCCGAGACGTCTACCTGGGAGGCCAAAAGAAAGAAGAATCAGAGGCAGACTTGAACGAGGCGGCCGTCGAGGTCGTAGACCTCGTAGATGTCTGCACTGTGACGCTCCTGATCATACCGGCCCTAACTGCCCAAATATATCTGATTAGCATATATCAATAATTTAGTTTAAATGGTTTTTTTTTTTTGCAATCCTTAGTGTTTACTTTGCCGTAGTTTTAAATTATATTAATCAAGTCAAAAATTGTCTCATCAAATTAAATTAAATTAAATTAAAATAAATTACCAAAATTAATTACATTATATTTGATGAAATTAACGGCCAATATAGTTTATTGTCTTACATTATATTAAATCAAATGAAATCAAATTAAATTACATCGAATCAAATTGAATCAAATCAAATCAAATCAAATTAAATTAAATTAAATTAAATTAGTAATTCGCGGGTAATATATTAAATTAAATTAAACTGTAATTCGAAAAAGAACCCAATTCATATCGTACCAAAGAATTTAGATTACAACTACGTGCGGTGACTGAAGATCCTGCACGCAACAATCTTTCTATACAAGGCTAACATATCGTCCACATTAGTTACATCAGGGCATCCACTAATCCAGCGCTCGATATTCATTATGGCGATTGGACCGTTGCTGTTTTCCAGACGACTTGTAATTACTTGATCCCTCGGAGCAAATTCAAATGCAAAGGACTGTGGCTTATCCCGCCAACCATGAATATTCGAGGCCCAATAAAGCCCACCAACTAACCAAAGTGGCAAAAAGAATCTCAATGGCTCCAATTCGTCCACAACATATCCCTGCTCTTGGGCGTTGAGATCCCAATACCCCGGATCCATAACAATGACTTTTTTCTGATCCGGGAGGACAAAACAAACAACATATCGGTTGCCACGTTCAATAACCCATGGAATGACAATCTACATAGTGATGGAAACAACGTAATTAATATAAGTTGACATTTTTTAAGTATTTAATAACCACATGATAACTAAATTAACTCATAATGAAATATCCGGAGATTTACTTCTAAGACGTACCGATCTTGCAGACCACCAGTTAGGAGAATCAATTCCTCTGTATGTACCCAATACTAATCCAATCAATTGAGGGTTCGGTTTCCAGTGGGTTCGCATGTAATTCGCAATGTGAAGACCATGATGGGGGTTACTCATCTCTTCAGCGGAAGTACCAAAGACCTCTCGTGCCTCTGCAAACAAGGCCTGCCAGTCCGCTTTAAGATCCAACTACATTCATGAACAATGATTACATATTAGTATAAATAAGCAGCAAAAGTAGAGAGGCAGTTAAATATATCAAATGAAATATAAAATTCAAATATTACGATGACGAATGTAGGGCATATGACCAATCCTCCGTCCCGCCATTGAGGATAAACATCGGTCCCACTTTTAATTCTCTGACGCAAGGTCATTAGGGCAAGGTCGAAAGTCTGCGCAGTGAACACATAAGTGTTAGAACCACTAGTGCGACAATTAAATTAAAATTTAATTGAACAATTCAATTAAGGTTCAATTTTGCGTACGAAGATATCCCACTGCCCCTTCTTGTCTAACATCTGAGCGAAATGTGCAACAGTCCAATCTTCTGATGCTTCAGGAATGCTGACTGCCAGTCCTTCTGTCCGGTCAGCAAGAAATGCCTTCCAATCATTCACCACGTCCTGAGGGGGCATAGCCGGCATTGTGGGCGGCAAATATGTACTTCTACTCCCTGAAGCGCCTGAAGTACCCCTCCTCCTTTGCTTTGACTTTTTAGGAGGGGCTTTCTTCCTCTCTGATCCACTAGTCCTCGATGTAGTAGACTACATGAGATGTGAGGAAATTTTAATATACTAATACGGTAATCCAAAGTATACGATGTTAGAGTATAATTTAGCAATAGATATAGATTGCAATGAAATCAGATATTCACATCAATTTTGAAAAAAATACCTGCCCAAGCTCCACCGACGAAGCACGTCTCGGCTGTTCACGAATCGTAATGTTCGGGTGAGTGGCAGTCGAGGTTGTCGGGATTGGAGTCAAAAAAACAGGCGTGCTGGACCAGAACTCCGGCATAGAGTTTCTCGGCGGTTCATGTGCATCTTCGGGAATCGGTACATAACCCTGCCCGAACGGCGGAATGAAGGTGGAAAGGGGCCCGCTGGTAGTCATCGGCAAGAATGGAGTGTCCTGTACGATAAATTAATATTCGAATAAGCATGCACGAAACACGAAATTCAATGAAACTAAATGTGTAAGAAAGACAACACTCTAATTTATTATACCTGATCCAAAACTGAAGTGAATGCCGAATGGTCTACAGTGATAGGGTTCTCGCCAATGTAAGGGTCAGTGAAGGCACCCGTGTAGAGAGGGAGAGAGGTGTCTGCTCGAGCAGCTACATACTCGAGGGGCCCGGTCACTTCAGGGCTCGTCGAAACAGCAGTGGCTACATAATCCGATGCCCGTGCTGAGAAAACGTTGAGGGGCGGGCTCGAACGTCGGGGCGAGTGAACTGGAATGGACATAGAGGAAGTCCCGCAGCTCACGATGTCAATGCCCTTCGTGATTCCCTTACCGAGCCACTTCTTAACCTTCGTCAAGAGGTTTTTTTCCCTTCTTTCATACTCTTGCCTCATTGTCTGCATAATGCGCTCGTTTTCGCGACGAGTGACATCCTCTACAATATTGACCAAGTCCTCCCTAGACATCCCGGGAAGAGAATGCTCCTGTCCACCACTCCTGCTTTGAGAACCACGTTGCTGCCGGGATGAAGATGTACCTTCCTCAGCTAGATTCCCGGCAAATTTCGTAGACCGGGAACTCTGTCTACGTTGACTTCCCTCATAGGAATCTACAACGGCATGCTGGGACATGGGATCAGCTCGACGTATACAAGGGCGTTCGTCCACAATGTATGAAGTCTTCGGCACGTGAAACTTCACCAGTAGGGCCCCCGGTTCATGTACCGATTGGTAGTAAATTTCTTCAATCTCCTGATCTTCCGGCTCAATCCTAGTAATACCTTCTGCCGGATCATCGAACGGCGCGTACAGCTCTACCTCGGACACGCCGGTGAAAGTATTGCGGAATCTCCATCTCAGACACCTCGGGACGTCCGTCGTGGAAGCCCTCTCCGCAAATTGCTCACCGAACCCTGGCATCACCTCGTAAGCCCAGATCATAAGTGCCCATACCGGCCCATAAATGTGATACTTCCTAGACCTCGCCTGAAACGTCCTCAAGTAGTACTGCAAGGTCTTGTAGGAGTACGCACCCCAAGGAAAAGAATTGAACTCATCAGTGTCGTCGATCAACTCCCACAACCACTAGTGGGGTGGAGCCTGCCCGTCATGACCGAGGATAAAACAATTGGCCATCAATAAGTTTGCCAACTTCAATCGAAGTTGCCCGTCTGGATCATTCTCAGACGTGAGTGTTCCCAACTGGGAGTGCAACAGTGCCGCCTTCTGACCATGGTCGCCACAGACGTCTTGAAAAAAACGGGATGTCCTTGGCTCCCTCTGAATCCTGGGATCAAAATCAGTAGGGCCAAATCTCAACCCCGTGATCAGAGCGTGGTCCTGAACGGTGTACTCTATGTACTGGCCCCTAATGTGGAACCAAATTCCCACCTCCGTCACGACAGCTCGACATAACACGGAGTGGAGCAGGGGTTTACTGTTCTGCCCCGGCTCCCAATCGAGCAAATGTCCGAAAGGTCCCAACTGAAACTCATCGACCAATTCACCACCTCGATATGTCTCGCTCAGTGCCAACTTTATATCTTCCAAGATTTTAACCCTATAATAGTTGCCGACATCAAATCTCCGGTTGATCAAACTGCTTCTACGGTACCATGGCGCCGGAGAATCCTGTAAAAAAAAATAAAAATTAACCAACCGATTATTTACATAATTAATTCATTTAAATAAAATAATAATCAATTACTTTCAAAAAAATTAATTAACGACTTAATAAAATTATAAAAAACATATGATTAATTATACATACTAAGAAAAAATAGGGAAATTTTCGGGCATAGCCGGCCGGTCATTCGGATAGCCGGAAAAGTGCTTTTTCCGGCGACCGGAATATACGACCGGACGACGGTTTTCCGGCGTCCGATTGACCGGCCGACTATGCCCAAAATTTTCTTTTTTTTTTCTCAACCTAAATATAAATTTTAACATTACAAACACTACACATTTCTAATAAATTCGAATTAAATCACAAAAGGGAATTAATTTACATAAAATAATAATCAATTATTTCAAAAAAAATTAATAAACGACTTAATAAAATTATAAAAAACATGTGATTAATTATACATACTAAGAAAAAATAGAGAAATTTTCGGGCATAGCCGGCCGGTCATTCGGATAGCCGGAAAAGTGCTTTTTCCGGCGACCGGAATATACGACCGGACGGCGGTTTTCCGGCGTCCGATTGACCGGCCGACTATGCCCAAAATTTTCTTTTTTTTTTCTCAACCTAAATATAAATTTTAACATTACAAACACTACACATTTCTAATAAATTCGAATTAAATCACAAAAGGGAATTAATTTACATAAAATACTAATCAATTATTTTCAAAAAAAATTAATTAACGACTTAATAAAATTATAAAAAGCATGTGCTTAATTATACGTACTAAGAAAAAATAGGGAAATTTTCGGGCATAGCCGGCCGGTCATTCGGATAGCCGGAAAAGTGCTTTTTCCGGCGACCGGAATATACGACCGGACGGCGGTTTTCCGGCGTCCTATTGACCGGCCGACTATGCCCAAAATTTTCTTTTTTTTTCTCAACCTAAATATAAATTTTAACTTTACAAACACTACACATTTCTAATAATTTAGAATTAAATCACAAAAAGGAATTAATTTAAACAAAATAATAATCAATTAATTTCTAACAAAAATCAATAAACGAATTACTTTCTAATTAAATCATAACAAATAAAAGAATTTAAATTAATAACAAAAAATTAATACTACATTCGTCGGAAAACATACCGATATTCGTCGTGGTATTACTTCGATGGAGATTCCCGATTCGTTTTCCGGCAAGACAAAGTGATCTCTATGCTCGTTGTCAATTACGTATTGTGACGCCATCACTCCGGTGCAATGAAATTTATCCGTCGTGTGGAGGGTGGTTGCCGGAGTGGGAGAAAAATTATGGTGGTGTAGTACAAAGAAAAGAGGGAGTTCGGTGGTGGTGTGGTGTATGGAATGGAATAATGGTGTAGGGTTTAGAATGAGTCGGGTGTGGTGGGGGGGGAGGGGTTAAATCCCTAAATAATAGGGTAGAAGAATAAGAATAATAAATAATAAAAAAAAAACAAACGCATAAAACAAAAAAAAAAACACACACTCATCCGACAATCACCGGCTTTCCCGAGTTCCAAGGGAGGACTATGGGTGTGTGTGAATTCAGTGTGGGGCCCACACCCTTATTTAATTCAGAAAGGGCAATTTTTACATTATATGTTTTAAAATGGTATTTTTTACATTACCTGTTTTAAAAGGGTACAAAAACCGGAACGCCCTAAATATTATGGTAAAATAGCTCAAATGTGCTCATGAAAAAAGTTGTGAAAACCCAAGAAGTGGAGTTCAATATTCTACTAAACGACATTATGTTTGCGGCTTTTATTTTAAGTATACTTTTTTCTCTTAGAAAGTTGGTGGAGCTTTACAATATTCGCCTTTAATTTGTTGTTATCACGAGCACAAATTTTATCCAAATTTTCACTTTTTATTTTTATTTTTATTTTTTACAGCAACAATAAATCCTAATGTGCGAAGGGTTCACTTACAAATAAATCTTAGTGTGCGAAGTGCGAATTATGCTTAAAGTCATACAGAATCATGCTTGAAGTTATACAAAATTATGCTTATGGTACATAATTGTGCTTATGGCTTATTTTGTGCTTATAAGCACAACATGCACCATAAGTATAATTTTGTATAGCTTCAAGTATGATTCTGTAGGACTTTAAGCATAATTCGCACTTAAAATTTCTTTAACGTACGTATACCATGCACTAAAATGGAGTTGTTTGATGATTTTAGAAAAAAAAAATGTGGATGCATTACTTGAGGTTGGATTATTTGTTGGTCCGAAAGCGACTACACATGTAAAGGGGATAAACTTAATATTCTTCCAAAACAAACCTTAAAGTCATAGCAACTTATAAAATATCTTTGATTACATTGGAAAACTAATTACAAAAACTAAAAAGAAAATCAACATTTGACACTTCCGAAAGAAATATCAATATTTTAAAAGTCAAATCCAAAATCAAACTGATTTGATCTTCGGTTCCCGATATTTCCTCGTCTAACCGTAAACGAATCTGTAGGTCCCGATAAATAGTTATTGGTGTAGGGGGGAGGATACACCAATTAGCCAACAATTTTGATTTTTCAAAACAGATTGATCTTACTGAGTCGTCACTGCAGTATATCAGAGCGGTTTAGTTTTTCCAGCTCAAACAGTAAACTGTTGAGCTTGTAAAACTAACCTGCGTGCGGAAGTTTGGTGGAAAGGTTGGCTAACAGTTTTCAAGACAGTTTTCAAAACAGTTTTCAAAGGAAACTGTAGTTCAGATAAGTGATGCAAAACAGGTTACTGTGATGCAGGTTGTGAATGTGCAAACTGTGTAAATGAATAAGTAAATAACAAGAGAGACACTAGGAGTTTTTATCGTGGTTCGGAGTAAACAGCCCCTACGTCCACGCCAGATTCCGTTGAATCTGTAATCCCTTAACTTGAGATTTTTCGCTCCTTTTAACACTGGTGGAGGACCAGTCCAAATTCAAATCTTTCTCTTAAACTGAATCTAGCACGATTCTTGAGTCGTGTCTCTTCTTACTTACATACAAACTTACTAACACTAAATGACTAGTGCTACTATCCAAACTCGAAAGCTGTGAATAGCTATCGTCGTAAGGAATACAACTCAATCAACTACACTAGTTTTCCAACTTTGATGGTAGTGAGAGTGTGTGTGATGTGTTCTAGTAAGACAGATTCCAGAATGATTAGAAATCTACAATGATCAACACTTGGGAAAGCTCTAGTAATTTTGAGTGTTGATTGAATGAATTTCAGCTTGAGATTTCTGCAGAGTTTTGGCTTGTATATTGAGTTTCCCGTACTTTAATCTGGAATGAGTTGAGGTATTTATAGAGAAGCATTTGAAATAGAGCCGTTGGAAGTGTGTCAGGATTTGCAGTACTGTACACTGACACAATTCTTGTCGTTGGATGAGAACAGGTTTCTCAACCACAGCTCAGGTTGATCTTCACAGGTCGAGCTTCCTATACCTCGAACTGTCTTCAGTCCCTTTGTAACCTTCGTGTGAAATCTTTTGGCATGGTAAGAGCAGGTTACATAGACAGTTTACTTAATGGAACAATATGACAGATTGGGTGGTTTAGGTACCAGGTTGCACTTGCAACCTTGACCTTTACATGAGCAACCTGTCTGAGTAAAGCTTGTCAAAACTCAGTTTCAAAGGGTTCCCAACAGAATCGACCAAAACTGGCCTGAACAAGACAATTTCATCGAATCCGAACTACAAGTGTGTTCTCAGTTCAACCAGTTCAATCGATCAATCTGGTTCGGTTCTTAAAACATTGATAAATATAGATTGCTAATAACATTTTCTCTAATTATTTATCATAGTTTTGAAGCAAATGGTAGTATCACATTTTTTTCATACTAAAACAATAATCCCATCTTCCTCCTCCTTTCCAAAGATATGACAGTGTATAGATTCTAGTGTTGACTGCTTCCTCCAATTTCAACTGCCTCGTGTAATACAATAACCTTTAATTAATCTCATAAAATTCGTACTAATTTATTCTTTTTAGGAGTTTTAAAATTGTTTTACATACAAAAACCAGCTTAGCACTATGTATAGGCTTACACTAGTAAATCTTAATTAATTAGTTTAATTACTCAAAATTTGAGCGCCGCCGCCTCAAACTTTTCAAAATCTCAGTACTGTTGATTTTCTTGATTCTTTTTCAGTCGCATAAATGGTAAACTGTGACTGAAAAATATCTCTAGTATTTTATAGGTGAAATCGATGCTGAAAATATTTTCAGTGAAAATGTCCTCACATAATTATTTAAATTACTTTATTTTCTCCTCGCTTCTCTCACATTTTCATTAAAAATATTTTCAGCATCACACTTGCCAATATTTTATACTCTCTTTATCTCGTCGATATTGAGACTATATCCTTTTTGGGTCGTCTCACTGATATTATTATTGAGCCATTTCCTTTTTTGTGAACTTAAAGCGACTTAAATATACACTAAATTGGAATTCTACTAATATGAAACAAATTAACTACAAATTGCTTAAATCTTATATCATAATTAATAGATATTTCAAGATCAACATTATTAATTCAAGCTAACACTCCATTTCTTAGTTTGCAATTTCCATGCTATTTGCACCCATTATTGTTTATAGTAAACCAAGCACATGTACTTTCCCCCTCCAAAGAAAAAAAGAAAATAAACAAATAATGAGAAAACATGGATTGAATCAATCAATAGAAATATCGACCAAGAATCGCGCTACAACGACTAATTGCTAACCCTAATCAACAATTGAATGACCACTAAGATTAATTAAAAGAAGCTACATAAATATTTTTAAATACGAGCTATCATATAATGATTGTTAGTAAGATATTTTTCCTTTTATTCTAATTAACATGCTACCATGTGTTATCTTACCTTCCCCACCTTATCGAACATTTTTTAAAATCTATGTTATGTGTTAATTTAATCTAAAAAGTACGCTATTCGTTTTTTTATAAGTCATTCTCAAACTTCAGTACTTAAATTTCTCAATTTCCTATTTTCATAAATAATACGATTATCTCTCCCCTTATCATACTCATTAATTTAATAGATTCATTATTTTTCAAATTGAAGACTAATGATATTTTGGATAATGAATGTAGCATTTGAGTATTTAATATAATTAATCTAAGAGGCTGAGCTAAACATGACTTTATAAAAAAAATAGTATACTCCCTCCGTTTTTTTTAAGTATCCTAGTTACTATTTTTGTTGTTTGTTTTTAAGTGTCCCATTTTGGAATTTGATGATATAATTATTACATTTTTCCAAATTTACCCCTATAATTAATGTCATATATAAGGCGGTGTGCAGAAAAATAGAATAATAAATGAGGTTAAAATGTAAATTTACACATTTTCTTGTTATTTGCAATTTGTTGACCGGGACACTTAAAAAAACGGAGTGAGTAATTTACAAGAATATAAAGTCAACACAGATGAAATCATTTTTATGATTCCCAATTGTTCCTTATAAAGTACTGAAACATTAAATTGAACATGAAAAACGAGAGCTTAGAATTTCTCACTTGAGAATATAATTTCATATACTACTAATACATTAAAAAAAATTGTAATTAACATTTTATTGGGAATCCTCATTCCTCATTTGACTTAATTGACTTCCATATTTTGGGGGTCATTTGTCGTAATGCCCAGTAATACCATAGTACTGTATTTAGCATTTCAAGGTGAATATTAATTTTGATCAAATATTTAATGAAATAAAATAATGTATACGTGCGTGTAAAAATTGTCGGCAGAAGAAAAAAAATGGAGATGGGTATTAATGGGAGAAGCATATTAATGAGAGTTGCAGTAATTAATGCTGGAATTTATAGGCATTAGCCAACTCCACGTGCTTAACTGGATTTCATATTCAATTTTGTACTTTCTTTCTTTTTTTACGCCCGTTTAAAGAGACGGACGTTAATAATATAATGCAGTATAAATTTAGAGGCAATTTTTTAAATGTTCATAAAAGTTCATAAATGTTAAATAATAGTTAAGAAGATAAAAAATACAAATTATGTTAATTTTTGACTTTTTGGATCAAAATACCCTTAATGAGTTGACTTTAACTAATTTTTTAACTTTTTTTTGAAGTTTTTTTACGATTTTTTACGGGTTTTTTTTTCTTCAAATTTTACGTTTTTTTAAATTTCTGACATTTTTATAAAGGGACTAATGAGACTATTGTGTGACAATAAATAGTCTCATTAGTCCCAACTGCAACTCCTCAATCCAGTACATATAATCAGATATAGGACTAATGGGACTATTGACACCCAATAGTCTCATTAGTCCCAACTTCAGCAATTTATTTAAGTCCATAAAATCAACATTCCAAGCATGATTTTCATTTAAAAAAAATAATTCTGAACAAGAGGAACAACCCTAAAACAACTGTAGCAACCAATCCAGAGGCAAAAATCCGAACTTAGAAATAGGACTAATGGGACTATTGTCACCGAACAGTCCCATTAGTCCCAACTTCAGCAATTCATTTTAGTCCATAAAATCAACATTCCAAACATGATTTTTATTTTCAATAAAAAAAATATGATTCTGAACAAGAATCAACCCTAAAACAACTGTAGCAACCAATCTAGAGGCAAAAACCCTAAATTAGAAATAGAACTAATGGGACTATTGTCACTGAATAGTCTCATTAGTCCCAACTGCATCTCCTCAATTTAGTACATATAATCAGAAATAGGACTAATGGGACTATTGCCACCGAATAGTCCCATTAGTCCCAACTTCAGCAATTAATTTCAGTCCATAAAATCAACATTTCAAGTATGATTTTCATTTTCAATAAAAAAATATGATTATGAACAAGAATCAACACTAAAACAACTAGCAACCAATCTAGAGGGAAAAACCCTAAATCAGAAATAGAACTAATGGGACTATTGTCACTGAATAGTCCCATTAGTCCCAACTGCAAAATTAGAGATCTAGCAAAATAATGTTGATCAAGAGAAAACCAGTGCGGAGGAAGAGAGCTGGAGCGATGCCGACTGTTGTTCGACGTTCGGAGGAAAAAAAAGGCATCGGATCTGGAGCGATTGATGAGGACATGAGCGGATCTGGAGCGGCGTCGGAGAAGGAGGAGTCGGCAGAGGCTTCGTCGATCTCGCCGTCAAGCAAACGGATCTGGAGCAGTGCCGGAACAGCAGCAGAGCAGGGCATCGCTTCAATCTCGCCGCACTCGGCTACGGCGCCAAATCTGGAAGGAGGCACGGCCTCGACGAAGCAGCATCCGGCGTCGGAGACGAAGAGAAAATCGGCTTCAGCAGCGTGCGGCCAAAGGTAGCTCGAGCACCGAGATGATGGCACACAACTGCGTCGGGCTGATAAGCTCCTAGATCCGCGGCCTGCAGCCAGAGGCCGGAGGTTTGACGGCGGCGAAATGAGGGGAGGAGGTGGAGGAATCGTCTGCGATTTTGGAAGAGGAACCGAGAAGTGAAATATATGAAATGAGGTCCCCGCTTCTTTTTCTTCAATTTCAAATCAGGGGTATTTTGGGAAGAAAATGTAACATAAGGCCTCAAATTGATATTATTTGACATTTTTTAACTTATTGGACATTATTTGACATTGTTTAACTTTTATGGACATTTGTATGTATTATCACATAAATTTATAGTAGTAGTATAATGTAAATTTATTTTATATTATATTAATTTAGATGATAATAGAATTATATAATTGTTAATAGGTATATGTATTTTATTTACTTTTTTGTATTAAATTGATAGATAAATTAGGGAATATTAATTTGCTTTTACTTTTTTATATGGAAAAATTGTTGTATGTGCGGTAGAGAAGTTTCATTACAAAGTCGTAAAAGATGGTACACAATTATCACATTGTTCTTTTAGCATTATTATATCATGGTACAATATAAAAGAATGCCGAAATTATATTCTTATCTGATTTTTTACATCAAAGTAAACAATATATAAAATACTCCCTCCGTCCCGCTCAAGACGTTACAATTTTTTCAACAATTTTTTCAAGCGTTTTCAAGCATTTTGATAATGAGTTTTAAAATAATTTTTAAAGATTTTTTTCTTTTACCGGATACTATAAGTGTTGTAGTATCCCGTAAAAGAAAAAATTATTTAAAAACACTTTAATAAAAAAATTGCTAAAAAAAGTGTAACGTCTCGAGCGGGACGAAGGGAGTAGTAAATAAACGTTTATAATCACTTATACCTCTTTCGGCGTCAAAGTAAACCAAGCTTAATAATAATAATAATAATAATAATAATAATAATAATAATATTATTATTATTATTATTATTATAAGAGAAATAAAAGTTTTTTTTTAATTTTTTAAACGATAGTAGTATAGAAGTTCCATCAAGTGGTATGTACTCCATCAAGTGGGGTTACAAATAGAAATAGTCTTTACCTTATTATTCCTTGTGTTACCTCTTTACCCTTTTCCTAGAGCTGTAGAGCATCTCTAGCGCAGGCTCGCTTCTCCGGTGTGGAAGAGAAGCGAGCTCCCGCCCTGCCCGGGTTCGATTATAGTCTATGGAAGCTCATAGACTTTCTCTTTGGACTCGTTGGAGTGAATTGGCTCGATGATGATCTCGTAATTTTTGATTTTATAAATTCTTATTTTTTATATTCTTATTTGCCAAAAAAAAAAAACAAAAAAAAAACACTTGATTAAAAAAGAAAACAGGAATAATTTAAAACCTAAACCAAAAGAAAATTGATACTAAAAGAAAAGAAGTAACCTGCAAATAAAAACAGGGCCTGACCATACACCAAATGGGTGAGGCCCAACAATCATACATATAGATTCTACAACTTCAACATGCATTGCTATTTTTACCAAAAGTTCAATGTAAGGTTCTAAAAATCAGAGTTCCGATAATATTATTGAAAAATATTGATCATGTGCTTGTATTAAAATTGCAAGTGCAAAGTTAATAAGCACTCTATTATTTTCTTATAGTAACAGAATGTACACATGACTGAATTAACTTAAACATGTGAGGGAAGAAAACATTTTACCAACTAAGCTACCTTATATCGTGAAAAGGTTTTTTATTTATTTATTTATTTTTATTTAAAATTTTATTATTATGACATTACGTTAATGCTATAATCTTTTGAATTATATTAAAGTTGGTAGGTTGGTTGATTGGTTTTGGCGAATATTTACAATATATTATTGCATTGTGTTACCATTATCACCAACCATTCAAATTAAATTACCAAATCACTCAACCTCTATAATATTCAGTATTTAAAAAGTCACTAGACGCTAGTAGAACGGTTGGAGGGAGATTAGCTTCTAGAAGGTTAGGCAGCCTAGACGGATAAGAATAATTACAATGCATATTACCAACCAAGCTCGAAGTATTCGGTGAACAGAATTTGAAGTTCGACTCGATAATAAACGAACCAAGTTTGAGCACGGCGATATTCGGCTCGGCTCGGTTGGACTACGCCTCTAGTTATGGACTGATAAAAAAAGAAAGCAGTTACAGTTTTTGTGGGTCATGTGGGTTGTCTTTTATTAACAATTGGACCAACATTCATGGTCTCACAATTTTCATTTGCGGCCCTAATTTACAATAATATGACCTCACCTATTGCTTGGGCTCAGGCCCAATTAAATCCAAAGGCCGTGATATTTATGAAAAACAATAAGAACGATCAAGGTATTTTCACAAAGAAAAAGTAATTTCTTCGGAATAAAAAATAGAATAAGGCATAATTGTTGATTTACTTTCGAAAGTCCAATCAGCAACCGGGATATGTTATTAATGTTATTATCGAGCATGAAATTATAATGAAGAAATGAGAAGTAAAAAAAGAGCAGCTAATATATAATCTCTCATGAAAAAGCTGCCAGTGGAGTAGTAAATACAAAAAGAAAAAGGATAAAAGAATCCAAATCAATGTATACAATCAAACGCAGATCCAAAAATCTCCACAAACAAAGGGCTATGATGCTAAATGGCAACAAAATAGATAACATAATATATAAATGTGGGCCGGGCCTAGGCTGGGCTGGCTGAAAACAGAAGAAATGGCCCGAGCAGAGAGTAATAAATCTAAACCACCAAACACATCAAAGCCCATCCCAATACAGCGCTGCCTGAGATCACCTTCACAACATTTGCTCCACTCTGCCATTCCAATTTCAAGATAAAATATTTTTTCATAAATAATTTTATAAATATAGAAAATGATATAATCCAATCACATTTTAATTATATGGTTGAATAAAAAAAAATATTTGCACTATTACTATGTTTCTACTTAGATCCCATATTAATTAATCACCTTGGACCGATAATCATAATGTACTTTCTTGATTTGTGTGACTACATAATGTACTTGTGTTTCTTAGCTTTTAGCTTACATACTAGATTCGAATTTTCTGTTGTATTTCTTATTGCACTGTCGATGATGGCCGCGTATTTAAAATATTTTTAAAAATAATTTTTAATATGCGATCATCATTGACATTGCAATAAAAAATGCAATAATGATATATTTAGAATTTTTGAATGCTCCTATTAATTTTATCACATGAAGGAGTACAATAGTAGGCTACATCTCGAGTTTTGTGTGTTCTAGTAATAAGTGCGTGTGTGTGGACTTGAGCACACCAGATCCCTACTCCCTAGAACAGTGGCGTGGGGTGCACTGTCCAATGTTTTTTACCAGGAGGGCGGCTCATGTTAGCAGCTCAATCATTCATCTAACTACAGTGCGCCACTAACAAACTCTACTCTCCGAATTTAATTTAGATCCAACCGTAGGATTTAAATGCGAATGCAGTATGAAATTATGAATGTAGGTTTCAAACCTTATCTTTCTAATTTATTTAATTATTATGCAGTTCTCTATATAGAAATCAGAAATGTTTGTTTTTTTTTTTAAAAATTTAAATAAATAAAAAATGGTGCCACGTACCTGATCTGTGGCTGACGGAGCGGGAGAGAGACCGGGGAGGCTAGGCCCCGGAGCTCCGGTCGGCGGCGCCGGAGGGCTCGACAACAGCGGCGACGGCGCCGGTGAGGCTGGTGTGGACGGAGCCGGTGCTGGAACTGCTGCTGGAGGGGAAGCAAGCGGAGCTGGCGTAGGTGCGGCCGGCGGGGGAGGAGAGAGCATCGGAGGAGGCGGAGAAGCTGGAGGAGGAACAGCCGGCGGCGGGGTTGCAGGGGGCGGCGCGCTAACCGGGGGAGGAGCACCGACAGGTGGTGCCGGAGTGGGAGGAGGAGTAGCAGGGGGAGGAGCAGCAGTCACCGGCGGAGGCGCGGAGACAGGCGGTGGGGTTGAGACCGGAGGCGGCGCTGCTGCTGGCGGCGTCGGAGTGGTCACGGGCGGCGGGGAGGCGGTGGGTGGAGGAGTTGAGGGGGTGGTGGGAGTAGGCGGAGCAGGAGTTGCGGTTGGAGAAGTTGCCGGAGACTGGCCGCTGACGGCGGCGACGGCAATGCAGATCACGGCCGCGTACAGTAGCACGTTGGAAGCCATATTAGTGGAGGTTGGGCTTAACGTGCGCAGCGGAGAGTGAAGATTAAGACAGGAGGAAAAGAAATTAGAAGGTGCGTGTATATATAGGAATGGAAGTATACGAAATGAAGTTGGAAAAGTAAATACGTTTAAAAGCAGGATAAAGAAGTAACTGTAAGGCGTGGAACCGTAGAGGAGATGGAAAGAGTGGTTGCTACTTTATTTTGTCGGGTAGTCAAGTTTAGTGCAAGAAACGATATTTTGTGACAAAAGCAATCGTCTGCGGTGAGATACGTACGGGTCCTATTATTACATCTTCTCTACGTGTAGTAAATGTAAAATAAGATGTGAAAAATCGAGAGGCAGGGTTTCTGCTGCACTGCTCTGCTTTTTCAACCCTTGGATTTAACAAAAGGCTACTTTTGATCTCAAACATTACCACTAAGCTAATATACAAATTCAATTTTAAATAATCAAATGTTATACTCCATTTCTTTAAATGAGAAATTGATTGGTGCACTTAAACATAAAGAGTCACTGATATTTAATTAATAAAATTTACGATAATTAATCACCATTTCTTACATGTCATTGAAGAAAATGCCCTCCTTTAGTTCACTAATTATTTTTAATCAAATTATAACTATGAAAAGTAGAGTAATGCTCCCCTTCCCACCATGGACATGCTTAATATACCCACAGCTGAGTTGACAATATTTTATTTAAGAAAAAAATTAATTAGTATAAGGAGAAATATCATTGACGTGATTAGGGGTGAGCACGGGTCGGTTAACTGATCATTTTATACCTAAAAAAACTGATCATGCGGTTTTTTATCGGATCAGTTAACCGTTATAAATTAAAGAATAAAGACCAAAAACCATGAAAGCGGTTAACCTAAAAATCGGACCGGTTAACCATTAATGGTAACCATAATAAAAGAAATGTTCTATTTTCTATAGTTCATAATAAGAAAATTCGAAAGAATTCATATCTTAGAATATACATGCAAAATAAATAATTTACAAAAATTAAAAAATAATGAAATTAAATTGCATAGTCCTAATAGAATAAGTTTTGCAATAATTTAAACTAATAATCGAGCTACTTTCAATTGCTTATTAACTTTTGGCTCCATCAATACTCAGAATCAGGTGATCTTCTCTCAAACTTTGTTAGTAATATCTAATGATATATATAATATTATATAATACGTATATGTATAAAATCATATATTTCTTAATTGGTACCGGTTCGGTTAACCATCGATTTTTTTAGGCATAGAAACCGAAACTGAATCGTTAGAGTCGGACTTTTAAAATTAGAAATAAAAACCGAACCATACAGTTCGGTTACCCATATTTTTAGATCGGGTTCGGTCTGAATAGTCGGTCGGTTCGGTTTTTCGATTTCTTATGTTCAGCCCTAAACGTGACAATGTCACGTCAACTGTGGGCACATTAAGTATAATGACTAAATCAGTCGTACTATGAGTCACATAAATAATATTGTTAATGTAAATATTTACAAAATTACTACGACCATAACATTAATATAACCAAACTTCTAGACAAGGACTTGACCATGATTTAACTAAACTAAACCTTAAACCCTAAAAGGGATTAAATTCGTTAACAATACAGATTTTATAGAAGAAATTATCAATTATTATTACTGCTTATATCACGCTGCTAATTGTTGTTCCCACATTTACGACTGTATTTAATTATTATATAAACATATATTATATCCACTGGCATTATATTATTTTTTAATAAAAAAATAATTTTAGATATTATATTAAATTAAAGATCTAAAGTAAATAATAATAATAATGTACATAATCAGAACGACATGAGCCTACCACGTTGGCATAATTGCGGGAAGAATTCGGTTACTAAAAGGCAAATTAGATGGGCTCTCGTGTTCGGCTATGATTGGTCTTCATTGAATTAAGGAATTTCCTAAATAATACTGTAGTATATAATTTTTTCAGAAAAAGAAAATGTAAAATAAATACTACGTAGTACTATGCTTAGACAGCAATTTACCAGCTTGTGCTAATCATTTGTCTAATTAATTCATGATTGCAACCTCAATTACTTTTTGCTAATTGATTTTTCGGTTAAAAATTGCGCTTCAAGCATTTCTATGATTTTTATTTTGACTTGCATTATATAGTAGCTGCGAATTAAAAACCCTCTTCTTTCGTCAAATTTATTTATTTATTGTAAGTCCAGCTGTGCAAAAAAATAAAAAGTGACAGGAAAACTAACATGCATGATTGGTGGGAACGAAACATTGCACCCAACTCCAGATAATGCGGGAATTAATTTGGATCAATTTTAAGGGTTCGATTATCAATATAACGATATTTTTCTTATCTTTATTACTACTTACATGTATGTTACTCATTAAATTAGTAATATTACATACTACCTCCATCTCACTTAATTGTCTCATTTGTCGTTTTGGTCGTCCCATATAATTATCTTATTTCTTATATGACAAAAAATGTATAGTTATAATTAACTTTCTCTCTTAGAATTAATTATAGCCACATATATCTTATTTTCTTGGTTAATATGTCAATTCAACTTGTGACTATTAGGTGGGATGGAGGTAGTATATAATATCTACAAGTAGGACAAAGTATTAAATATACAAAGTATGTGATTGAGTTTTATGTTATTCGAAAGTATAAAAAGAATGTGTATGCTCTCATCAAATTAATTACCAATGTTATGATTTTTCGGTACTATGATTCAATCTAATTTTACATTAATTGACTAAAGTTCACCAATTCAATTTATTATTTATTTATTAGTTAAAAATTAAAGAAAATAATGCTAAAAAAAATAAGTATATACCCTAATTGAATTAGTAAACCATTGTTAATCAGTAGTATAATATTAACATATTACATAAAATTTTAAAGAAAATAATTTAATAATTACAAGAAAAAAAAAACGATTTTGATATATAATTGGTACAGTATATATAGTTACTACTGATGTTTCAGTCCATAAATTAATTTCGACCCGCTAAAGAAATATAATAACGTAGCGGAACAAAACAAATGATATCGAGTAGATGAAGTGATAGTGCTCTATATATTTTCATGTTTGTCGCCCCTTCATTTATTTCTATTTAATAAATAACTATGGCAGTTGGTTTCTTTCAAAATTTAAATACAATTAACTAACACGATAGATAATATCAACTGACGCATTAACTACACAAGCTTAAATGTATTTTTTCATTTTGTTTTTAGGTTTGGTCCTTGTTTTGGTCGAAAAAATATACTCCCTCCATTTCATTTATCTTGACTCAAAACTTTTTGGTTTTTGTTGGCACGCTTTTCCACGCTTCTTGATGATGAGTTTTAAAATGGATTTTTGAATAATTATTTTTTTTACGGGATACTACGACTGTCGTAGTATCCCGCAAAAAAAATAATTCTTCAAAAATCCATTTTAAAACCCATCATCAAGAAGCGTGAAAAAACGTGCCAGAAAAGTCACTATTCAAATGAGTCAAGTTAAGTGAAATTGAGGGAGTATCAGCTACTATAAATGCAAAATCGATCCCAATTATACTTAAATTTGTGTTTGTAAATCAATGAACCATATTAAACTAGTCTTTTTAGATAACGGGATAATTTGACGTTTTTCTTCTTCTTCTTCTTCTTTTTTTTTTTTTTTTTGTCTTTAGAATATCACATGTATATATCATTCAATGGGTTTGAATATTAAGAAGTTGAGTTTATTTAAAAAAAAATTACAAACCCTTTTTAATGCTTACTAAACCTTAATTGCATATTATAATCCTTCAGAGATTGAACTCTTGATCCCAAGTTATGTTTTGTAAGACTCAGATTACCTTTGTAATAGGTTTATTGTAAGGCAGTTAGCAGACCCGACTTTCTCTTTTTTAATGAATTTTTCTTTTCCAATCAAAAAAATAAAATATGGTCCTACTTATAAAATTATACAAATATTGTAATTATCACCATTGGGAGAAGTTTTGAATGTTGTCGGGCGCGGCTCTTTTTAATTATCAATTTTCCACCTTAAGCAAATACGTAGTAAGTACTCCCTCCGTCCCATTTAAACTGACTAATTTGATTATTTTATACCACTCATTTGAATAAACAATAGGCCAGTAAGTACTCCCTCCGTCCCATTTAAACTGACCAATTTGATTATTTTATACCACTCATTTGAATAAACAATAGACCAGTTTAAATGGGACGGAGGTAATAATAACTAAATCACATTATTTCTTTGTTCACAAGTTTAGTGAAATTTTGGAAAATAAAAATAGTTAAGAAAGAAAAATAAAAGAAAAGAGAAGTGGGATGAAAGGGCAAGTGGCGTGGATTAAAAGGGACGATGAATAAGTAGAGTGGGCAGTTTGGTGAGGCCATCAATTCATGTGTCAAAAGTAGGAATGATTATTCCGATCATCATAATAACCCATTATTACTCTCTCTATGTATAAATAAAAATAAAATATTTTATAATAATAACCCATAATAAATTATCCCCACCAACATTTTCCATTCACGCTTCCATCTCCCTCTCATTTTAATTTAATGCGATTGTATATATGTTTCGGACTATGAACTTTTCCTAGATTTGCACATTTTGACATTCCTTTTCTCGATCTAGCACACGACATTTTGTGTTGTAGAATGTCTTCTTTCTTTTATTTTGCATTTACTTTTGTTAGTTGTATGTGTAATATTTTACTTGTATTAATTCATTGTTTACTTGGACGTCACCGCAAAAAAACCAACGACCACTTTCTTGGTGTCTTTAACAACAGAATTACTGACGGAATGGTGCAGTACATACAGCCTTTTGACGGAACAGTGGCGTAGACAAAACATGATCGATTTTTTTAACATGTAGTTAGTTTGTTTGTTGTCAAGTTTAACAATAAAATCACCCACGGCTTATTTTTCCGGCACTGGTTCGATGATAATGTAAGCAATTGGGTTATTGTACGGATGATTAGTGTCGCAACCGGGGACGTGAATAGTGACAGAGTCTTTCCGTTGGCAATTCGTTGCCAAATATAGCTAATGAGCTTTAAAATGAGAGATGTCATTCTGTCGTGATTCCATCACGAATTTATTGTACAAACCAAATATTTTTGGTTGTTTCTTGTTCCTCTTGCTCAAAATCAAATAGTAACAATTATAAAATCAAGATTCACAACTAAATACTACTCCCTCTGTCTTGCCGAAGATGATGCGTATTCCTTATCAGATCGTCCAAGCGAAGATGAGTATTTTTTATTTTTATTTTTAGGCACAAAATTAAAGAAATTAGGAGTTACCTAATTTTTTTTTAGTGAGGCCTATTAATCTGACTTTAACTCATACCACCCCACCTAAATGTCATGGGCAGAAGTTCTCCTTCTCTCTGTTGAAAAAAAAAGGAATAAAAAAAAAAAATGTTCACTTGTTCTAACATATTATCTACATCCCATCATATTAGAGTTCATTTGTTTTGAATATTTCGATATGCGTTTCCACCGAAATCTAGTACGAGTTTTAAAATATAATTTTGAAATATTTTTTTTTACGGGATACAATGACACTCATAGTATCCGTAAAAGAAAAAATACTTTAAAATTATATTTTAAAACTCGTATTAAGTTTCGGTAGATGCCGAAATATTCAAAACAAATGAGCTATAATATAATGGGATGGATGTAGTACATACTACTACTTCCATCCCATTATAATTGTCCCCATTTGACCTATACATTAGTCAAGACAAAGTCAATAAAGTGATAAAGTAGATAATTAAATGTTAATAAACCCTAATATAATGGGCCCTAAGTAAGTGATAAAGTACACAATTAAGTGTTAATGGACTCTGATTTTGAGAGAGAATATTACTATTTTTAGAAATTGGACTAATATAATGGACAGGACCAAAACAGAAATAAACTAAAAGCGGATGAACTATAGAAGGAATATTGGCTAGGAATGATTACCATCGAAGAGTAGTAAAGCCGTATTATTAAATTTTAAAAATAAAAAAAATCTACCTCTAGGTACATTTTCCGTTTGGTCGTCTCATTATTAGACATATCCTAAATGAGACTATGGCCAATTAATCTCTCCTCAGAATTAATTACAACCACATATTCCACTCTTATCAAGAAACTTTCTCAGAATTAATTACAACACTATTCCCCATCTTGTTTTGAATCTACATACGTACAAAAATAAAAAGAAAAAAGTGAAAAACCATTATTCTTGCCGCCTCTGCAGAAGTCTTATCAACTTCAGAGTTTTCTCTTCGCTTCCAAAACTCAAAATGGCGTTGTCTCTTGCTGCATTCTCTACTTTCCTCCCACGAGAAACGGTGTCGTTCGGCAACTCGTCGTCTCCTCCCTTCCTCAGGCTTTCTCCGGCTAACCTGCGCGCTTCTCGCTGGTTTTCCGTATCAGCCGCTGCGAAGCCGGCTACGGAGACGAAGAAGAAGCGCGAGCCGCGGGGGATAATGAAGCCACGACGCGTCTCGCCGGACATGCAGGCGTTTCTCGGCGGCGCCACGGAGATTCCCCGCACTCAGGTGCTCAAAGAGATTTGGGCCTACATTAAGCAACACGACCTTCAGGTACGAAAAATGCGGAACCCTAATTTCCGCCCAGGTTTCTGCTTCTATCCCCAAATTTATTGTTCCCTGTGTTTTTACATATAATGATTTCGATTTTGATTTAAGGTATTGTAAATGTGCCTTGTTTGCAGCCTTTCCATTTTTTTATCTTGTGTTGCTGTTATAGATGAAGGGAATGGATTTTTGATGCATTGCACATGTTTTATTCAAGCTTTTCCGTGCTATATTTCAAGCGATCGAGCAGTTTCTGCGTATTACTATCCGAACCCGCTGTAATTTCAACTTTAGACTGTCCAATAGTTGGTGTGGTTCAACTCTGTTTGTGCTTAAGTTGCTGAAAGTTTTATGAACACATTGCATTGCTCACTGTTTTCACTCTCTCCGTGATGCATTTTCTGCATATTCGTGAAAAGGAAACGACTAAATGAAGAACGGAGCAGATGGCTGTTTTTGTTATTTTTGTCACACTTGATCAAAGAATGTGTGGAAGAGGGATGATTATTTTCTTCTTATTATAGGATCCTGCAGACAAGAAGGTGATTGTCTGTGATGAGAAGCTCAAGAAAATCTTCGGAGGAAAGGATCGAGTCGGGTTCCTTGAGATTGCTGGCTTGCTTAATCCACACTTTCTGTAAGTTAGAAGCAATGAACTATAAGGAGTGTTTTGGCTTCACATTTTGGGTGGAAATTAGAGGGTTTTTTTTGTAGATGAAGTTTCGACCAGCCAATGATATCAGTTCTTTAGGAAATGCTAGCTCTGTTTTTTGTTATAGGAGTAATTTTGCTTTCTGCAATTATAAGTCTTGTTATGCAATTCTATCCTCCAGATTTACCAGCTTGACAATGCTCTATGGTTCGTTATGTTCGTATGCGAACTTGTTCTCATTATCTCTAATCTCTGCTGTGTTTTGTAAAGATTGAAATGC
Organism: Mentha longifolia; assembly: GCA_001642375.2. NCBI lineage: Eukaryota > Viridiplantae > Streptophyta > Magnoliopsida > Lamiales > Lamiaceae > Mentha > Mentha longifolia. The sequence continues at coordinate 23,941,536 of CM038120.1, read as the reverse complement.
ATTATTTGAGCAAGTTGATTAAGTGGCCATTTTGAGGCATGAAAATTTAAACCATCTGTTTTTGAAAACCGTTTGGAGGCAAAGCTGTAATAAGAAGATAGTTGTGGCAACCAATAATAATGTATTATGTACTTTTTGATCTGTTAAGGTTATTAGTTTAATTAAACCATTTTAATAGTCTAATAATTTCATTTTGGTCTGTCCCAAAATGTATGCACGTTCCTTTTTTTTGAAAATGGACTTGCTATAATAATCATGTCCTTATTACATTACATGTTTACCAACTTTACTACATATGAGATCCAATCTTAACTCACAATATGTGGAATCCAATCTCCACTCATAGTCTCATAATAAACAACATACATGTGACGGTCAAATTGATTCACACATTTGGAGGATAACCAGATTATAAAATTACATGAATTGAGTAAGAGGTACAATCATGATTTCGGAGGATGTTTAGACCGAAATCGTTAATAAAGTTAATATAATACTCCCTCCATTTCATGAAGAATGACTCATTTGCTTTTAGGAAATTCTATCTCGTTTTTTCACACTTCAAAATGGTTGGTTTTAAAATGGATTTTTGAAATTTTCTTTCTTTTACGAAATACTACAACTGTCGTAGTATCCCGTAAAAAAAAAAATCTTCAAAAATTCATTTTGAAACTCATCATTTTGAAGCGTGAAAAAACGTGCCAAAATTCCCAAAAGTAAATGGGTCATTCTCCATGAAATGAAAGGAGTAATATATAGTATAATTTTCATAAAATTTTGGAGTTGACAAATTTTGAATGTAAATTAAAAAACATCATTAGATCTAGAAAAGTTTAACACAAGCTGATTTTCCTAACTCTGTTTCTTTTTCTTGGTTAACGTTTCTAATTAGTTTATTTCCGTTAGAAAACAAATATTCGAAGTCGTGTCCATGAAAGCTTTCGTGTTCGAGTTTTTACTACCACGGTACCACCCTCTTATGAAAACATTCACATTCAATGCTTTCAATAACTCCCGCGAAAAAAAAAGGTCCAATAATTAAAAAATGGGAACCAACCTGCATGTGAGGGTGTGCAAAGAATTGGTCCACAAAAATGTGGATTTATACGTCCCGAGATTTAGCCAACTCGGAATTCAAACTCATCATATATAAAAATGGTTTATGTCATCGGCGCACGAGAGTTCAAGTCTATACCTCAGCGTACGTTAAGCAGTTGGCTATGCACAAAATTTCGGATCAAAGCGAGGGAATAGAGCCGAACAACTTTTGTCCCGTTACTGAGGCTTGCTTCTTCTTGATGTAACGACCCGTTATCATAAATTCATTTGTCTTTATCACTTTTGATTTTGCTAAAGAAATATCATGGAGTCGAGGAGAAGAGACACCTGCAAATGGGATAGAATGAAACAATACTCACAAATGTAATGCAAGTTGCAAGTCCTCTCTAAATTGAAGGGGCAAGGAAAAGAGGGGGGATGATAAACATACCGAGGCCAATCCCATATTCCCATGAGCGTTAAAGAAATACAATTCGTACTCAATAATTTGTCTAGAGCTCCGACTCCAAGTGCCATTTCAATGGATATTGCAAAGTGATTAGGAAGATAGCAGGTTGAACCTCATTGACATATTGAATAAAAATTTGCACATTTCAAATCCTACGAAAGATACAGAACAGAAAGGTGAGGAAAGGTAGCAGTATTATTTAAGACTTATTGCATGTTCTCGAGCATCTAAAAGTGGTTTTCATATTTGTAAACAGAGAATAACTTACTCCAAGATTAGCCGATAGGCTGAATCACTGTTGCTGCTAGCACCATTGTGATCGTAATAAGAAACATGAACTTATTCATGTGGTACTCAGTAACGCAGTGCTTCCATCACTGGTTCAAATATCATCCATCCACAATTAGACGAGACATAAATCTGTGGGTGAAAACATTCCAGCAATTAGACGAGACATAAAAAAAGAGCAAGACACTGGCAAACAGAAAAGACAGAAAAATCGTGAAGATCAATACCTCCAGGTGCTCATCCCAGCCACACTATTAGGCAAAAGGCTTCATAGTAGAAGAATGATGTCATAATTCAGTTTTGCCACATGATTCTGAATTACGGTTCTCTTTCCTTTCTCCACCATATGCAGTAAAGGTTAAAGACCTTATCTAGCTCCCCCATCTTGAAGAATTTCTTCATGAGTATAATAAAGGGCACATGATCAATTGGCAAGTCTGTCATCAACATCTTGAAAAGTAGCTCTTCAGCCTCCTCCATTTTGCTTCTTATGCAGTAGCACTTAAGTACTTCAGTATAAGTTATTATATCTGGTTCTAATCCTCCCCTAATCATTTCATTGTGCAGCTGAAGTGCATGACTAATGTCGCCTAGATCACAAGCAGCACCAATCAACAAATTGTAGGTGACTACATCAGGGGAAATACCATTTAAGAGCATCTTAGCCTTCATATAATGAGCCTTATCAATACTTCCATCTCTTAAATGTGAGTAGATAAGAGCATTGTATGTATAAACATTGGGCTGCACACCAAATTCAATCATTTTCTTTTTCATGAACAACGCCTCTTGAACTAGTCCATGCTTTCCATAGGCATTGATCATGACATTCCAAATGTGAGGCTCGGGCATCAATGAGTTCTGCAGCATGTGGGAAATAAAATAGTTTGCTCCGTGTACATCTCCATTAATACATGAGCCTTGGATGATCATTTTGTACGTGATATGATCGGGAAAGACACCCGTCCTTGACATAACACCGAAAACATAACAAGCCTCATCTATCTTACCTGACTTACAAAGCTCACTAATGAGCATATTGTATGTATAAATGTCAGGAGCAAGACCACTTTTAAACATTTTGCAGAAAGACTTATACACAATAGTTAAGTCCCCTCTCAAACAGTATCCATGAATAATAACATTATATGCAACAATATCCACCTTTATACCCCTTTTAAATACGTCATTCCAACAAGAGAGAGCTTCCTCCATATTCCCATTCTTGATATGATCACCCATGAGTATAGTTGAAGTGATTATTTTTGAATTTTTCCCACCATTGTCATCATCCAAAATTTTCTCGAGCAGCTCCCTCCCATCTTGCAATAAGCCTCTTTGGCAAAGGGCATGCACAAGAATATTGCAAGAGACCCTATTTGGCCTAGCCCCGTGATTAGCCATGGAAGAGAATACATTTAAAGCTTCATCCACTTTATTTACCAGGCAATAACCGCTCATCAAAGTGTTGTAGGTAGCACAACTAGGATGAGGACCATAGGCTAACATCTCATTAACAAGCAACTCGGCCTTTCCTAGGTCACCGCTTTTGCAAAGTGCATTTAGAAGGTAATTGTGAGTGATGACATCGGGAATTCTAAGCTGTTGAGTCACAGTTTCCCAAAGCCTCAAGGCTGGTCCTAGCTTACCCTCCAAACACAAAGCTCTAATCATACTCATATCACTTTTAGAATTACTTGGATGCCCCCAGTTTAGCGTTTCCCTGCTCCACAATTTCATAATGTATGTAATCAACACCAAAGACTGCAACAAGATCTTCTATAGTACAATAGTTTTCATACCTATTCCCACATCACCACCACATTCTAATACGGAAAATGGTAAAATCATTGTACAAATTTGGCACAAAATAATCTAAAATATCGGGAAAAATGATTAAAACTGTAAAAGAACGAACCTCATCGTTTTCAACCGATCCAAACTGTCCTTTAACATTGCATCCAATGCGTTGAAGACTGCGCCCCTGGGTTCCTCTTCATCACCATTGGAAATTTCCTTCGCATTCTGATCGCAAATTATGCTCCTAATCCAGCATAAGCAACACCAACCATTCAAGCATTTACAATGTAAGAGATTAGCTGAACAGAGATTAGAAATCACCAAATGCTCATACCTTGAATCGATTGGGTCTAAATTGGAACTAAAGCGAAGAAAACGCGAATAATATTGAGAAATCCGGTCCTTTAACGATTCGAGTGTTTGGAAGCTTCCGTTCAAAACTCGGAATAGAAAATAGGATCCTTGACCGGGAACTAGAATCTGAGAAGAAACACACAGAAACAAAAGAGTGAGAACAAAAAGAAAAATCGCACTATAAGAGGAGAATAAAAGATTGAATCCCTTACGGATTGCATTGGCGGCGGAGTAGTAGCGCCGATACGGCGGCGGCGGCGCGGCGGTGGCGGCTCTCAAGCTTTAGGGGAGGTTGAATTCCCAAAGAAAAACAGCAACAGTTTTGATTTGAACTGGATCCGTACAAATGAAAATCTGCGAGTGATAACTTCGACCCCAGGATTGATGAATTGGGCCTTTCTAATAAAAGCAAACGGCCCATTTTCATCTTGGGCTAACCCATTGTTACTACTTTAAAAAAGTAATTTGTGTATAAAATGCAACGTGTTCTATTTCTATAGATTCATAAAAGTGTAGTTCTCCTACTTGAGGAGGGAAGATTTTTTTTAGTTGCTATGACCATTACTTTATCCCATAAATTTAAAAATAAAATAATAAATATATGAAATAGGGAGAGAGATTTACAGCCATTTCTAAAACCCCTGCGCTCTCGCTCTCCACTCTCACACCATCAATGGCGGAAAAACTAGCTCTCCCTCTTATCCTTCCCAACCCACCTCCCTCCAGACCTTTCTTCCAAGACCCGCACCCCTCCGCCGCCCCCCCTCCTCTCCCTCCCCCCAACTTATCCCCTCTCTTCAAAGATTTCGCCAACTCCCACCGCCAAAACCCCGCCACCACCTCCTCCACCGACCCCTTCTCCGCCACCCGCCCACGGCGTCGTATCGGCAAGCACCGAGACCCCAACAAGGGCAAGCCCTGGCTCAACCGCCGCCTCTCTCCTCTAGGTGAGCGCACTCTTAACTCCCTTATGGACCCCCAATTCGACGTCGACAAGCTCGACCAAGAGCTCTCTGCTTTACTTACTTGTGGAATTCAAGATTCTGAATTTTCCGATAATTATGTGGATACTGTTTACTCTGATTTCCTTGGTATAATTAAGGCTTTGGCGTACCATAAAAATTGCGACTTGGCTTTGAGTGTTTTCGAATGGATAAAGAACCATAGGGATTCGCAGAAGTTGATTAATGGGTCTGTTGTTGCTGTGATCATTAGTATGTTGGGTAAAAATGGTAGGATTTCCACTGCGGCTTCTTTGCTGCATAATTTGTTAAAAGATGGATATGGGATTGATGTGTATGCTTATACTTCGTTGATTACTGTTTTCGGGAGTAATGGGAGGTATAGGGAGGCTGTGATGGTTTTCAAGAAAATGGAGGAGGAAGGGTGCAAGCCTACTTTGATTACTTATAATGTGATTTTGAATGTTTATGGCAAAATGGGAATGCCTTGGCACAAAATCATGGAGGTTTTCGATGGTATGAAGAGCTCGGGCGTTGTACCCGATGCTTACACGTACAACACGATCATAACTTGCTGTAGGAGGGGGTCTTTGTACGAGGAAGCTAAAGCAATGTTTGAGGAGATGAAGCTGGCTGGTTATGCACCTGATAAAGTTACCTACAATGCTTTGTTAGACGTTTATGGGAAGTCGAGGAAACATCATGAGGCTATGGAAGTTTTGAGGGAGATGGAATTTAATGATTTTTCCGCGAGTATTGTGACTTATAATTCCTTGATATCTGCTTATGCTAGGGATGGTTTGTTGGAGGAAGCCATGGAACTAAAAGCTCAGATGATTGGAAAGGGAATCAAGCCAGACGTGTTTACCTATACTACGTTGCTTTCAGGCTTCGAGAAGGCTGGGAGGGACAATTCTGCGATGAAGGTGTTTGAGGAGATGAAAGCGGCAGGTTGTAATCCGAATATCTGCACTTTCAATGCTATGATCAAAATGTTCGGAAAACGGGGGAAGTTCGCAGAAATGATGAAGATTCTTGAGGATATGAAGGCGTGTGGGTGCAAGGAAGACGTCGTTACTTGGAATACTCTTTTAGCCGTGTTCGGGCAGAATGGTATGGACACAGAAGTTTCTGGGGTGTTCAAAGAAATGAAGAGATCTGGATTTATTGCCGAGAGAGACACCTTCAATACATTAATCAGTGCTTACAGTAGATGTGGAGCCTTTGATCAAGCCATGGCTATATATAAGCTTATGTTAAAGGCGGGTGTCACGCCTGATCTTTCCACGTATAATGCTGTTTTAGCAGCTTTAGCTCGAGGAGGGCTGTGGGACCAGTCGGAGAGAGTGTTTGCTGAAATGATGAGTCGAAGGTGTAAGCCTAATCAAATGACTTATAGTTCCTTGCTTCATGCATATGCTAATGGAAAGCAAATCAAGAAGATACATGATCTTGCGAAAGATATATATGATGGTGCAATCGAAGCTCACGTAGTGTTGCTGAAAAGCCTTGTTCTTGTCTACAGCAAGAGCGATTTTGTAACCGAAACAGAACGAGCCTTCTCTGAGCTACAGAGAAAAGGTTCAACTCCCGATTTAACTACACTGAATGCAATGGTTTCGATTTATGGTAGGAGGCTAATGATGGATAAGGCATACGAGATTCTCAATTTCATGGAGGAAAGCGGGATCTCGCCTAGTTTGACTACGTACAACAGCTTGATGTACATGCATAGCAGGTCTCAGAACTTCGAGAAAGCTGAAGAGATACTAAGGTATCTACCATCTAAAGGAGTGAAGCCCGACATCATCTCGTACAATACTGTGATCTACGGTTATTGTAGGAATAGCCGGATGGAAGATGCATCGAGGGTTTTCAAAGAAATGAAAGAATCCGGGATTGCACCGGATGTCATCACATACAACACCTTCGTTGCTTGCTATGCTGCCAATGCAAGGTTTGTGGAGGCGATTGAGGTGGTGAAGTACATGATAAAGGATGGCTGCAAACCAAATGAGAGCACGTATAATTCGATTGTGGATTGGTACTGCAAGCGCCAGAGGAGTGACGAGGCCAGGCTTTTCGTCACAAATATTCGGGACCTGAATCCTCTGGTTTCTAGGGATGAGGAATTTAGGTTGTTGGAAAGGCTGAAGATGAGATGATTTTGTTAATAGCCAGAATTGTGGAGATTGATGAAGAAGGAAGGGGGGCAGTGTTCTTGAAAGAATTGAGGAACTAAACTTATATTATATGGAGGTATGGCAAAATTAATCAGTAGATATAGATGCAGTAACACATACTAGTAGTGTATGATTATCTTGCAACCAGTTTGATTTGCACTATGAAACTACAGAAGTGATGAATTTGTTATGTATATATGCACTTATAGAGGGTCAACTTTATTATTTTAATAGATTTAGATGAATAAAAAATGATTTTTTATAAGTGGGACGGAGGAAATATTTATTTTATAGGATATTGATAGATAAAATATAGAATGTCTAAATTGTCATTACTGTTTTTTATTGGGAAATGATATATGAGAGTATAAAAGTGTTTTTACAAAAGTAATAAAAGATAGTATAAAATTATCACACCATTTTCTTAAGTATAGTATTTAATAATGATATTCAACCATAATGTGAGATGCTAACCAGCTGAAAGAATAAGTAAGTGGGATGCTTTGATTGATTATTTTCATTGGAAATCTTTTTAAACGTTTTAACATCGAACTTCACCGTATAATAATAATAATAATAATAATAATAATAATAATAATACAAGAATCAAGTTCAATGGATTGATGTACTCACGAGTCGATGATCGTATACCAACACATTGTCATAGCCATTCTCATAGTTCAACAACAATAGATAACCCTTGGCCGAACCATGCAGGTTAAGATTAAATTCGTACTATTAATTTTGATATAGTATATTTTTTGAAATATATTTTGATATATTAAAAATTATTGGTTGCGTTTACTTGAAATGCACGCATGTATCTTCTAACATAACTTATCAATCGATATTCTATCCAAAAGCTTTAAAATAACGACATTATATTTAAGGAAAAAATTAATTAGTATATTTTATAAAAATAAACTCAAAAAAAAACAAAAAAAAAAACTAAATCCTACAAAAAAAAAAAACTAAACCCAAAAAAAAAAGACATTGACGTGACACTGTCACGTCAGCCGTGGACACATTAAGCGTGTCCACGATGGGTAGGGGATCATTTCTCACTAGACTTCGAGAAATAGATTTATGCAAGAAAATCAATAATAATAAAAAGCAACAAATTCTTTAAAATAGTCAAGATCATCAAATAAATTAAAGGTTTAATTTGTCAAAAATACATAAATTATACTCAATATTCCTTTTTGAATTTTCTCATATTTTTGACATAAATACATAAATTAATACATATAAAGTGTTGCCCATATTTTTTATACATTAAAAAAATACGAATTATAAAGTGGTAAATAAATTATTATACTCTCTTATACTCAGTGTTCTAAAAGTCGCTAGTCGATAGTAGGGCGGTAAGGGGGCGATTAGCGTCTAGGCGGCCTAGGTGGTGCCTAGACGGATTAGTATAAAATCAAAGTTTACGTCAAATTTTTCATATATTTAAATATGATATCGATAAGTTAAAGTATAAAATCCATTATTTTTCAACTATAATTTAATCTTACAGTCTTTCAAGCCCCAACTAGCCCGTCTAAACCCTCCGAAGACTGCCTAGACATGCTTAGGACCACCTAAGCACCTGCCTAGATGCCGATTAATTCACCGCCGCCTAGAGAAAATAGTCTTGCCATTGATCGGGACGGCCCGACACCTTCTAGCGCCTAAACACCTTCTAGGCGGCCAAGTCGGCCTTCTTTTAGAACACTGCTTATACTACCTCCTTTACCTCCTTTACGTTAAAGTAAACAGAGCCTTATGGTCATAATGCTTACAACATATGTGCGCCTAAAAGATTGGCTTTCCTTTTCCGACGTGATCCCTCACTTAATACATTTAATTTTGTGAATATACATGTATTTATCCATAAAAGTTAAGGAATGTCAAATAATGTCCATGAAGATAATAAATACAAAAAATGTCAAAAAATGTCCTTATGTTTCATTTTCGGACCAAAATACCCTTAGCAAGCCAAATTTTAATTATGAATAAAACTCAAAACCGTGTTCCTCTTTTTCATTTTTCCAATTTTCAAAACCCTAATCCCTCTCTCTCTCTCTCTCTCTCTCTCTCTCTCTCTCTCTCTCTCTCTCTCTCTCTCTCTCTCTCTCTCTCTGTACCTGATTCAGCATCGTCACACCTCCGGCTTCCTCTTCGTCTCCGACGCCGATTGCTGCCTCCGCGTGGCCGTGCCTCCCTCCAACTCTGGTGCTGCAGCTGGGTGCGGCGAGATCAAAGGCGCAGTGGAGAGCCGTCCTCAGATCCCGCACGTCCTCCTCCTGTCCTCCGCCTGACGACCTCAGATCCGGTGGCTTGGTGGCTCAGATCTGTCGACGGCATCTCAGATCTCGGTGTGCGCCATGTGTTCGATGATTTGTTTACTCCACCTCCTTTCCTTTTCGTTTTTTCTATGTATTTTGCATATTTTATGAATATACGATTATCTGTTAGATTTCTTATTTTGCAGATGGTACTAATGGGACTATTCGGTAACAATAGTCTCACTAGTTTTATTTCTGATTTAGGGTTTTGCCTTTGGATTGGTTGTTACAGCTGGTTTAGGGTTGTCCCTCTTGTTCAAAATCGTGTATTTTATTTTATTATTATTATTTTTTTATAATGAAAATCATGCTTGAAATGTTGATTTTATGGACTATAATGAATTGCTGAAGTTGGGACTATTCGGTGCCAATAGTTCCCGTTAGTCCTATTTCTGATTTAGGTTTTTGTCTCTGAATTGGTTGCTACAGTTGTTTAGAGTTGTTCCTCTTGTTCAGAATTATATATATATATATATATATATTATTTATTTATTTATTTTTGAAAATTAAAATCATGCTTGGAATGTTGATTTAATGGACTTAAATAATTTGTTGAAGTTGGTACTAATGAGATTATTCGGTGCCAAGAGTCTCATTAATCCTATTTTTGATTATATGTACTGGATTAAGGAGTTGCAGTTGGGCCCTAATGAGACTATTTAGTCCAAATAGTCTCATTTCTAAAATGTGAAAAAAAAAATACTACCTCCATCTCATATAGTTAGTACACTTTGCTTTATTGACTTTTCCGGCACGCGTTTCCACCGAAACCTAGTACGGATTTTAAAATATAATTTTATAGTATCATTTTTTTTACGGGATACTATGAGTGTCATAATTTTTCAAAAATCCATTTTAAAACCCATCATTTTGAAGTGTGGAAAAACATGCCAAAAAAGGCAAAAAAGAAGTGAGCCAAGATAAACGAAACGGAAATAGTGTATAATTTCTGATAAATCAACAATTTTTCGAAAAAATATCTCAAAAATATCTCGAATCGAGAAAACTATATCCATAAATCTTCGCATGTCAGTGATTAAATGCAGATCTATTCCTAAAACAAAGAATAATTTTTACTTGAAGAGACAGAAAAAATAGGAAAGAAGGTTGTGATTTGATCCTTTTGGAAGCTGTAAAAATGAGGTGGTAACAGGGGGCTTAAACGGTGTGCTCGGGTGGTATTTGAGGTACTGAGAATTCTATTAGTCAAGGAAGACAAATATTGGAATTATACCACCCTCACACGTTCACATTTACAATATCAGCATTATGCATTACTACCTCCATCCCGTTACATTAGTCATATTTCCGTTTTGGCTCGTCCCATTATATTAGTCACATTTCTAAATAAGGAAATATTTAACTTAGATTTTAGTGCCCAATTAGTACTTTTTGTATTTTTTCACACTAATTTACTCTTAAATTTGTACTTTTCCAACTTTATTGACCAAACCTTGGTTTGTGTAATATTCAAATTATGACTAATCTATTGGGATGGAGGTAGTACAACTTAATTAAATTTCTAACATTTTTATATTTACCAGAAAAAATTCACAAATTAATTTATAAAATAAAACTAACTCATGGAAATAAACAACTATGTTACCCGTGCGAAGCCGGGCGGGCAACACTAGTTCAATGTGAAACAAATACTATTCCACATCAATAAATAAATGTTCAATCTCACTCATCATATTCTAGAGCCTACCCTTATAAGATCGACAAATAAAATCAAAAAAAATTGGCAAGCACTTCGTTTTTTTTTATTTTTTATTTTTGTCTTCGAAGTATCAATGTTTTTGTGCTTCTTTTTAAGTCTGGTTTAGATTAGATGGAGTCTAGTTTTTGTATTTTTTTTGTGTTTTGAACTGTAGGGTAGGAAATATTATAAATTTATCTGGACAGAGTAACTCGACTCCATCAAATGAAGTACTCTCTCTGTTATTTTTAACTTGTCTCGTTTTATTATTTTATACCACTTATATATTCAATAAACGAGACAAGTTAAAAATAACGGAGGGTGTATTACTTAAGTGAAAGGATGCAATAATAGCAACAAATTTAAATATTTAATAATCAAAAGCAAATTTTGTTTGTCTTTCATGTTTCTGGGAGCATCTAATATTATTATGATAAATAGAATAGTATGAAATTACAAACAAAAATTTAAAGACGTAAAGAAAATGCCAGTCCATAAATAAACAACACACCTCTCCTCTCTCTCTCTCTCTCCACAAAAACCCAAGATTGATTAGCTAAGCTTCACTGTCGCAATCTTTCCTCTTGATTTCGCGATCAATACTCTCACCTCAAACCCTAATTCTTTTGAGATTGAAGATGAGCTGGTGGTGGGCTGGAGCTATCGGCGCTGCGAAGGTAAATTAATTTCAATCACTCAATCTCAACTCTCAATTTCGAACTCATTCATCAATGGCGTTTCTCCGCGTGTTTGATTTTTTTTTTCCTTTTTTTTTTTCAATCCGGTATCTGCATAATTCGATTTTTGATTTCAAGAATTTGATTGAGAAATTGATGTAATTTGATGTGTGATCGGCGCGAAACAGAAAAAACTCGAAGAGGATGAGGCGCCGCCGAACTACCAGAGCGTAGCTCTGGTAGTAGGGGTGACCGGAATCGTCGGCAACAGCCTGGCGGAGATCCTGCCGCTCTCCGACACTCCCGGCGGCCCCTGGAAGGTCTACGGCGTGGCGCGCCGCCCCCGCCCCGTCTGGAACGACGATCACCCCATCACCTACATCCGCTGCGACGTGTCCGATTCCGGCGACGCGAAGGAGAAGCTCTCCCCTCTCACCGATGTAACCAACATCTTCTATGTAACATGGACTAACAAATCCACCGAGGCGGAGAATTGCGAAGCCAATGGGAAAATGCTGAAGAATGTGCTCGATGCATTGATCCCTAATTGCCCTAATTTGAAGCATATCTGTTTGTTGACTGGTAGGAAGCATTACGTTGGTCCATTTGAGTCTGTTGGTAAGATTCAAGCTCATGATCCTCCGTTTACCGAGGATTTGCCTCGATTGAACTGCCCCAATTTTTACTATACGTTAGAAGATATTCTGTTTGAGGAGGTTCAGAAGAAGGAGGGCTTGACATGGTCCGTGCATAGGCCTGGGGCTATATTCGGGTTCTCGCCATATAGCATGATGAATTTGGTTGGAACACTTTGTGTTTATGCAGCCATTTGTCAGCATGAAGGTTCAGTCTTGAGGTTTCCTGGTTGTAAAGGTGCTTGGGATGGATACTATGATTGCTCTGATGCAGATTTGATTGCAGAACATCAAATCTGGGCAGCTGTGGATCCTTACGCGAAGAATGAGGCGTTTAATGTGAGCAATGGCGATGTTTTCAAATGGAAGCATTTCTGGAAAGTGTTGGCAGAGCAATTTGGGGTGGAGTGTGGGGAGTATGAGGAAGGGAATGAGGTGAAGTTGCAGGATTTGATGAAGGATAAAGGCCCGGTTTGGGATGAAATCGTGAGGGAGAATGGCTTGTCGCCTACGAAGCTGGAGGACGTGGGGATTTGGTGGTTTGCCGATTTTAGCCTTGGGTATGAATGTCCCTTGGATACGATGAACAAAAGCAAGGAGCATGGATTTCTGGGATTCAGAAATTCCAAGAACTCCTTCATTTCTTGGATTGATAAGGTGAAAGCTTTCAAGATTGTTCCTTGAATTTGTACATCTGTCTGGTCCTGTGCTTCGTGGACGAATTCGTTTCCTTTTGATAGTTGTTTGTGTGTTGTGCGTGGTTTCTTTATCGAATGATGTTCATGAACAGAACTGAATAATGCTGTGAAATAAGATGGTTTCTTTGTAGAGATATACATAGTTCTTGGATGTCATTTCCTTGTGGATTAGGTGCCTTGATCACTGTATTCTGCTTTCTTGGTTTATGTAAAATTTTCAGTTTTTATAATGAAGTTTTTGCTTTCTGGATTTCACTTATCTTTTTTATTTAATCTATGTGAATGTTACTCGCTGTTATAAAAGTTTAGTCAACTTTATACTTGATTATATATCCTAATTCAGTTGCATTAAATGTCTATTACATTTATTTATTTGGATGAGTAGTGAGTAGAGTTGCTGCAATTCACATTTCTTGACTTGAATTCTATGAAGATATGGTCTTCTACCTATTATGACTATGTACGTACTTAACTATCCCATGCCTTTTATAATTATAATTATTTCGGCTGCATTAAATATATTTTATAAGTCAAAATTAAGAGCAGTGAGTAGAGATTTTATAGACCTGACATCCATAAATTTATAGATTTCATCTCTTATACAATCATATACCTTGCTTGAAGGCAAAACTACCAGCCCATAATTCAAAATTATTAGAGAAAATTATGTTGACAGTGTGGATTAAAAAAAAATTAAAACTCATAACTACATTTTGCTCCAAAAAGGTAAATCACTAATCAACATAACGTTAATTAAGCCTTGAAAGATTAAAAAAAAAAACAAAAAACAAAAATCAAGAAGCATTAGGCAAGAAAATTCAACTGTCAGTATCACTGATAGCAAAAACGAAAACCATAACTGATTTCTTTCAGTCCCAAAAAAAAGAAAAGAATGTGTATTTGATGTTAAAAGCCTAGGTTCCAAAATTAGCTCGAATCCTTTTGTACTCTAATATATATATATATATATATATATATATCTACACGGGAGCCTGTATACAACGATAGACGCTAACGTAGAAAATACAAGCGTTCAATAGAACATCTTTGATCGCGACTCTTCATTGGGAAAAATCTTGTCACCTTCTATTACTTCATCCGAGTTATGGGAATAGATGTCTACAGGTGGAGTAGTAGTGCCAACAGTACCTTGCTTATTATGCTTGGGATTCGAGAAGCTCGTTGTTTGGTGATCGAGGTAAATCACGATTACAGTAATGTCATCATGGAAATGCCTTCTGATTCCCTTCTCAATCTTCTTGATATCTTTGTACCTCACTTCTCTCTTCTTTGCCGCTTCTTGAATGGCAGCAGCAACTAATCTCTTCGCTATTCCCTGCAAAATTCGAACACAGTGATGTAGTGGATTAGTTCAGGTTTCATAAGCAAGAAACTGTAATATGAAATGTGTAGCTACTCAAATTGAATGCTGGTTAAGATTGTGAACATTTTCCAAGTATATATACACATCACCCTCTGAAGTCATCGATTCAGTTTGTGTGTATGTGTGTGTGTAGAGAGAGAGAGAGATGGACACTTACAGCTCTTGGGTACTTTGCAACAATTTGAACCGCAGCATCGTCACTGAGGTGTTCCCACAGACCATCAGAGGCGAAAATCAGAAACAAATCTTGAGGCCTAAGCTTTCTAGTAACAATGGAAGGTTCAGCTGTCATAAGAGGTCGCTTCATGGGAACATAATTTCCATACTGTTGGAAAATTGGGTCTCTATAGAAATCGGGTTTCTTCAAGTAGACATCGCCGATTGATCTAGATACCTGAAGGGAGAACATAAAAAACATTAGGAACTATGACCTCATACATTTAGATTCATGACGTAGAAAAGATTAAAAGACGGAACAGAAAGATAAGGATATGTAGATAGATAGACGGACAAACTCTTTATCTCACCGGGCCACCATGAACACCTCTAAATCACAAGGAAAGAAAGAAAAATAGATCCTAAAAGAAATGCAGGGGATGAGACTATAGAAGCTCCAGGATCACAACACTTGCTTTATAGGATCTTCATGTGCATCTCATGTGCGGAAGGCAGAATCTACTTTAACTTCAGCTACATGAGACGGCAAGAGGCAGAGCATGTGAATCCTGGAAGAGTAGCCAACACATAATAATCCTTTAGAAAATCAACTAATTGTGCGCCCTCAGTGCTGCCTCTCACAAAATATAGACGAGATATAAAAACAAATGAACAGAAACAGGTGATATGCTCGACTCCCAAGTAACACAAGAATGCTCTTTCAAGTAGAGCAGTGGGAGAGGAGTGAAACTACAAGAGCAGCCAACAATTCCAAATCAGGCTGTCGAATCTCTCAGTCAATTTACAATGTCCTGGATCGTAATTGAATCAAACAACTAGAATATTTGATAATAGAGCAAACATATGATTATTAAATCTTTAACCAAGCACAAGAATGATAGGAAATAAAATTATATATGTCATTACGAAGGCGAGGCTATAAAAATATAGGTATTCTTGGCATGGTCATAATGAAGATTAACCTCAAGATGCAAGTGGATGAATATGCAGAATGCATATAAATACAGAGATGAAGATTAAGTACCTGAATTATGCCTTTGATTCTCCAAACTCCTCGGCAATAAACCACGACAGGTGAATCGTCAGGATGAAGAGCTTCAACCTCCCTCCTCACATCTTCGCTCGAAACATTATGATCTGTTGACAATCTTTCTGCCACAAACTTCTTCTCTCCATCATAGCCTCTTCGACCAAGAACAGCCCTCGAATCTCCCAAGTTCGCCACATACAGTTCACCGTCTGAAATCGCACCAACCAAGCAACACGATCCCACAGAAGCAATCTGTGGTTTGATTGGCAGCGATCTCTTCACCAAACGAGTAAAATCCTCTTCAGTTGCATTGAAAGCCTTCTTTATTACATCAGTTGATAATCCCCCTTGCTCCTTGGAAAATTCTGTAGTAAATAACAATCACAAATCAGAATTCATTACCACAATGAGAAATATCAATACAGTGGATTTTATTTATTTTTTTCTTGAATATCCTATCTACAGTTTCACTAATTTCGAAAGTCGAAAATGAATTAAATGAAATCCCCAATAGCGCAGAAAACAGAAATTCACAAGCAATTGAGCAAATAACTCATTTCACAAGACATAATCAAGGAATATTTTTAGAAAAATGCAAGATTTTCATCAGAATATCCCAGAAAAGACATTACTCAAGATCATAACACATTATTTTTATCACACGCACACACAAAAAAAGGGACCTCATTTTTTACACCCTAAGCACCTATGAAGCAGCGGAACAGCCAAAAATGAAATGAAATAGCTCTTAAACGAAAAAAGAGGGAATTCTAAAAAAATTACTATGGAGATAAAGGAAGAGGTGGTGGTTGACAAAGCGGGATGCCTCAGGTCCACCGTGGCCGTCGTAAACTCCGACGAAGGTGGCGGAGGGAGAGGTGTAGACCTGGCTCTGATCCTCTAGGTTGGAATTGGCCTGCACAACCGCGATCGAGAATTCACCGGAGGCGTGGGGCTTCAAGTCAGTGTGCCACAGTAGTCCGTCGCCATTTCGCCGCCCGAAGCAGCGCCCGCAGCACGATCGCAACATCGCTCGCTCACCAACCGCTTCGAATAATCTCCAACAGTAGAAGAATCTAGAAGAAATTGTGGGACAGAAACAGATTGTGGCGGAGGAATTGCGTGATCGAGAGATTCCTGTATGGTATGGTTTAATTGTGAGTTGGGGGAATTTGTTTGGACGAGGTTTATAGGTGAGTGGAGAGTCTGAGAGAGAAACTCCGCGTTTATTAACAGAGATGAGAGAGAAAGGAGAGAGAGAGAGACGACGACGAAGAAGAAGAAGAAGAAGAAGAGACACGGCGCACCAACTTGTGCAACGCGCTTTTCCTTTTTTATACTATTTTATGTATATTGTTCTTTCGGTAATTTACCGATTTGCCCTACATTTGTACTTATTCACTTATTTTTTCTTCTGCTTTTTTTGGATTATTTATTTAAATACTTTCTTATACAAAATTCAAAGATAAAATAAAATAAAATAAATAAATACTTCTTTTTGTGGGGAAAAAGGGATGTGATATAGGAATCCAAGCTTTAATGTTAATAAACAAAAATATTCTCATACCCACCGTGGGCACACTTAATATTTCCACAACTGATGTGGCAATGTTACGTCAATAATTTTTACTTTTAGGGTTTATTTTTTTAATAGGGTTTAGTTTTTCATGGTAGAATTTATTTTTTTTAAATATAATTTTTCTGAATATTCCCACAACGGGTATGAGAGCATTACTCTAATATTAAAATGGAAGAGAAAAGCAAATTAGAATAATACTACTATAAATCAATGGAAATTTTGGTAAAAGTCTGTTCGTACCATTTTTAGACACAATTAACTTTTAGTTGATTTTGGACTTTTGTAATTATCAATTTAAAAATGGATTTACCCCTTACAGAAAAAAGTAAACTCCAAAATAAGCCAGAAAGTCAAAGGTGGTAAAATATTCAAGATAAGTAACAATTAATTAAAAATAAATTGCGAAGAAGGTAATTTTAGTCTTATAGTAGTACTTATAAGGCTAATAGTACACGCTAATACTTTTTTTTTCAATATGGAAATTTATTTCTTGCCAAACACTCGTTCTAGTAAAGGTAATTTCGTGTTATTTATGGCTTATGTATTAAATAATAAAGTTTGGAAAGTTATTTGATTTGGAAATTAAATAGTATATTCATATATATATGTGACAATATGTGTATAAATGTCATTGCACATTCCCCACATAACACGTTATGAAAAAAAATGGAAAAAGTAGTAGTGCTTATTGAAGTAATTTAAATACAGACTTCAACCTAAAGCTAATGATGAAAAATTCTTTAATTGGGGTCGAGTTTGGTAAAAGGTAGTGTGAAAATTTGATTTGTTTTATTTTATTTTAATAATTGTGGGTTTTATTTTAATTTTTTAATTGAGTTTTGGATGAAGTTGGGGTTGAGTTGGTAATTACATGGCTGTGACTAGGACGCATAATTTTAGGATCGGAATGCTTTTACTACTACTTATTTCAAATTAAATAATTGACACTATTTATTTACTTGGTTTTATATTATTCATATCTAATTAGATTTACAATATACTATTATTGTTGCTGATTCACTAACCACTCGACACATATTATGATTTTATTTATAATTATGAAGTTATCAAAAACTCAACGCTAATGAAATTTTATTTCGAAGAAATATTTCAACTCGAGGCAATGATTTTACAAATTGATTTCTTTATTTTTTTTAATTGTTAAACCGTTGACTAATACGACTACCTTTAAAACGTGATAAAATTTGAGGATTTGTTTCTTGTCGAGGAAGAAACTTATAATTTCACCAAAAAAAAAATGAAAAAAACCAAAAAAAAAAGATGATGAAATTTATCAGAAAATAATGACACTCGATTCAAATGGAATAAAAGGGAAAATAATGACACTATTCAATTCATTTAATTCTTTTTTTTAACCTGCATGTGTTGTGTATATATTTTTTGAAACATAAGATGTTTATTGAATAATTAAAAAAATGTTCTCAGTAACAATTTGAACAGCTTTTACATGTTCATAAAAACATTTTGGTCAGTTACGCCAATTGTATATAATTTTTAGGTATATCTAGTCATTATAGATTAATTTTCATTTGTCATTCATTAGAGTATCCATATAATCTGATACGTATCATGAGATCGTAAAACATAATAAAATTATGATAAATAATTCTAAT
Source organism: Mentha longifolia (assembly GCA_001642375.2). Classification (NCBI taxonomy): domain Eukaryota; kingdom Viridiplantae; phylum Streptophyta; class Magnoliopsida; order Lamiales; family Lamiaceae; genus Mentha; species Mentha longifolia. Next base: position 23,922,599 of record CM038120.1, on the reverse strand, counting down.
GGTTCAATTCTTTATTTTAATTTGAGTATTTAGTAATATTGATGGTATCATGATAATTTCATGTTCAGAATTATGTCTCGATTTAATTACGTTGTCAATAACTCTTTTAATACCATTAGGCGATAGAAAATTCAAATTTTGATCCTCTATTTAAGGGCCAAAACTTAATGATGATTATTTGGGTAAAAATGAAAGGAAAAAAAAAATACATTTACGAATTTGATACAAAAAGTTGTCACATAGCAAAAGGTTTAGTATCCAAATTATAATTTGATAATAACCATTGCTATAAATAGTTATAACCATGAATTTAGGAGAATCACGTTAGTTATACTCGGCTAATTCTCAACTCCCTTTTGTTTTCTTTCTTTTACACACCAAATTAATTGTTTTCTCTACGTATCACATTTTGAAGAGCAACAAAAAACAAAAACTTAAGGGATGGTTTTTGTCTTTTGACACTTTTTTTTTTGTGATTACGTAGGGTACACTTATATATATATATATATATATGTAAATTCCTTTAAAAAAAATATTAAAGTATATACGTTCAGCAAAACAGATGAAACATAGCTCGAAGTTCACATCAAGCGACTTATTCCTGAGAATATATGCATGGGATGGATAGGAAATTAGAGGAATGTTCCCCTAATCGCATACCTTATGTGCTCGTGGCTGACGTGATTATAGTATATTTAAAGAAAAATATTATAAATATATATTCTAAAAATAAGTTTTACATAAAAAGGAAAATTAAACCCTTACTAAAAAAACTACTACCTCCGCCCTCCATTTAGTGACCTTATTTTTTCAGCATGTGCGACACGCATTTTCACGCTTATCGTTGATGAGTTTTAAAATGAATTTTTGAAGTATTCTTTCTTTTACGGGTAACTACAACATTTGTAGTATCCCGTAAAAGAAAGAATATTTCAAAATTTTATTTTAAAACTCATCAACGATAAGCGTGGAAACACGTGCCACACATGTTGAAAAAAGAGGGTCACTAAATGGAGGACAGAGGGAGTATCTTAAATGAAAAAATTATTAACATTACACTGTCACATCAGTATGGGCACATTAAGTAGACTTTCGGTGAGTAGAAGAATATTTATGTAAGAAATTATAAAATATAAATTCAATCCATGAAAGGTAGAAAAATACAAGGAAAAAGAGCACGAAGAAGGAAAAAACAAGTCTTCTTCAAGAAAAGTCACCACATAATAAATAATCTCATTATAAATTAGGCGTTGAAAGTGACTCCATATATTATATTTGTAAATTATTAGTATGTGATTGAGACAAAGGAACATTAGTTTCACTAACTAATTACCACCTAAATTTCGAATGTAACCTCAATTTAGCTTACATTCTCAATTCATAATTTCATACATCTTCCCAAAATACCCTCAACGAAAGTGTGCAACACAAAACAGCATTATTTATTTATATATCAACATCTCAATAGCTTATATCATATTGTATACACATACGTCGATTGTGACTTCTACATAGTGGGACCTTAAAGTGCCGAAGAAAGATGATATGCTAGTCACCCAACGGTGGGCACCATCGTGGACACTTTTTTCGTTTCTTCGATTCGGCATTATTTAGTTCAATTTTTTCGATTGATTCATATTCTAGTATCATATAAATTAATATAGAAATCATTAAATCTACAAAATAAATAAAAATCAAAGCTCAATTTGTTATTTTTTCCTTCTAAAATCGAAAAACGAGTAATAAGACAAATCGAGCTTTGATTTTTATTTATTTTGTAGATTTAATAATTTTTATATTAATTTATATGTACTAGAATATAAATCAATCGAAAAAATCGAACAAAATAATGCCAAATTAAAAAAACAAAGACAGTGCCCACGAAGTTGTCTACCATTGGTTTACTAGCATATCATTTCTCCTCTGCCGAAATCTAAAATTGACTAATTCTTGGGAATCATAGCAAACTTGAATCTTTTGTCACGCCAAACTAGATAGTTAAGAGAATCAAAATGATAATATTAAAATAAGGTGTGAATTCCATTTAAAGTTTATAATCAATGGTCATTTTCAACAACTTAGAAAAATAAAGTGGGGCAATCACACACAGTATCACATTTGAAAAATGTAATAAAGGTACTATATCAATCTAGAAAATTTTCACACTTATTCTTATTCGTATATGAAAATTATTATAATGGGATTTATCAGACTAAACCTCACAGAAATTTTCTTCTTCTCTTTTTTTTTTTCTTTTTTCAATCGAGTTGTTTTATTGTAGGTTCATAAACTTCTAACAAATTTCAATCTTTCCCATAGCGATGGAATTTTATTCTGAATACCATAAAGTTTACTAGAATTCTCTGTAGACCAAAATTCGAGAAACAACATTATTTTATGGCCTTCAAATGATGCAACTTTATATACCAAGAAATGATATCGTTTATCATGTTTACCCCCGATTAAAATTAGAGTTTAATTAAAATATTATGAGTTTGAGACTTTACAAGTTTCCGATCAATGCTACTCCCCCATTCAAGGGCTTCGTGAATACCCTCGCTGCTTTTTCACTTAGTCATTACTTTTTAAAATTTTGTTGTTTTATATTTTGGTGTCTTAGAAATTAATATAGAAAATATTAAATTTATAAAATAAATAAAAATCAAAACTAGATTTGTCCTATTACTCATTTTTTGAAGTTAGAAGGAAAAAAGAAGAGATTGAATTTTGATTTTTATTTATTTTGTAGATTTAATTATTTACTCCCTCCGTCCCCTTTAAATAACTACGTTTGCTATTTTTGTCCGTCTCATTTATTAGTTACATTTTCTTTTTTTGGCAAAAAATATGCGGCTACAATTAACTCTCTTCTTAGAATTGATTATAGCCACATATTCCCTCATTCCTTAATATTTGTGCTCAAACCAAATGTATCTATTTAAATGATTAAATAAACAGATGAGAATATATTAATTTATAGGATACTAGAATATAAAACATCAAAATTGAAAAAATAATGCCAAAGTGAAAATACGACGAAGGTGCTGGAGTAGCGTGTGTCATTTCTCTATAATCCGTATCTTAAGATGGGATTTCAAGTCATGATCTGGGAAGTAAATGTGCAGTATAGTTGAAAGAAATTCCAACGAAGACGGGGAAAAATTGGGTCGAATGATTGGGACATGGAGTCGTTATTGAAAAATCATAATCAGTTGACTGGCCTGTCATAAAGCAACCACTGCAATAACATTAGTCCAACCCTTCCCACATAAAGTCTTTACAAGGCTGCTTTCAAGATTGTGTTCCTGGCATTAAATTCCATCCATTTTCAATCAAACAGTTACAAGCAAATGTTGAATCATTCAACAACTCATTTAATTAATTAAAGTATGGAGTTTCCAGGTGATACCTGTCCGAATCCACCTCATTCAGACATGAATGAAACACGACACCCCGACAACCTACTTCTTCCAGATTCCAACACCTGCAATCATATTAAACATTTTATAACGACATAAACTGCTAATCTGTACAATTAATGTCCAAAATGATATACGTACCTGCAGCAGAAACCAACATGTGTAACATAATGCAGTTTAAGTACTCCCTCCATCCTGTTCAAGAAGCGGGTCTAGTTGAACAGGACGGAGGGAGTATTTTTCTTGACAAAGGAACGAGTGTAGTAAAACCGATCCTGTTTATATACCTCTAACCCATTAGTATTTATTCTTTGTTGACTACGCACTTTCCACGAAACCTAAGAATTTAAAATATACTTGTGAGTATCATTTTTACGGTTATGACCGTAAAAAAACTATAAAATTATATTTAAAACCCGTCCAGGTTTCGGTGGAAAGCGTGCCGGAAAAGTCAAATTAAATTACTAAATGGTTGATTGTCTAGTAGTAACCGAGCACTAAACGCTGTTAGTTACATTGATTCAGGTAGACAAACACATTACAGATTGCTCAATACTCACTAAGCGAAACACACAAAAAAAAACTAATTGTATCTTAACAAAAAGTCCTTTCTAACTGATCAAGATTCTGAATTTATTTGCATCGATACCCCTACGGCAATATGGGCAAGTCTACACAAGTTCCTCACCAAGGGATACAAGTCAGCTAAAATGATACCTATGGTCACACGGTAGACGTATCAGTTCATCTCCACGAGAAACTCTCGAGGCATATACTGCATTCCCTTGAAGCCCTTGACTCGTCGCTTTTCTCTTCGGCACTGAATATCTCAACTGCCAAACAGCACAGTGCTTCTTGAGTAAGACCGGGAGACCTGTTGTTCACATCTTGGGTAGCTGAATTGGTTATTGGAGCTATTGATGCAAGCCATTCCCTAGATATTTCTGTGTCCCAATCCCCAGCATCTATGAGCCTGAATTCATCGCCTAATGCAATTTCACTATGTTGGCTACCGGTTGAATTCCTGTTACTCCGCCTGACATTGTATTTCAATTAGAAAGCTATAGATACAAGCTGTAAAAATGTAGTGACACATTAGGTCCCTCCAAATAACTTATTCAGCAAAACAAGAGTCGTGGAGTAGGACTGTACAAGTTAAAAAGTAATACAGAGAAAAAGGACAAGAACATAATTGACTAATGTTAAATTGATTAGTACGCAAAAAAGGTTATGGAAGTAATGCAAGTTCATGCCAAATCCTCGACCGACTACTCAACATACGGTTTACTGTTAGCTACGATGCAATTATGCAAGATACAATGATATGGTTGGTGCACCAAAAGGCTAAACCCTAATTCCTTTTTCACTTTACTTGTTCTTTAGGTTTGGGGTATTGGTATTGAGCTTCATACAACAGCACCAACCTGCCGCCAGAGAGTGTAACACCTCTCAATCTTTGCAGAAGTCTTTCTCTAGCAAGCAGCACGGATCCAGGAAGACTGTCATTCCCACTTAATCTCATCCTATCTCGTGGAGGAAACTGGTGGCTGCCATCTTCTAGCCGTACTGATTCACGTTCCTGGCCATAATGAAAGGAAATGATGGAGAATGGTTTAGAATCTCCTTGACATATATTTCCGAGGTAGATGGATAAATTTAATAACTTCATATACAATGGGGACACATATATAAGAAAACCAACATTTAGAGGCACTGATATTAACAGTATTGCAACAATAGCAATTGATATGTAAATTGAATTGCACTAGATGAGAAGGCAATTTACCCACAGACTACTGATTTAATTTTTACAGAGTAAACATCTCCCAGAATTCAATGAATGTACTGCAGGAAAACACACAAGCAGAATTTCAAACTTAAGGGTCGTCATTTAAACAACTAATGCTTACGAAGTGGCATCAGGAAATTAAAAAGGGAATAGCAGACTCATGCAACGAAGTGGAATGTCAAGCAAAATTGTGACAACAATTAGGTGAAGTGTCATACATGAAGAAAAAAGAATAACTTTCTTCCGAACCTAGCTAGGTCGTCGTCTGAACAAAATAATAAGAGTCAACACAAAACAAGGTATTCAGAAACTGCCAGATGCTAAAAGCTGTATAAGATCAACTTCTTGGTTAGTGTTTCGTGCAATTCAGAGGAATTAGTGTGTTTTAAAACCCTTTCCCAACCTCTGTGCAATTTTTGCGATAAGTGAGATTGCAGAACAGTACTTATGAATGTAACATAATTTTTTTAAAACATTATGTTTCATCCACAAGAAAAATTAAGAAGACCAAAACTCTGGATCCAATATTTTGATTCTGAAACCAGAATGAGGTGTCTCTGATTTGTAAATCATTTATTTAACATTACTAAACCAAGAAATTGAAATGCTTCAATAATCGATCACCACAAAGGAGAACAAAAAATACCATAACCCAAAATTACCAACTCATCACCGACTGGTGAGCATAGAGGTTTGCATACTGATAATAAGAACGAAAAGCATTTGGACGTGGAGACGAACTAGACTAAAGCACCGGGTGAAAACAAGAACTACAAATGCTACACACAATCCATATATGGCGAGGGATAGCTCCTTTGCACTAATTTACTCATAAAAGTTTGGATTGCTATGATGTGTTACATGCTGAAAGGCAGTGCGACATTACAAAGAAAAGTTATACGCATGAAAACTTCGGGCATCAAGATCCACTAAAGCAAAAGAATCGATTTCACAGCTCTATGGTACTAATTCCAACAACAGCATACTCCATAAACTCAACCCTAATTTTTGCACAAATTATACTCATCGCGAAGAAACAAACAAACAAAATAAGTCTTTCGCAGTTCTATGCTACTAATTCCAACAACAACATCCTCCATAAACTCAGCCCTAGTTGTTACATAAATAAGAACCACGAAAAAATACGTAAAGCGAAGGCTCACTTGAGGCGGATGAGAAGAGCGATGCAGCGAGGCCTGCCGCGACTGGTGAAGAGGCCGCCGCAACGGATTGCAGCCGTCGGGATCGTGTCGATCTCGGCGACTGTGATTGCCTCCGGCAGTGGTGATGTGACGGTGGCGGCGATGGACCGACACAGGCGACGGAGGAGCGCCCAAATCCGAGCCGACGCCGTCCGAATCCGAATGGCGCCCAATTCGCGATCTCCGGTGATAGAATAGCTCCGATGCGCTCGTCATGCAACTCCAATTAGCAGCAGCAGCAGCAGCTTTCCTCTCTCCTCTATCGCTGAGCAGTCGAAGATCGAAAGCGAAAATATCTGAGTAGGAGAAAAATATTGAGATAAGAGAGGAAATTTGGGGGAAATTTGGGAAAAGTGCGCTAATAATGTAATTAAAACCCTTATCGGTTTTTCCATAATCTAATTACTGTTTTTGTCTTTATAGGTAAAAAATGTCAAAGAGTATGACGTGGCCACTCCAAATTCTTCAACCACTTTCCACTTTCTGCACTCCGCTTTTTTATACTCCCTCCGTCTCAAGATTCATGACTCATTTTTGATGTATTTTTCTTTTTACGGGAGTACTACTATTACCAGTATTTGGTTTGATAATTGTTACCCGGAGACCGGAGTGGAAGTTTAGTTCGATGATGTTAGATTTTTGCCCATTTTGGAAACAGTCATTTGACTTTTTTTTATCTGTACTTCCTCTCACAGTAAACGAATCGAATCAAAACAAATATCATTGTATTTGATTCAGATTGGTGAAACTATTTGACGATTCAAATTCAAATTCTAATATTATGCGAATATAAAATCTAACCCGAATTCGATTTGAAATCTGTACTTCAAATTATTTGTTTCAATTCGAAGATTCGATTCGTTTTTCATTATATAGTAATTTAAATCAAATTTTTTGAATACCAAGTATTTCATTCGAAAATGACCCGCTTATCAATTCGATCTGATTCTACTATTTAACATAATTTGATGAGTTGGGCTCGGAGCCATGCGCTACTTAAAGATTCAAGAACTAAAATCTTAAATGAACTCAAAAGATTATTGTATAAAACATTTAAATGTTTTAATTGAATATTTAAGAATATCTATCTATCTATATCTATCTATATACATAATAGCAAAATAAAGGTCGATCAAATACGATTTTTCTTGATTATTTTGCTAAATTCTCATAATTTTGACTAATTAATCAATACTTTAATTGAATTAATATTAATATGTATCTCTAATGTGATATATATCTTAATTATTTTATAATATAAATATATAAATAGCAAATATCCAAATTTATTATAAGATTTTTATTCTTATTTGCGTATCATAATAGGACTTTGATTGTAGACTTTTGCTTGTATTATTTATTATATTATTAATTTCCTTCCTTTCTTAACTATTATGTTTATCTTATTAACGAAAATTTGAAAAGTGAGCACTTCTGAATAAATAAACATGGCTTCGATTCGGGCATGTCATGAGTAATGAATAAATTTAATTTATCCCACATTAATTAATTGTGAAACTCTATCAATAAACTACTCATAAAATTAAGACACCACACATGTTTCATTTTATTAATTTTAATGGTATAAATTCTTATGCTAATGTAAAAACAATTCTCAATCATACGTGACAATATCACAAAGACATATTTTTCTGACATATTTTTTTGTTTGTGTGAACAACGAGATACTTTAGAAATATATATATGTTGACCTACTTATGTACTTTAATGATTAACGTGCAGCTTGACATTTAAATCGAGTATAACTTTTCAAGAAATTTTAAAACTACTTCTGTGCAATCTAACAAGAAGAAGATAAATTTTACAAAAGAATCACGCCTATCATCAGCTCACCGAATCCATGTATTGCTCTAATCTTGCAGCTTTTCGATGATCGAGATTCATTCGCATCATTTTAATTTGATTGTTTGAACTTATAATTTTCTTAATTGACTTACAAGTATTTTATGTCAATTACCTATATCGATTTTTTTAGATAATTAATAGGATAACCCATGTAAAAAGAGTTAAAATAAATAAATAAATAAATTCACATTCAAAATGAGCATAATTTTATAATATGTAGATTAGTATTCAAAATATATTCAACTACACGAAAGTAATAACCACTCTTGAGCCATATTTTATTATATGAACAACAAGTGGATTAACATTTGAAATGACCACGAATATTCAATAAATGATATCCATATTTTTTATCTATTACGATGAGCAACATATTACTTCACACTAAAAGCGAATACATCTACTCAAGAAATGACAACCCCCCTTAAATGAACTTTATTTGTCTTTTACAATAGATTTCCAAATAACGGGCAAATTGACAATAAAGATGAGTACAACAATTAATGATTTTCTCCGGCTAATATCTTATTTTCGGCATGAGATCCTCTATCCCCATTATAGTGTCTCAAAATTTAAGTTATATTAGTTTCATGCAATTTCTTTTAATAAATTTATTTTATAATTATTTAGCTTATTTTAATAATTATTTTTAAGGGTTCACCCATCCCCTTTAGGGTTTATAATTATTTTTTTTAGAATTTAATTTCACTTTTATTAATATATTAGATTTGAAAAATTCAAAATTAAATAATATAATTTAAAAAATATATATTTTTTTAATTTCTATTATGATTTACTTATTATAGTATTTTATTTATATAAAAAATAATGTAAAATTAGTAAAAGTTGAATTTTGGGACACCATGACATAGGGAAAAAATCAAAATTAAATTATATAATTTTTAAAAAATTTAATTTTTTTTATAAATGTCTATTATGATTTACTTATTATAGTATTTTATTTCTATAAAAAATAATATAAAATTAGTAAAAGTTGAATTATGGGACACCATAATTGGGATAGAGGATACCATCCCCTTACTTTCATGCATTTGAGTATGAGAAATTCTATAAACACAATATCTACGGATTCTAAGAATCTACTTTTATATATACCTGGATTCTAAAGATCTAATTCTATTTGGTATCTAATTATAATTATCTTCAATATATACGTCTATACCCAATAATAATATTTTCTTTAGGGTACACCGAACCACAAACTGTTTTATATTTAAAACTAATACAACTCTAGAGAAATTTTCATCACCATTGATTTATTTCTTTACTGTAACAAACAACGAGCGACCAAACATTTAACACATGTACAACTACTAAGAATTCCTTTATTGGCTTTTTTATATTTATTATTACAGTTAACATCAGACGACTTCATATTCAATCTGAGGCACAATCAATGATTTTTCCCGGCTGACGGGATAGTGCCACGTCAATAGTTTTTTTTTTCCTTTAGGAATCGGTTTTTTTTGGGTAGGTATCTATTAGAAATCCTTATAACACTCCTTGATCTATTATTTTGTTGCGACTAGTTGAACAACAAGTGATCATTTGAGATACAATTTGGCAACAATTTGTAATACGTGGGACAAACTCCAAAGAACTTGAATTTTATAGTCAAGTCTGTCAAAATTATTGGGAATGGAGAGTTTCAATTTTGATACAACTTTGAAGATCGAAAAACAATCTAGATTTTAGTTTATTAATTTATTATTTTGTATAAAATTATTAGTATTTAGAAATTTTTAAAGTTTTGAAAATTATAATTCTATATTTTGTCTTATTAATCAATTGATTTTTATTTAATTTATTTCTCATATCAATTTTTGAGAGATACATCTTTATTGGGAAACTCAAATATAATGAAATCATTCAATTTTATCCTAGTTAAACATTTAAAAGACTTCACATTAACGAGACAATTATACCATTACGGCTTACAGTTTGTTAGTAGAGTAGGGACGGACAAGAGAAGAAGCTTATATGTATGATGGTGTTAAATCAATTTTTGAGAAAATGATTTCATCGATAGGAAAACTCAAAAATGATGAAGTTATCCTTAATCAATATTTAAATGACGGGCTATTTGGCATTCCATACTTCAATTATATAGAAGAACGGATGCTTTTACTTTAAATGATTATAACCATGCGAAAAAAAAATCTTATCTCTCATTGACCTATTTTTTTCGACCAACATAATACTTGATATGAAAAATGTTACCAATTGTAAATTTATTCTATATTACATCGTATACTTGACGGCTTAACATTCAAAATGAGTATGATTATATGAAAACGGGTTGTCACATAATCTACTTTTCTAGTACAATGATCAACCGGCCACTTGACATTCAAAACGAGTAAAACTAATCGAGAAATGCCACACCTCATTGATCTTCTTTTTTTTTTTCATTTTTTTCTAATTCAATTTAATTTAATTTTTTTCAAATGGATCCTAACAAATTATACTCTTTAAATAAATAATTATATTATTATTTTTCACGAGAAATGAATCCCGTCGAATTTCGACGGGCACTAAACTAGTCGAATCGAATATCGCAATTTTATATCGAATCACAAACAATAATTTTTATCGAATCCAAATTGTAAAAACCAAACAAACTCTTTATACGCAATTTATTTAATTATTTGCATACATTATTTGAAATTATGTTAAATGAAATAAAAGAAATGTTATTTAAATGAATAAATTATCGATATAGTACTGTACAAACAGTTGACTTTTGGGCAGTTAATAGTCGTGCTCGGCAGTATATTTCCCGACTCCCGCCACTAAAATGGCGTCCTTTCGACAACAACGACGCGCAGTCGCACTCTTCATTAAATCTCATGACAAAACCCTTATTTTCCATGTACGGACATTCTGCGTCTCGATCATAAATCCCCAATTCAACCATGAAATACAGAGGGAAAAGGGTTTTGGGCTCGGAGTCAAACCTAAGATTGCCGATCGTTCTCTTCCTCTGCTTATGCTTCTTCCTCGCTGGTCTATTCGGATCCATCATCATATCTCAGGTAAAAGTAAAACCCTTCGTTTTCATACAATTTCCTCTTATAGATGTTTGAAATTTGAAATGCTTGTTCTTGTTTGCAGGATGTGAATAGGGGTGGACCTAGGCATAAATTGATGCAAGATTATGGATACGAGGATGGGGATTTCATGCCCATGGTGAAAGTGGGGAACCTTCCCTCACTTCTATCCCTTTTCAGGTTCGATTTAAGTAGTATTTTCCTTGATATCTGCATTTGAATAATGTTCGTTTTCCTTGTTTTGGTTGATTGAGCTAGGGTTTACTTCGTTTATCAGTATTGAGGAATTATGTAATTCTTAGTGAAACTTTGGGAAAGGATTTCGAGTGGAAGGAAAAGAACTTGGGATCATCGATCAATATGTGAAAGGAAAATTTGCTTTGAATTGTTCTCTAGCTCATTTTCTTGTAGTTTATCAAGTTTATAAAGCTTCTTTTGAAAGAAGCCATTTTCTTTCGTTCAATTTTCTCCGAATTACATGGAGCGATTGGGTAAAACATCTTCGAATGATTACTTTTTAGGCTGAGATTGAGAAAGAATGAGATTTAGACGCACATCTTGGATTTTCTCCGAATTGAAATACTAATGCTAGTGTAGTGCAGATCCTGAGTTGGAGACCGCGTGCTGTCTATTTTCCGAATTTTGCCACAGATGAGCAGTGCCAAAGTATAATTAAACTGGCTAAGACTAAGCTTAAACCATCAGCTCTTGCTCTGCGCAAGGGAGAGACTGCTGAGAGCACAAAGGGTATTAGGACAAGGTATCTTCTTTCTAACACATTGTATAATTTGGATAATCTTAATAAACAGCCGATTGCTTATTATGGCTACATCATGTAGTCTTGTTAGTTGTTACTTTAGAAATCTGCATAGTTGAGGAAACATGTTTCTTGTTTGTTCTTATAGAACAGTTTATCTGGAGCATCAACGTTTTGATCTTCGTTTACCTGTAGAGTATCAGCTTTTGCAGCTTTTAGGATAAAGATTCACTTCATTTATGGCTTTACCAATTATCTTATGACGTGTGGGCACTTCGGAAAGCAGTTAAAAGTGCTTGATAAGCAAATGAATCTCTCATCAATTAGTATTATCTTATAGATGTAAATACATGTTCTGATTCTGTCGTGGTACTGGCTCGAAGCTTTCTGATGCAGATTGGCAGTTACAATAATCAGCCATAATACAGGGCCTTAATTTATGTTATTTGTTTTATTACTTCCTTCTTGGTTGCAATTAGCATTATTAGATTTCTTTAAATTTGGTAAGTCTTTTAGTTTCCTTTCTAGAGCACAAGTTATTCTCTTTAAATAGAGAAAGCTATGTTAGTGACATGCAAGTTGGATTTGAATAAAAGAAATATTATTCTCCAACTCTCTTGGTTTTCTTATCACTCGACTGCCACCATAGGGAAGAATAGAGCAGCCTCTTCTTCTTCCTCTATCTCTCATAGGCCCGTAACGCGTAGTCAGACCAGAGAACATATCAACTTGGTTCCCGTTGCCGGCGTTATGGGCTATAATCTGACCGATGATCCTGCTTTCAAAGCCCTACAGAAATCTGTCCAATCTCTCGAGGCTCAAGCTGAAAAAATTGATAACCTTTCAGCCACTGTTGCTGCACTTTCAACCACACAGCACAACCAGACGGCTTCTCTTGCAAATCTGGAAAAATTAATCAAACAACTATTGATTAACCAGGGCAAACAACCAAGTCTGGAGGCTGAATCTGAAACCGTTCACCAACATCCAGAGGATGAATCTGAACCACGCAACAACGGCCATTCCCTCATCAGATATGCAAAAATGGATTTTCCATTGTTTTCTGGAGATGACGACCCCCTTGTATGGCTGCTGCGATGCGAATCCTACTTTCGAAATGCTCACATTCCTGACTCGGAGCGAATCAATTGTGCTTCACATCACATGATTGGAGAGGCACAGTTATGGTACCATTCTGAAACTGAGTTCACTACTTTCTCCTCTTGGGCAGCTTTCAAAGAGGAGTGTTGTCTAAGCTTCGGTGCACCTCCTAGCATCAATACATTGGGCGAGCTCAAGCAACTGTTTCAAGCTGAGTGCTATATTGATGACTATGTCAAAGATTTTCACACATTGCTGTCAAGAGCTGGGACAGTGCAATCAAACAGCGGGTGGATCTCTTTACTGGAGGATTGGATGAAATCATACGCATTGACGTGGAGCGCACTAAACCTCACACACTAAGTGAAGCTATCAAAACATCACGTGATTTCTCTCGTAAAGGCCACTTGTTGGGCCTTTTGACATCCAACCCTAAGCCACAACCTGCTCAACATACTCCACAGTCCACCCGTGTCCCTTTACCCATACCACCATCAACCAATCAGCCAAAAGCCAAGTTTAAATTTCTCACACCTGAACAGAAAGCCGATCGCATAGCTAAACAATTATGCTACAATTGTGACGAGAAGTATTATCCAGGACATAAATGCCGCCATCTTTTTATGTTATGGACATTGCAAGAGGGAGAAGAACCACCTAATTTGAAGGAATTCAGGGAGGATACGCTCAATATGGGAGATTTTGGATGATTTCTGATCCATTTTCACTTATAAAGCTTGAGGACAAGCTTGAACTCCACGAAGGGGATAATGATGCAGATTGGCAGTTACAATAATCAGCCATAATACAGGGCCTTAATTTATGTTATTTGTTTTATTACTTTCCTTCTTGGTTGCAATTAGCATTATTAGATTTCTTTAAATTTGGTAAGTCTTTTAGTTTCCTTGCTAGAGCACAAGTTATTCTCTTTAAATAGAGAAAGCTATGTTAGTGACATGCAAGTTGGATTTGAATAAAAGAAATATTATTCTCCAACTCTCTTGGTTTCCTTATCACTCGACTGCCACCATAGGGAAGAATTGAGCAGCCTCTTCTTCTTCCTCTATCTCTCATAGGCCCGTAACGCGTAGTCAGACCCAAGAACATATCACTTTCATGTCAAATCTCACCATCCGTATGCCCTAGTACCCAGTCCACATCAATTTTATTTGGAATCATTCTAGATTCATGTGTAAAAACAATGGGTTATTGTGTCTCATATATTTTTAATGATGTATCATTAATTCATTACCCTTTACTTCTCAGTCCAATGAAACTCCACTTTTAAACTACAGTGAAGTTGGATTTCGTGCCTGTCTTACTCGGCCACAAAACTTATTGCTATATTACATAATACTAGTTCCGATGTTTTCTGTTCACAGTTCCGGCGCATTTCTAAGCGCATCAGAAGACAGAACCAGAACTTTGGAGTTCGTGGAGAAGAAAATTGCTAGAGCAACTATGTTACCAAGAAGCCATGGAGAGGCAAGTTTTCCACTTCTCATTATCCCGCAGTTACTTAATGCTCTTAATTTCTTTCTCTGTATAGACTGTGAAATCGCGAAATACTATAATCTTGATCACTGAGCACCTTGAAGAAGTAACAATATACTTTTCAATTGCGCAACTTCTGAAAAAGCTAATGCCTGCAATCACGAGTCGTGTTGTTTGGCTTGGAAGTGCCGCATTATTTATGACTTATTGCTTGACTATAAAGTTGAAAGAATAAGTTTTCTATTACAGGTCGATTCTGAGATAGTCGCATATCTCCATATTGCAGGCTTTCAATGTTCTGCGGTATGAAGTCGACCAAAGATACGTATCTCACTATGACGCATTCAACCCAGCCGAGTATGGCCCACTAAAGAGCCAACGGGTAATTGCAGTGTCTAATCCGAGTTATCAGCTTATGATATTCAATACGGTGAATCTTGACATTCATATGGATCATCATGCTATCGTGTGATATCATTTTGTAATTTTCCTAAGGGTGTTTTGTCAAATACCACATAGGTACTTTTTTAATTTTAAAAGTTGAGATCATATTACAAACTTATCTTGAGCTTTTATGAGATCGTTTTTTCCCTTAAAAGGAATATAAAAATTTCATCTACTTTTATCTCATGGAAATTTTAGTTCAAGGTTTTTCTTGAAATTCACTTTTTAGATGCAACTGAACCGAGAAACAAATCAGAAATATTTTGATTAGTCGAGATGTAACTTGTATGCATAATACATCGTTTACCTTCGATCTGAAAACAAGTTCTCTTTGTCTTCAGGTTGCTTCCTTCTTATTATACTTAAGTGATGTAGAAGAAGGTGGAGAAACCATGTTCCCATTCGAGGTACATCTCCGTACATTCTTTTCCTTATCTGTCGTAAATATCCATATATAGCTCATAAGACGACTGTCATCTGCAGAACGGGTTACATATGAACGAAGGATATGATTACGAGAGCTGCATCGGTCTGAAGGTGAGACCAAGACGAGGAGACGGCCTTTTGTTCTATTCGTTATTCTCAAATGGAACAATGGATCCGGTAACGACATTCTTCCACATATTTATTCATTGCATCAAAACATTCCTCATGTCGTGAAATGAAAAAATGACGATGTATTCGATAAACGAAGATCGAGCTCCACGAAATTTTGTTGTAATCTGGCTTGGTTGTAAAATTTGCAGACCTCGCTGCATGGAAGCTGTCCTGTTGTGAAGGGAGAAAAGTGGGTGGCTACGAAATGGATCAGAGATAAAGAAAGAGGAGCCTCCTAAATTAACTAAGGGCTGGTTTGGTAGCCTATTTAAAGCCCTAGTTAGATAATATAATGGGCTTGTATTATTGTTTGGTAACTTCCATTATAAACAGGCGAGCCCGTTGCAAATATAGAGCCCGTTGTAATTTCCACTATTGCGTGTGTTAATAATATGCCGATCCCCCTCTAATAACAATCTCAATGAATAGTGAATCAACATATATTTTGATATTTTCTCATCCTTGCCCCTCGTATCTTCTCTGCAAATCTGGTGCAAGTTCATCCGCTTCGATCGAAGAAGAAGAAGAAGAAGCAGGTATGACGTCGCCCTAAAAATTCGATTTCAAAGAAGAAGAAATCAAAGAATAAGAAGCAGGTAAGGTATCGACCTAAAAATTCGAATTCAACACAAAGGTGTGCTTGTTGCGATAACACCTATCCTGCAATGTTATGCACATTTTTTAAGCAATAATTTAATGGTTGATTATCTTCCCCAGCCCCCTACAAAGATGTGAATTGATGAGCTTGAAGTGGATGTTGCTTGGGTGCTGGATGCTGCTTGGGTGCGAGGATTCTGCATAATTTTCGATGCCCAAATTCTATGTTGAAAGGGAAATTCACACAAATTATCAAGTTCCCATTGGAGTGACATCTGAAAAAGCAGTGAAGAAACTAACAGGTACATGAATATGTAACTTGAACTGAGAAAATTCTTTAAGCCCTTTTTAGAGGCCATTCTCGCACTTGCTATTTTTCACAACTGAGACCTGGGTTTAGTCTAGGTTTATGGTGATTCTATAGCTAATACTGCTTCTAAGGACCGCATGAGGTGTTCAAGATGAATCACTAGAAGGAATTAATAACTTTTACTTTTGGTTTATCTGGGCATAACCACAGAATATTGCTTTGCTTTAGCTGATTGGTGTGGAATATTTTATTGCTCTCATCAATATCTTCAGCAGAATGACAAGATTAGCAGGCAATAGTTATTTTCTCCCAATTTATGACCTTGATGTTTGAATATTTATATTATCTCTTATTCTTGTCTTGTTGGTATCATACTTATCACTACACAGTAGCAAGTCTACATTCTGTTTTCAATGCCAAACTGATAATTGAACTATTTTTTCAAAGATAATTTAGCAATTGTTATAAGTAACACTTCTATGAAAGTGATTATCATACTTTCTTTATGCAGATTTCATATTTGAAGCTTACCATATTGTGATTAAAAAATGATGTCCGAAATAACCACATATATTATGATAAAATTACAATTATAAATGCTCTTTTAACATGAGCCACTCTTTGTTTTTGCAGCTGTGACAATTTGAAGTATTGTTTTGCCTTTTTACCTTATATTCTCCAGTTGCATGAGCAAAGCTATGCTTCAAGGTATATATTTGTGAATAAGCATGGTAAAATAAGCAGGGAAAATAACTTGACTAGATAGACATTTACATAGCAAAGCATAACCACTTCCAAATCTCATCTCAAATGTGAAATAATGCAGCTTGAAAGGCCTCAACTGATAATCTCTGCTCTTGCTCTGGCTTCAGGTGCTCAACTGTAATTGAAGGTATGATATTTGTGATTATCATCACTGAAAAGCCTCATCAATTTCAATAATGGAATCATTCTATGATAAATTATTCTGAAAATCTTCTGCTATGATAAGTTATTTTGCAGTTTTACCTATTATTCGCTTATTGCAGACATACTTCTAACGAGCATGACGAGAAGTCGTAGGAAAAAGATGGGAATTCTTTTATTGATTGAAAAAGATGGAAATTCTTTTAGATCATCTATTTTTTAAAAATCTGCTACTTTTCAAGAGTTTTGAAACCTGCTATTGTCCATTGTTTTGTGGGATTTTAATGTATTAATCGTATGTAATATTCAGGTCACCTAAAGAGTTGGTCTTAAGATTATGGTCTTCAGAAATAAATAGTGTTCAAGTGATGTGTAAACTGTACTAAGCATTAGAAACTCTTTCTTGATTCTTGATGATGTTCTTTATCAGCTGCTTTGGATTCAATCGATTAGTTAGGATGCTCAGGTATTGAGAATGGTCCACTTATTGGTGGAAGTGCAAGCCATTTCTCATTATAAAATTGATCTATCCTATTCTGCAGATCAAGTACCAGTGTTGTGTTTATCTTGCTTTATGATGTATGCAATTTTTGTGATGTTAAGGATGAGTGTAAACATGAAATTCGTAATACCTAGATAGATTATGTATTAATTGGGTGGGCAGGCTCTAGGTGGGATTTTTAGAATACTCAAATAAATAATGGTTTTACAAAAAAAAAATAATTAATTTATGTAAATACGAGGATTTTGTATAAAAAATTACTTAAACATTTACAAAATTATTCTTAAATATATACATAATCATGCTTATTGTACAAGACCCAAACTCTATATTTATAAATTAACCAACAATTTATTGTCAAAAATCACGAGTAATATGTGATAATGTATATAAAGATTATATATTATATTAGAATTTAGTGTAATAAATGAATATATGTGAGATGAGGAAAATGAGGCCTATTCTTTTTAGCTAGAAGATGCCGCCCTTTTTAGATGAAAATAAGATAAAGTTTTGTAATTTCAAAAGTAATACAAGGTTATAATTGTCCAGGTCAAAGTTAGCATGGGTTTTACTCAATTCTACCAAACAACAATATTGTTACACAGCTTTTTTAGTACAATCTACCAAACACTTGATTAGTATTGTTATCAAACCTATTATTATTATGGTATTATTATCATACCATATCCTAACACCCTTACCAAACGGGCCCTAACTATTTATTTCGTGGCAAATGATTCCACTCTTGTTTTTGTAATGATTTTGAGACTACCCTAATATTTGGAACGGTTTATTTCTCATACATTGTTGTTATTTCCAATATTTTCACTATTCTTCTTCTTCTTCTTCTTCTTCTTCTTTTTTTTCTTTTTTAAAAATTACTAGTATTGCACCCGTGCGATGCACGGAATGTCACAGATGATTTAACTGATTTCAATAAATCAATAAAAAAAATCAACAATTTAATTTAAATTATGAATAACCGAATAACGTGGCCATACGGTTATTTGTAATAAAACTCTCTCGAAAATGAATCATTTGCAAAATTTAGATATTTTTTTAAATATTAAATATATCCACACAAGCACATAAAAATAAATAAACTAAGTAAAATAAATCTTTGCTTACCGTTAATAATTTCACTTAGTGTAATCGAAGATATCTATTAAAATAGTCGTAAGATAACTATGACCCCATAATTGAGTAGTTGTACGTTTCAATATGCGGCTACGATTCAAATACATAAATTTGAAGATTTTTTTTTAATATACTATTAATGGTTAGATAATTGCCATTTAAAATGATGACCATGATGATCACAATAATAATATTATAAAAATAATAATATTAGTTTATTATCATATAATAACAATAATAACTTATAATCTTATCATGATGATCATTATGTTATTAGTTTTACACGTATAATATTTGTAATGTGATATATATTATTAAAACTAATTAATTATGTTATCCACGTGTAATATAAACTTATTATAACATAATTATTATAAAAAAAAATACGTATAATAAGTTTATGATATAATTATACGTATAATATTAAAAAACATATTAATAAGTTAATAAGTTTATGATAATATCAAATTATTATTATAAAAAAAAATACGTATAATAAGTTTATAATATAATTACACGTATAATATCAAAAAAAATATTAATAAGTTTATGATAATAATATATTATAAACTTATTAATATTTTTTTTTATCATAAACTAAACTGTTATTACTATAATATGATTTTTTTTTTTTTGATCGGGCAAAGTTAGTAGTTAGCGGTTAGTAGTCAGTACATCTCCCAGACTCCCAGAATTACTTCTCCTAGAATTCCCTAGAATTCGTTCCCTCTAGGGATCGAACCCGGGACCTCCTGCTTTGCAGGCAAGTCCCGTGGCAAAAAAAAAAAAAAAAAAAAAAAAAACTATAATATGAAAATTGGAAGAAAAGAAAAATGGATGGAGTGGGCTGATATGGAATGATCTATAATGGGCTGTATTGATGGGCTCAATCGTTCCTTTTTTAAACCCTCCAAATTTAAATAAATTACAAAATCGTCATTAAGGATTCCCTCTTTATATATATATAGATTATAAATTTATACATAAAGTCATGCATTAAAGATGAAAGATGAAATGATAAATTTATATAAGTGAAAAAATAAAGAGGCATAATGCAAACTAGCCACTTATCTTAGTGAAAGATAAATATTAGCCACCAACTTAAAAATATATAAATTCTAGCCACTTTCAGCCTTTTTAGACAAAACTGCCCTTATAATTACATTTCCAATTTTTGTTTTTATTAATTACTCTGTATTACTTATTTTTTCTGAAACATATCAAAACAACAAAATTGGCAAAAAAAAAAACCCATTCAACCAAAACAAAGAAGAACGCAATCAAGTTGCCCCGCCGTCTACGACCGTACGCTGCCGTCCATTGGAAAATCGAGCCGCCTCAGTTCATCCTCATGGAGCCGCCGATCGAGTCACCATCGTTGCTAAACGAGCCACCATCGCCGCCATTCACTGTGTTGGGTGAGTCACCATTCGATGTGCCCAATCGAACGAGCCATTCTCGCCGTCGGCCGCCATATTCGAGCCCAACTCCCCTGCGGGCTAAGAACATCGGTCCGACACCGGCGGTGAAGAGGAGGCTCCGGTGAACCAAGAAGTTTCATTCTTAATCGATCTGCTGCAGTAGGCTCGATTGAGCATCATTAGGCTCGATCGAGCTCGAGAAAGTCGATCGAGTCTCAAATCTAAATGCTATCCACTACATGCTCGATCGAGCCTCATTTGAATCGATCGAGCTTGAGCCCGAGCCCAAGCCAGATCAAGTACTCGATTCGTTCGATCCCGATCAAGCCTATAGGACTCGATCAAGCCCAAGCAACTCGATCAAAGCATTCAACTGAAACTATGCGCGATCGGGACTCGATCGAACTGTCGTGGGCTCGATCGAGCATCATTAGGTTTGAATGTGGCTGATCGCACCCGTCTAGTCCGATCGAGCGCCAATTGTTCGAATGGGGGTAGAATTCATGTCAGATAGCCACTGCAGATCTATCGCGACAAAGTCCGAGCATGGTCCAGATTTGTCGTGCCATGTTCAACGGTTTGAGCGCATGGCGCAGGCGAGGCCGGCGGTGGACGTAGCCATAAATTGCACTGAGAGAGAGAATAATTGAAAGAAAAAATGACGGAGAACAGAACGAGGAAGAGAGTGGGTAAAGGGGAGAGAGGGGGTGGGGGTGGGGGTGGGGGTGGGGTGGCCGGTGGCTGTTGACAGTAGAGTAGGGTTTTTAGTATGAATTAATTTTAACTTAATCGTTTATTTCATTTACGGACTATTTGTTTTTCTATTTTATTTTGATTTATCTATTTAATTATTCATTAAGGGTATATTTGTCTGTTTACATGGAAATTAGCTAGAATTTATATATTTTTATGTTTGTGGCTAAAATTTAATTTTTGTTAAGTTAAGTGGCTATTTTTTACCATTATCACAAAAATAAATGTCCATTTAAGTTAGTGGGCATCAAAATATGTCCACCAACATAAGAAATTCAAATTAAGTCTATTTTTTGCTTCTTTGGACCAAAATGCCCTTATTGAGTTGATTTTGACTAAATTTTTTAACTTTTTTTTTCTTTTCTAATTTACTGATACTTTTTATTTGTAATTTCTTTTTTCAATTTTTTTCTTCTAGATGTTTTATTTTATTTTATTTTATTTCGATTTTTGGCTCTATTGGTTCTATTGACACTAATAGTACCAATAGATCCCAATTGCTTCAAATTTTTTCAGACGTATTATTTCATGTTTTTTTTTCTCGATTTTGGCTCTATTGACACTAATAGTACCAATAGATCCAATTCTTTCAATTTTTTCTTTTCAGATTATTGGTATCGGTATTTTATAATCTCATTTGAATAGTTAAACAAATTCATAAAATCAGAATCTAGAAGAAATAACATAAATCACTAAATCTGAATAGTGTCTAATAGGTCTATGTCTATTTGAATTAAATAGCCCCATTAGACCCCTCAATTCAGCTCACTCATTTCCAGTATACAATCACAGTCTAAGAAGCAATTCAAACCATAATTTGTATCATTCCAATTTTAGTTGCATAAAATACAAATGAAACTATAAAATCCTAAATCTAAATCGGGTCTAATAGGTCTATCTGAATTAAATAGCCCGATTAGACCCAAATTCATCAAAAACTCAATCCATAAAAAAGGAGCATTGACAATGAAATCAAAAAAGGAGCACCGCAAAATCAAAAAAGGAGGAAAAATAATTGAAAAATAAAATAAAATTTTTAGGATACATAATCAAAAAAGGAAGAAAAAAATTGAAAAAAAAAAACAAAGGAGCACGATCCTTCGCCATCATCACTTCCTGCGCATCAACCAGTAACCTCATGTGCATCAACCAAAAAAGCATGAAAAAACATAATGAGAAGGAAAAGGAACAAACGACAGATCTGCTATTGGTGTAGGAATCACGGATCTGCGACTCCATCAAACTTTAGCCTCCACACGGCGGTGTTGCTGCTGGCGGTCGGGCCTCCACACGAACGGCAACGGGATCTGGAACAGCTTGACGGCGGCTGGATCTGGATCGGTTTGATGGCGTCGAAGGAGGAAGTTGGCTGAGGCAACGCAGGGACAATGCCGCCTTCCCAGAGTCGGAGTTGGCGGATCTAGAGAGGCTTGATGCCCGCTGCCGTCGAGTTTATGTCGCTACTGTCATGGCGGAAGGTGGAGGAAGGTAGTGGAAGAATGACGGGAGGATTTGAGGAGGAGAGGGGATTTTCAGATTTTGAAAATGGGAAATGAGGGGGCATAGCTTGTTTTGATTGAAAGTAGGAAGGGTATTTTGGTATTAAAAATAAAAGATGGACATAATTTGAGTATATTATGTTGGTGGACACAATTTAAGTTCTATTAACTTAAATGGACATATATATGCATTACCACAATTTATATCTTACATTATGAGAGGAATGTTCCAATATCTACATGTGGATACACACTGAAATGTGGTTGATGCTGACGTGATGATAATAAACATAAAGAAAACAAATGCTATAAATATACACATTAAAAATTAAATCCTATTAAATAAAATTAAGCTATAATTGAGACAATTGTCAACGTAGTTATGTCATATGGAGTATCAGTGTACATGGCCATGGGCCATTGTGCCTTTTACATCGAGCAAATACAAAGTTGTTTTCCTCGAAATGTGATTAAAATAATATTCAAGATTTAAGATATTTAAGTTCTCATATTTTTTTTTTAATTTTTTTTAATTGTTTTCAATTTTCTTTGAGAACATGTTTGACCTTCACTTCAATGGCTATGCATAGTCAAGTGCTGTGCCATATTTATGTAATTATCATGAGCTGAAGAAAGAAAATAAGGAATATATGTAATTGATCGATCTTATTTTCGCAAGATAGTTAATGCACGAAAACTGGGATTTAACGAACACGAAAATAAACGGAACACAAAGGGGTTTACGTGGTTCGATCTATCGGAATAGATCTACGTCCACGGGCGGAAAGAGTGTAGATCTTTATTGCTTGTATGAGTAGTGATTACAAGATTGTTCTCCCCTCTCAACCTATTCTAAACCCCTATTTATAAGTGTTTACATACGGAATTCGACTAGGATTATAAGTCTTTTCCTATTAGGACTCTTTGGCTTGATCTCCTCATTTACTGGATAAACACCGAGCTTCTATATCTCTTGTGGAGCTTGAATTGTAGTCGATGTAGGAGTTGCCTTGGTGTAGAGATTCCTTTGAGGTGGGCCAAAGTGGATTCGGCCTAGGTGGGCTGTTTGGGCCGAGCCAAGTAAGGCTCTTAAGTGGGCCGAGCTGCATAGGCCGAACTTGACAGTCGGAGCCCAATTATATTGGGCTCGATGCTTGGGCCTAGTGGCTAGGCCATATCCTATCACATCCCCCCCAAAAAGATATGGAAGTGAGGGTGTGAGCTGGGGTAGAAAGGTGAAGCATGAGTAGCGAAAGTTACATTGCCCCTTCGGAAATTGGATTTCGACGAAGTCGGAATGCTGGCCACCTCGTTAAAATGAGGTGGTTATAAAATTTACATTGCCCCTTCGGAAATAAAATTTCGACGAAGTCGGAATGCTTGCCACCTCGTTAAAACGAGGTGGTTATAAAATTTACATTGCCCCTTCGGAAATTGGATTTCGACGAAGTCGGAATGCTGGCCACCTCGTTAAAACGAGGTGGTTATAAAATTTACATTGCCCCTTCGGAAATTGGATTTCGACGAAGTCAGAATGCTTGCCACCTCGTTAAAACGAGGTGGTTATAAAATTTACATTGCCCCTTCGGAAATTGGATTTCGACGAAGTCGGAATGCTTGCCACCTCGTTAAGACGAGGTGAAATTGGAATTCACATTGCCCCTTCGGAAATTGGATTTCGACGAAGTCGGAATGTGAACCGTCTCATTAGGATGAGGTCTAACACGTGATGTGTCAGTTGCATTTAATGCACCGTTTGGGGTCCCGATAAAGTAGGCGGAAAGTTACTAAAACTTTTTTTTCAGACGCCACAATCAACATTTTGAAATTTGGAACCCTAAAAATTTTCGGCAATTCATCTTCTTCCTTCATGCTTGCAGTGCTGCCGTCAGTGTTACACCAGAATCCAGTGACCCATTCGTTGTCATCACAGCCTTCCATTGCTTAAAAAATAAGTCCATGGCTTCCTCTTCTTTTATGCGCGAGTCTAGCGGTAGTGGTAGTCAGAATTCGGGCGACAGGTCTATGTCGCCGCCGGTATTTCATTCGCCGGAAAATATAGAGGTAGATGTATATACTGTAGAGTCGGACATTCCGTCGAATTGTAGGTAGTTTTTGCTTATCCCCGTGATTCGGTCGGAACAGTGTCAAAATTTTCTTCAACCCTAGATTCCTCTGCAATTTTGAAAATTGCAAAAAATTATTTATTTCCTGATTGGATAGAGATGTTAGTACCTCAGCCGGAGGATAGGGCGTCCAACCCTCCGGTTGGCTTCGTAACTATCTACGAAGATTGCTTATGCCATGGTCTTCGTCTTCCCCTCCCCCCTATTTTTGCCGATCTTCTTCGGAAGTTCGACATTCCTCTAGCGCAAATAACGCCGAACTCGTTTAGGCAGCTTACTACTTTAGGCATACTTAGTAGTCGTCACGGGGTCAGCCTGTCAGTAGAGCTGATCCTGAAATATTTTCAATTTAATTCCTACAATGGGTGGTATTATCTGTCACCCCGTCTTGGCTTTCGAGTGAAGACGAAGTCAAAAATCCCGAACTGGCAGTCGAAGTTCTTCTTCTGTCGGTTCGGTGAGGTCCCACATTTCATCTGGAATGTGGGTAAATTGAGGAACCAAGGCACCGAAGAAAAGTTCGGTGTGCTTGATGAAGTGTTGACTAGCCTCGTTGATGAAGAATTCACTGAGGCCGATCTTGCTATGGCGGGGCTGAGCCCTTATGATCCAGACTCCATGGTTGAGCCGGTGAAGGGTGAGGCTCCACTTGGTCCGTTTCTTTGTTTTATGTGTTCTGTTTCATTGTGATGAGGTTCTGACTGTTTTTCTACAGTGAAACTTCTTGGTAAGAGGAGGGCAAGGTCGAGTACTACCGAAAAGTCAGCATCCGAGGTTTCTTCGGAACGAACAGAGAGCGGACTAGGTTCCTCACCAATGGGGTCCCCTCCGGAGCGACCTCTCGTTCGAAAAACAAAACAGCAGAAGTCGGTTGTTGTTGTTCCGACTGGAGAGGAGGATTGCACAGTTACTGCAGTCCGGTTATCTGGCGGTGTTGGACGCCAGGGTTTTGGAGAACTGGTGAATCAGCCTCGGCCATTTCCCGAGGTAGTATCACACTTACAGATATACTTCGGCATTACATTATTATATATTTTTCAACGCTAATGTGTGTTTATATAGGGTGCCGAGGACATGGTGGCGATGCTGAGCGACCTTACCTCGGAATTAAGCAGTTTCCTGACCGCTGGGGTCGACCGCTTCAACAAGGTGGTCTGAGCTCAGCGCGATCTAGAGAATGAGAAGGGCGGCCTCGTCAACCGATTGGCATTGACCGAAGCTAGGGTGTCGGCAGAACGGGCTGCAGTGGAATCGGCAAAGGACGCTGCTGAGTCAGCGAAGAGAGAGGCGGCCATGTGGAAGGCCGAGGCAGAGGCGGCGAAGCGACAGGAGGCCGAGGCGGTAGCCATGCAGGGGTCGCTGCTTCGGTCTTATACGGAGAGGCTCTTCCGCTCTGAAAGATTCTCGGAGCTGGCCGGGCAGGTCGCCACCATCTTAAACACTCGTGCAGTTAGCGACGTTATCGACAACATCGCTTCTGATATTCTGAACTTGGACAAGGCCAAATACGGATATCAGGAGATGTCAGATGCGGCTGTCAACCGCGCGTATGCTGAGGTGCTGGTGGAAGGCCTCAAAAGCATTCCCGTGCTGGATAGCTTAGCCTCGTCGTCTACTGTGTTGGCTGCCGAGGTGGTGGAGGGATGGCCAGTTGACAGGGATGAGGAGTTGGAAGGGCTGATTGCCGACCTCAACAGTACTGCCGAGCCCGGGGCTGACGATGCTGGCCGAGGCAGAGAGGAGGCCGAGGAGGAAGGCGATGCTGACGGAGGCCAGGCCCCTAGGCAGAATGAGGAGAATGCCGAAGTGGTCAGTTGATCACCTCTGTACATTCTCTCTTCTTTTTTTTTTTTTTTTTTAATAAGGCTTTTGTACTGCGGCATCGGTAGGATGTCGCTTGACTTTCGCCTTTATGGCATAATAAAATTTCAACATTTAATTGAAACTTTTTTTTCTTTGCGTTGTAGTCTTCCCCCACTATTTTTGATGCATCCCCGTACATAGCTCAAATCAACAACTTATTACGGGCTCTTGAAGCTAAGGATGTCGAAGCTCTTCGTTTGAGAGACCAAGCTAACCATATCCAGGACGAGGCCGACGTGAGACTTAGAGCCGCTCAAATAAAAAATGACGAGCTTCAAGCTCGGCTCTTAGAGCTTGGAGATAAGTATGATGCCATGAAGGAAGAATCTATAAGGATCGCCGAGGAGCATGCTGAATACGAGGCCATTGTCCGCCGAAACGGCGGGAAAACCATTGCCGAAGTTGATGCAAAGGTAACAGAAATCGCAGCCCGGTGTAAGGATTACCATGAAAGATACGGGGCGGACTCCTGGCAACTCAAAGATCAGATGGTTGAGCTGAAGCGAATAGCTAGTATGTACGATGTGATTCTAGCTCGGCGTCCGAAGTTGGCTGCTCGACTGGGAAAGGACTCTCATCCTTCAAGTTCATCCACTACCACTGATCCCTCGAGATCGTCGACTCCCGCGGATCGATCAGACATGAGATATACGCGGCATTCTAAAGAGATTTATGAACAAGAACGACAAAGATTGGCTCGACGAGGTCGATGTCGGAGCCTTCAACCGGGTGGGGGTCGGAGTCGAGGACGAGGTAGTGGTGAACGAGGTCGAGGCCGCTTTAATATAGATGATGTTTTAAATTTCAACTCCGACGGTGATTTTCCTACAAGATGGCTTAGTTTTAGCAAACCCAAGCCTTCGAGCTCGTCTTAATCACCATGTATTGTACTCTTCCATTTTTGAAATAAAAACGGAATTTTCTGTACTCATATTAGCCTTTTACCTTGTTTTAACATAGATATATTTCCTTGTATTATACAAAGGTAGGCCATAATGAGCATTACCTCGTCAAAAGACGGGGTTTAGGGTTAAGTAGCCCGACTTCATCAAAGATGAAGTGTAGGCTTTAATTAGCACGACCTCGTCATCCGACGAGGTTTAGGCTTTGAGTAGCACGACCTCGTCATTCGACGAGGTTTAGGCTTTAAGTAGCATGACCTCGTCATCCGATGAGGTTTAGGCTTTAAGTAGCATGACCTCGTCAAAGGCGAAGTTTTAATTAGCACAACCTCGTCATTCGACGAGGTTTAGGCTTTGAGTAGCACGACTTCGTCAAAGGCGAAGTTTAGGCTTTTAATTAGCACGACCTCGTCATCCGACGAGGTTTAGGCTTTGAGTAGCACGACCTCGTCATTCGACGAGGTTTAGGCTTTAAGTAGCATGACCTCGTCAAAGGCGAAGTTTTAATTAGCACGACCTCGTCATTCGACGAGGTTTAGGCTTTGAGTAGCACGACCTCATCATTCGACGAGGTTTAGGCTTTAAGTAGCATGACCTCGTCATCCGACGAGGTTTAGGCTTTAAGTAGCATGACCTCGTCAAAGGCGAAGTTTTAATTAGCACGACCTCATCATTCGACGAGGTTTAGGCTTTGAGTAGCACGACTTCGTCAAAGGCGAAGTTTAGGCTTTTAATTAGCACGACCTCGTCATCCGACGAGGTTTAGGCTCTTCTTTGTTTTAAACAAAGGCCGTATCTTTGTTTTTAACCGAGGTGGTGCCTCATTGTTTTAAACAAAAGTACTTCTTCCTAGCTTTTGACAAAGGTGATTCCTTCGTTTTAAGCCTAGGCAGTTTGAACTTCTATTTTTAACAAGGTTAGGTCGTTACGCGCGCGTTTAGAATTTACTCCCAATGTGGAGTTTATTAAATTACCCTCGTCAGGGTTTCAAAATACTAAGCATAAGTGGAATGGAGAGACATGCAAGATATGATATGCAAGATTTTAAACGTATAATGAAGGAAAAATAAAACTTTATTGAAGAAAAAACAGAAAAAAAAGAAAAACAGCTGACAAGACGACCTGACTCTTGACACCTATGACCTTAAATGAACTGATCCTAGACATTACTTTCCTCTACTTATACAAAGTATTTTTTTAAATGACTAATGTGCCATGTGCGAGGTAAGGGCTCACCGGATAAATGGGCAAGCTTGTACGACCCTTTGCCGAGGACTTCTTCAACTCGGTATGGTCCTTCCCATGTGGCTTCAAGCTTGCCGAGCCTTTCCGCTTTGCTGACCTCGTTATTCCGAAGTACAAGGTCGCCTACTTGGAATTGTTGGTACTTCACCCTTTGGTTGTAGTACCGAGCTACTTGTTGCTTGTACTTAGCTTCTCTTATGTAGGCGAGCTCTCATTTTTCTTCCAGCAGATCCAGTTCGGCTCGGAGGTCTTCCTCGTTGACTTCGGCTGTGAAGTTGATAGTGCGCGGGCTCGGCAGACCTATCTCTACCGGGATCACTGCTTCGGTTCCGTACACCAAACTATAAGGTGTTTCACCGTTCGAGGTCCGGGGAGTTGTTCGGTACGACCATAGGACTTGGGGTAAATTTGCGGCCCAATCTCCTTGGGCTTTGTCGAGGCGGGTTTTGAGTCCCTTGACAATCGTTCTGTTCGTAACTTCGGTTTGACCATTCGCTTGAGGATGAGCTACCGAAGTGAACTTTTGGTGAATGTGAAGCCCTTCACACCATTCTCTGAATGTCCGATCGGTGAATTGCGTTCCATTATCCGAAACGAGGATGCGAGGTACACCGAAGCGGCAAACCACATTCTTCCATACGAAGTTGAGGGCGTTCTTGCTTGTGATCTTTGCCAAGGGCTCAGCTTCGACCCACTTAGTGAAGTAGTCGATGGCTACGATGAGGAACTGGAGTTGTCCGGGAGCTTTATCAAATGGTCAGACGATGTCAATTCCCCATTGCACAAACGGCCACGGGCTTTGCATGCTTATGAGGTCGGTTTGAGGTAGTCTCGGTACCGTCCCATGGATTTGACATTTTGGGCACTTTTTGACTAGTTCGACTGCGTCTTGAAACATTGTAGGCCAGTAGTAGCCCCAGCGCATGACCTTCTTTGACAGTGCTCGAGCTCCAATGTGGCTTCCACATGACCCTTCATGAACTTCGCTTAACGCATAGTTTGCTTGGTTCGGCCCGACACATCTTATGAGAGGTTGAAGGTATGACTTTCTGTACAGAATTCCTTCTTATAGAACGTACTTTGGTGACTTGCTTAAGATCTTTCTTGCCTCAAGCTTGTCACTGGGCAGTTCGCCCTTCTCCAAATAATTCCGAAGAGGAGTCATCCAATTTGGTGCTTCATCATCAATTACGAGGCCGACCTCGGCTTCTTCTATACTTCGGTGTTTGACTTCTTCCACTGGAGAGCTTGTTGACGAGGACGCCAATTTGCTCAAAGCATCAGCTCGGGTATTTGCTCCTCTTGGGATTCGTACCAACTCGAAGTAGGTGAAGCTTTCTTGCAGACTCTTAGCTTTTTGGAGATACTTCTTCATTCTGTCGCCCTTTGCCTCGTATGTGCCGAGCATATGGCTGACTATGACTTGGGAGTCACAGTAGACTTGTACAGCTCGTACTTGAAGACTTTGAGCGAGGCGAAGTCCTGCAATTAGGGCTTCGTACTCCACCTCATTATTTGTGGTAGGGAAGTCGAACCGAAGTGCATAGGTTATCTCCTGCTCGTCTGAACTGAGAAGTATGATGCCTGCACCGCTTCCTAATTTTCCAGAAGCCCCGTCCACATATACCTTCCAACAGTCTTTTGGTGGCTTACTTGTGGGTTCGGCTCTGACAATATCCGAGGCGGCATCGAATGGCTTCGGTGATTCCGTAAATTTAGATTCCACAAGGAAGTCAGCTAAGGCTTGGCCTTTGATAGCACTGCGTGGACAGTAGCTGATGTCATGCTCACCTAGCTCTACTGCCCATTTCGCAATTCTCCCCGAAGCTTCAGGCTTCAATAGCACTTGCCGAAGTAGGAGGTCAGTGAGGACCTGAATAGGATGTGCCTGGAAATAAGGTCGTAGCCTCCTCGCTGCGTTTACTAACGCTAGTGCGATCTTCTCTAGTGGCTGATACCTCGTCTCTGGTCCTTTGAGTGCTCGGCTAATGAAGTAGATCGGGAGTTGCCGATGTTTCTCTTCACGTACTAGGACTGCACTTATAGTCTCATCCGAAGCCGCGAGGTATAGGGATAGAATCTCACCTTCATGCGGGACCGACAAAGTTGGAAGCTTCGAGAGGTATTTTTTCAGGTCGGCAAACGCTGATTTCTGTTCCTCTTCCCATTTAAAAACTGGGTTTTTCTTAAGAATCTTGAAGAACGGGAGTTGCTTCTCTGCCGCTTTCGAGAGGAAACGACTGAGGGCAGCTAGGCAGCCCGTCAATTTGTGCACGTCGTGAATCTTCTCCGGAACTTTCATTTCTTGAACAGCTCAGACCT
Source organism: Mentha longifolia (assembly GCA_001642375.2). NCBI lineage: Eukaryota > Viridiplantae > Streptophyta > Magnoliopsida > Lamiales > Lamiaceae > Mentha > Mentha longifolia. The sequence goes on along the minus strand of CM038120.1, from coordinate 23,891,273 downwards.
TGGACGGGTTAGCCTTTAATCCTTCTTGAGAAACCCAGCATCCTAAAAATTTTCCGGATCAGACCATAAAGGTGCACTTTTCAGGATTCAGCTTCAGGTTAACTTTCCGAAGGAGGCCGAGGACGATCTTGAGATCGTCGACACAGGTGGTTGGCTCTTTGCTTTTGACGACGATGTCATCCACATATACTTCCACATTGTTACCGATGTGGGGCTTAAATATCTTGTCCACCATTCTTTGATAAGTAGCTCCAGCATTCTTTAGTCCGAATGACATTTTCTTATATGCAAAGACGCCGAAGTCAGTGATGAAAGCTGTTTTTGGTGCGTCTTCTTCACTCATCAAGACTTGGTGATATCCTTTATACAGATCTAAGAAACTGAAAACCTTGTGGCCGACCAGAGCCTCGACTTTCTTGTCGATGTTGGGAAGAGGATAACAGTCTTTGGGGCAGTGTTTATTTAGATCGGTATAGTCAATACACATTCGCCAACCTCCTCCTTGTTTCTTCACCATCACCGGGTTAGCAATCCACGTCAGATACTTGACCTCGAAGAGTATTCGGGCCTCTAACAGTTGGTGCACTTCATCATGTATGACCTGGTTCTGGTCTGCTGCGAATACCTGCTGCTTTTGCCGGGACTGGCTTTACTCCGGGGTCAATGTTCAGCCGGTGTGTGATAACATTTGGTGAAACTCCGATCATATAGAGTGGTGACCAGGCGAAGACATCTTTATATTCCCGAAGTAGTTGGACAACTTGCTTGCGAAGTTCGGCTCCTCCAGCGAAGCCGACCTTAACAACCTTAGTGGGGTCGTTTTCGTACATTACAACGGCTCCTACAGGCTCGTAGAATGCAGAGTTGTCTTCTAACACTTCGGATTTCTGTAATTGCTATGCTTGCGGATGCTGAGGTGTCCCAACACCTCGTAGGGCGATCTGCATGCATTCCTTCGCCCTTTTCTGGTCACCGCGAATTATAATTACCCCATTCTTCGATGGAATTTTGATCGTTAGGTGGTACGCCGAGCATATTGCCTTCATTGCAACCAACCAATCTCTTCCTAGGATGATGTTATAGGGGGAGTTCGCCTTCACAACAAAAAAACTGACGAACTTGGTGGATGACAATGGGTGCTTACCTACTGTCACTGGGAGTTGAATTATCCCTTCAGTTTGCGTCTCTTGTTGGACGAAGCTTCTAAGGGGAATTGGTGCTGGTGTTAAACGAGCTTCTTCGACCCCTAACTTCTCAAAACAATCCTTAAAGAGTACGCTTACTGAGGCCCCACTGTCAATGAAGATTCGATGGACGAGCTTATTAGCCACCACTGCCTCAATGACAATAGCGTCTTGGTGAGGTATTATTGGTGGCACTGGGTCCTTCTCTGAGAAGGTAATGACCTCGTCTTTTTTGAACCTTTTCTGTAGAGGCTCGTCTGTAGAGGGACTTCTGGCCTCGGCCTTGAGCGACGACTTCGTTGCTCCTTGTGGGAGCCCGGTAATAGCAGTGACGACTCCGTCGATCCGTGGTTAATCTTCGTCTCCCTCCTCGTCATCAGGCCTGGGCTTTTTGTCAACATGGGGGGCGCAATTGTTCCCTCCTCGGTTTCTGCGCTTTCCCCTACCCTGGGGTCGGGCATCATATTGGCCGTGACTTTGGTACTTTCTAAACGTACCGTCACTTACCAGGTGCTCGATATCCGCAGCTAGCTCCCTGCAGTCTCCTGTGTCATGACCGTAGTCCTCATGAAATCGGCAGTATTTATCCTTAGACCGGTGTCTTGACCCACCACGTGACATGGGCTGAGGTCTTTGAAACAGGTTGGTATGAAGCTCATAAATCTCCGTCCTCGGCTTTGTTAGTGGCGTGAATTGGGTCTTTTCCGAAGTTTGCCGAGGTCCAAGTCGGGATTCAAGGGGGCCTCGCTGTAGTCTATCTAAGGCACTTCGGCGGCCCTGACTTCGGTCATTGCGCTCTTCTTTCCTCCGATCAGACGATTCGGGCTTATCAGCCTCGCGCTTTTTCCTATCCGCCTCATCTACTCGTGCGAAACGATCCGCGATGCTCCACAGCTGCTTCGATGTCCGTGGCTCTTCCCTTATGATTTCCTTGTAGAGAGCACCAGATTGGATGGCATTCTGGAAGGCTGAGATAAGGACTTCGTCGGTCAAGCGATCGACTTTCAGGCTTTCCTCGTTAAACCTAGTCATAAAGTTGCTTATTGATTCTCCTCGTCTCTGCCTAATGGAAAGAAGTTGGGCCGGGGTAGTTTTTGCCTCGGCTTTCTGGAAAAACCTGCGTTCGAAAGCTTCGAGCAGGTCTGCGTATGATCCGATACTGCATGGAGGCAGGCTATCGAACCAACTACGAGTGTTATCGACAAGCAGTTCCGGAAATACCTTACACATGTAGGTATCCTCGCTGAGACCTTGATTCATCATATTATATTGGTATTGGGACAGGAAATTGCTCGGATCGCATGAGCCGTTGTAAGGCTTGATAGGAGGTACTCGATACTTCTCAGGGAGAGGAGTGTAGAGTATATAGTTGGTGAAGGGAGTAGAGATCTTACTATAAACAATAAATCTCCCTCCTCGGTGATCGTCGCCATGCCGAGGTGAAGCAGTATGACGACGAGGTGAGGTGATGGTACGGCGAGGTGAAGGTCTGGAGTCTCCTCGGCGTTTATCATCGAACTTTCTTTGACGAGGTGCCGCCTCTCGTGCGCCCACAATCTGGATGCTTTGAGAATCGTGTTGCTGATGGGAACGGGGTGTAGCTCCACATTCTCCATGATGTCCAGCTCTTTGTTGGTTGACGAATTGTAGGAATTATGTGCCTTTATATGCAAGGAAACTCTTCACTGCATCTTCAAGTTCATGCGGCTGGAGCTTTGGGGCCTCCTCTCCGTCACGACCACTGCTGTGACCTTCTTGGCTGGGGTGGAACGGTCTGCCGAACTGTTCCACCGGGATATTTCCGATATGCCCTTCCGGAGTCAGCGCACGCTCCTTCCCGGGGCGTCTTTGATTAGAGCTGGGTGGATGGCTGGAGGCTTCGGTTGATTCATGAGCGGTTTGCTGGGCGTCCTTCTCCTTAGCAGCGGCGGCGGCGGCAGCCTCGGCGGCAGACTTATTAGCGGCAGCAGTAGATCGTGTTGATTTCCCGGCCATCGTGATTATAGCAAACTTGCAAAATTTGATCAAGATTCACAGATTTTGTTCCCACAGACGGCGCCAGTGATCGATCTTATTTTCGCAAGATAGTTAATGCACGAAAACTGGGATTTAACGAACACGAAAATAAACGGAACACAAAGGGGTTTACGTGGTTCGATCTATCGGAATAGATCTACGTCCACGGGCGGAAAGAGTGTAGATCTTTATTGCTTGTATGAGTAGTGATTACAAGATTGTTCTCCCCTCTCAACCTATTCTAAACCCCTATTTATAAGTGTTTACATACGGAATTCGACTAGGATTATAAGTCTTTTCCTATTAGGACTCTTTGGCTTGATCTCCTCATTTACTGGATAAACACCGAGCTTCTATATCTCTTGTGGAGCTTGAATTGTAGTCGATGTAGGAGTTGCCTTGGTGTAGAGATTCCTTTGAGGTGGGCCAAAGTGGATTCGGCCTAGGTGGGCTGTTTGGGCCGAGCCAAGTAAGGCTCTTAAGTGGGCCGAGCTGCATAGGCCGAGCTTGACAGTCGGAGCCCAATTATATTGAGCTCGATGCTTGGGCCTAGTGGCTAGGCCATATCCTATCGGTAATTATCCATTTTCTTCAAATGTTCCTAATTAAGTACTCCTTCAAAATTAGAAAAGAATAAATCGAAAAGAAAAAACCCCAAACGCAATATTAATTTCTGACCACCATCGTAATGCGGTGCACCCGATCCACTGGATTGGACTCTCCACTTGACCGTTGCAAAACTCCCTCCCTCGCAACGGATACTTTTCTCTCTCACAAATCACAATCGCAATAAACTAAGAAATTAAAGAGTAACAAAACCACCACTCTTTGCTGAAATTCATTCACTCTGAATTCCGAAAAACTGTAATCCTTCTGCTTTTTCCAACTACTCCGCCATTAATTCGTCTGAAACTCTCCCTCATTTTATTTCTTTCTGCTACTATTTCTCAGTTCTCACCGTCGAAATTAATTGAGAAAATTCGTTCATTTTTCTCTGGATTTGGAGATTTGGGGGAAAAAGGAAATGGATCTTGGGTGCATCGATATGGGTTGTCTTGAGAAGGAGAGGAGTCCGAAGGAGTCGACGACGACGTCCGCTTCTAAGCTCGGAAAGGTAGTCTTTCTTCATCTCTAATTTTCTGGGGTTATTGTTATGGCGTTCTTTTTCTATCCAAATTCTGAATGATTCGAGGCATTTTCGAATAAGGTATTAGGGTTATATCTAATGGTTTGGATTTCGCAAGGGTTTCTATCTATGTTTGATGAATGATTCAATTTTTTGTTATGAGAACAATAATGCAGACTTTCTTTGATTCCTTTGTTTGCTTTCCAAACATGATTAACATGAACACCGACAGAAAATACTGTAATACTAGTTGATCACTTGCAACACTGTGGAACTGAATTTGAATCAGCACATTAAATGTTAGAAAATATGTGAAATATGCATAATTCTTGTTCTTCTACTGCCTAACGTGTGTGGGAATTATGTGTAAGAAGTGATGGATCATGTAGGAAATCATATGAGTTTGGTTCCTCATGCAACTTTAGCTCTCAAATTTTCTGATTATGAACAAATGGAATGCGAATTTGGTGCTTGATCATCTCTCATAAAGCACTTGAACATATGCATTTTTGGCTGTTATGGATTTCTTAGTTTTGTGGTAAAATAGAGGTTTCTAACTGCATTTTGGTGACTTCAGAGTAAAGCTAAGGATTTGATGCGGTCTAGCTCAAATGCTCTGAACAAACTCGCATCCCAAATCTCTAAGCCTCCTCGTCGAAAGACTTCTCCCCTTAATTGGTTCCCGAGGAAGAAAGTGGAACCTTATCTGAAGAGAAAAATAAAAATGCTTCAGGTAAGTTGCATTAACTGATCTATTTGCTGCCAATGTTTCTTCATAAATGAAAATTTGATGCTGATCCCTTATCACAGGAAGTAGATGGTATGCACTTGACTCTCGATGAGACTCTAGAGGATTCAAATCCCCATTACTCGAAAGTGCTGAGGGAAAAGATTGCAATAAGAGAAGCTGCGGAGAAAGCAATGGAGGCTAGAAAGGCAGCTATGGTTGAAGCTTCTTGGTGTTGTATACTACAGGCAGCTCGGTATGTCATATATTTTGAGAGGATTTATATGGAATGGAACTCATTATGTCTTTGGTTTTGATGTATATTATTTTCTTGAAAAAAGGATTGAAAGTAAAGAAGCAGAAGAGCAGCTATCGAAAGCAGAGATTTCTGCTGTCGAAGCTTTGGAAGCAGCGAGGGCAGTTGGTGTGATCATGAACGATATACCGGATTCTGCTCTGAACCATTACAAAATAGAAGAAATATCTGGTAAAGGAGGATCTACCGCGCATACAGTTTCAGCAACTTTTGAAACTGCATTTGCAGTTGATAAACAAGTAGCTGCTGCAGTTAAAGCTGCTTTTGTGAAGCTTGCTAATTGCCACTCGATCACACTCGATCAACAAAGACGAGTTTAAAGAATTGTTGCGTAAAATCAGCGAGAACCCTGATATGGATGATTACTTACCAGAAATCACTTCAGAATGTGATTCTGAGGCTGGTTCAGACATAGAAGCTGGATCCTGTGAGGGTAGTTTGAAGAAGCAGAAGAAAAGACCAGAGTCGGGAAAGTTTAATACGGGTAATATTATCGATATGATGCTTGGTAGACTTCAATGCTTGAAAGAAGACGAACTTGCTTCTCTTGCAACTATAGTTGCAACAAGTGGCCTAAATGCTGCATTGGCTGAAACCGAAAATGGCAAGCAATGTCCTTTAAGCTCTGATGTTCAGAAAACTGAGAATCCTTGTCCTAAGGTCTCGAGGAGAACCTCTTCTGTATATGGGAGGACTGCAAGGGATTCAAAGGGGGTTGCTGATGCTGAAATCCCTAGCCTCGACAAGTTTCTAGTTAAACGCTTGACAAGACTTGAAAGAGAGGTATTAGAAGCGAAAAATACCAGAAAGAATGAAGCTAGTAATGACTCAAGTTCAAGGTCTAATGTGAAACTCAAGGATGAGGACACCATGGTTCCAGACTTGGGAAGTGTACTGAGAAAGCATTCTTCGAAACTTGAGAAAGAGATCGAGGAAGCAAGGGTGAAAAGTCGTTCTTCTGAAATAGACAGCAAGAAATCTCAAAGAGGCCGTGGAAAACAAGACGCAGCAGATGTTCCTAGTCTAGATAAATATTTGGTAAAACGCTTAACAAGACTTGAAATGGAGGTCCAAGAAGCTAAGAACAGAAACAGATTGGAGCCAACTGAAAAGACAACCGCTTATCTAGCAGATGCTAAAGAGAACATAGACCTAAACAAAGAAGTTGTTCTGCTAGAAGATCAGACACGTAAGAGGAAAGAAGATCAAACGGAAGAAGCATCATCACAGAAAGCTCTTAGAGTTCAGAAGCACCAAAGAAAAGATCATCAAAATGATGCGAACTACGAGAGTCTAGACAAGGTTCTAGTAAAGCACGTTTCGAGACTGGAAAAGGAAAAATCAGAATTTCTAGCAGATGACAGAATGCAAATTAAACCAAAGCGCAAGAACACTGGCAGAGAACCGGAAAGCTCAGAATGCAGTTTGGAGCAAGTTCTAGTGAAGCATAAGTCGAAGCTGGAAAGGGAAAAAATGGCTGCTGCTTTCGAGCAACAAGAAGAGGATAGTAGTAGCAGCAGCGCTAGGCATTATTCAGTTTCTCGTCGTGAAGCGAGGGAGAGAGAGCTGCAGGCAGCATGGGGTGGCATGAGCTTAGGGAACTCCATGCGCCCTCATGTCTCTAGACTTCAAAGAGACAAGGTAAATAAATATCCATTTTTTCATTACTTTCTCATCGGAATTTGCAGCAGGATTTACACTAATTTTCTCTCTTCTTACACGTGCGTAGGCTGCTTGGCTTGAAGCCGAAGAAGAGGAAAAAAGGGCAGCAGTTGATGGAGTGTGTGAAGTGCAGTCCTCTTGAAGTTTGTGAAGCGAGCAACCATTATTAACTTTAACTAGTTGGTATAATTGGATGCTTCTTATTCTTCTTATATGTATATACATGTACCTTAGCTGAATTTTCAAGATAATTTCGGCTACTGTAACTCTGCATGCATGTATATAGTAGTACTTATTATCAGTGCATGAATTTGCCCTATTTGGTATTTGTTTGCTTTCTCATGGCAAGCATTAATTTGCCCTTTTTTTTTTGTTACTAGTATTTAGTATATAGAAAATCGATTGTATGTATGCCATTTGAGAGATATTACGGTTGTGCCCGTTCATTTTCCATTAGTGGTGACTTGATCGACCTTTTGGTTAGAATGGATGTGTCTTACCAAATGAGCACGTTTTTCTCTTCTTCTTTTTTTGTCAGAATAGAAGCGTTTTACCATTTGGATTACGACTGTTTTTCTCTTCTTCTTTTTTAAGCTTTTCTTTTTTTGACTTTCCACTTTTTTAGGATAATTAAAATCTTTTGCTGAATTTATATTAAAATTGGAGGGAATTCATTATATATATTCTATGTGCATTCACATTTTATAATTAATTTGGGGGTTAAAGTAGTACTTTTGCTACTAATTTTTATTTTTATTATTATAAGTGGCTATAGTGGGAAAAAGGAGGCTACACATTTTGTTCTTTATGAAACCATCTCAAAGCCCAAAAGAAACTCATTTAACTAATCAAAGCCCACACACGAAGATTAAGAAGAAAATTAAAAATAAAATTAAATTAAATTAAAAAAAACATCAAGAAAATAAAATGAAAAAACTGAAAACCCTAATTTTTATCAACGCCTCTTCTTCTTCGGGGGGAAATTTGGTTGCCTTAAGCGAACCCTGATATCAAAAGGTTCTATCCCCAATTCAAATCTCAAACTCCAAATAATACGATGGTTCTGGCGGCGGCGATGCGGCGGAGCTCCTTCTCTTCACTTAGTTGTCAGCTGCAGCAGTGGCGGGGCATCCGAGTCAAGGTTCTCAACGGCAACTTGGATCAGGCTTTGAGCATAATGCAGAGGAAGATGCAGTCCAGCGGAATCGAGCGAATGATTAAGATAGAACAGCGTAGCCACGTCAAAAATTCTGAGAAGCGCGTCTTGGCTAGGAAGAGTCTGGAGCGCAGGATTCGCGCGCAGGATCTCGCCCGCAAGCTCAAGACGATTCTTGTTCAGAAAGTCAGGTAAAGTTTGTTTGAGGTTTTCTTCTTTAATTTGTTCTTCTTTATCTGTACGCGTATGCGATTGTCTTAAGAAATGGAGGTTTTGGATTTATTTTGGGGAATAATGGTAGAATTCGAGTTAGGGTTTTGGTTAATTGCAATGTTAGATTTGGGAGTGAAGGGGTTCTGATTGAATGCCTGCAAAATTTTGAAATACTGAGTCTGAAATGTATGAGAGATTCTGAATGTTTGGCTCGAATAACCTGAGTTTATGGCTGATTTCGAGAGCTGAACTTCTAAGCGTATGATATTGTTCGTAGTGTCGGGGATAAGCATTCGATTTCACATTTGCTTTGTTTTTTGTATGAATTCTAGGTTGAGTTGAGTTTAGGTTTATCGGCATCATGTGGGTTAAAAATCCATCCCATCTTTAGGAAATTTGCTTCAAAGTAGGATATGCTCTTAGATCTTGTATTGGAGAAGTAAGGGACACCGGATGAACTCAAAATACGAAGAATGTATTTGTGAATGATGAGTGTCCTACAACAATTGAATGACGAACATTCCCCTCTGTTAAGCAACTAAGGGGGGGCTACAGTCATCCATATAGTTTTCATTATCTTGGCACTTAACAAACAATTTCTTTAACTTGGATAATGAGAGAGCTGGTAATGGAAGGTTGTTTTTATTCAAGATATTTTTTTTTCACATGTTTCATCACACGTGTCCGAATGTTCATGTCCTTAACTCCCTCGTTGGACGGATCAATCGAGGCTATGCCTTTGTAAATCAGCAAGCAAGAACATTTTAAAGAAAAAAGTGTTTTTTTTTTGGGGTAATGGAAGGTTGTTTTTATTCATGATAGATTTATGTTATACTATTTCTTTTCCTCATGGCGAGTTAGCAACTATGGAGTCATGGCTCATGCTATACTTGTAATTGCTTTGCATAACACTGACACTTGCTTTAACATCTTGATGCTCGATCGTGCCTGAGTGTATGTATATATCAATAGTAGTTAAGAAACGAAGAATGCTTTGTTGAATGGCGTAGTACATACGTTTTGCTTCCATGTATTCATTTGTTTCTTCTTTCGACATCATATCTTAGAAAACATTGGTTCCTAGACTGACATTGCAATGTTTTTCTGTTTGCAGGGGTCTATAGGATTAGCTCGAAGGTCTCGAGTTTAATCGCAGCAATTAGTCTAATGATCATTTCTAAATAGTTGTAGTGTGAGTGGTTCTTGAGGTAAACATTCATGTAAAAATTCCTAATAATAGGCTTGATTGCATAATGCTGCTACATGTTTGCTGCTTTACATAATCTGTTGATGCGTGTATTGGAGCCTTACTGCTCTTTCTATTAAAGAAGAAAGGTGATTTGATGTTGTGCAATTCCTTATATTTTATTTATATGTTACATTTTATCCATGATATCGATAAAACTTAAGACTATGTTAGAAACTTAGAACACAAAAATCAGAAGGAAACATGGGTTGAATACCATTTAGATTTCATATAAATTACTCTCTATAAAAATAAAAAATAAAAATCCAAACTATTTAAAGTGATTAGTTTAATAGTAATGAATTATAATTAATTTATATTTTAATACCAAAACTCACGTGGAATTTCTAAAATGCAGAATCTTATCTTTGTTTTGTTTAGAAAAAAAAATCTACAATAGCTATCTTTGATGAAAATAAGGGAACGAATAGGTTTTCAACATTTTGTCCATGTGTATCCAATTCATAAATTGTATTTTCATTCAATTTTAATAATTCATCCGTCCCATCATTGTCCTTTCTTTTAGCACGAGATTTTAGAAAGTGTGTTTAGAAATAAAGTGTATTATTTGATATGTTAGTGAAATTTTATTATTTTAAAAATAGAGCATCATAGATGCATAAAAATATATTCATGTCGATATTAAATAAAAGATCGTTTCAAGACTTTTAATTTGATATAAAAATCATAAAAATCGGATAACAAACGAGCAAGTTACGATAGTTTAAACTTTTAGAATATAAATTATATTGAGATATATATTGAAAGGTGAGTGGATGATGAGATGATTAATTAGGCTAATTTTTGCTACAGTATTTTAGAAATGGGGACAATTGAATTGAGACAACTTAAAATGGCAATAGGGACAATTGAATTGGGACGGAGAGAGTACACACTTTGAGTAAAGAATAATTTTAAAAATAAGTTAATTTTAATTTTAATGTTAAAATATAAAAAATAAAATATAATGATTACGGTTTGGATATGTAGTAGGGGGTGGGGTCATGATTGTTGATTTGGGGTCCACCACCTCTGACTCACTGTACAGTTAAGACCAATTATGATCGACAATGCACAAAGTACAACTCCATCAACAAACTCCGTGGGCCCCCACCCCCCTCTCCTTCCTCGTCCCCGTCTTCGGCGTGACTTTTACTCCGTGGAAATGGAAAAATTGTGTTCTCCTCTTTCTTTCTTTTTTTAATGAATTCAACTCAAATCCAATACTATTCCTCTTTCTTTTTCCTTTTTTTTTTTCCCATTAAATTTTGAATCAATCGTTTTGACTTGACTGTCCACTGCTGTCCCTACGGCTCACCTCGTCTTCTCTCTTTCTTTTATAGTGTGTACACACTTATTTTTCCATTTCCATTACCATTTCTACCTTTTCACCCCACCACCACCTCTCTCTCTCTAGAATGGCTCGCCTGCTCTCGTTCCTTCTCCCCATCCTCCTCTCCTTCTCCTCCGCCATCTCCACCAATTCTGAAGGTAACTACAAGTTTAAAACGCTTTCTTGAATTCCAATCCTTGTAAGAATTTCAAGTTTTTCCGAATGGCCTCTTCTTGATTGAATCCCATGTTTAATAAAGTTGCTGCTTTCTTGTCTGAACAAAGCTAATCAATTAATTCTCTTTTTGCAGGAAACGCTCTGCATGCTTTGAGAAGCAGGCTTTCAGACCCCACAAATGTTCTACAAAGCTGGGATCCAACCCTCGTGAATCCTTGCACTTGGTTCCATGTCACCTGCGATTCGAACAACCACGTTGTTCGATTGTGAGTTCTTCAAATTCTGTTTCTTGCTAAAAAGATAAAGAAAAAATATGTGTCTGTAGCTTTGTTTTCTGCTTGTGTTTTCAAGTTCGATTCTTTTAAGGATTTGGGATCGAGGGTCTTGTACTAAATCTGGTTTTGGTGTTGGATTTGATTGTAGGGATTTGGGCAATTCTAACATTTCTGGGAGTTTGGGACCTGAGCTAGGTGAACTCAAGCACCTCCAGTATTTGTAATAATCTTAACCCTCTATTTAATTTGTGAAATTATGTTTTTTTTCTTCATTAATTATACTTTCGTTCTTCGAATTAGTGTACATAGAATTTGCTATTCTTGTGTTGTTCTTGTTATAACTAATTGTCACTAAAGATCCTAGTTTTTAATGAGATACTAAAAAGAGAGGGAATTTGGTACTAATTGCAGGGAACTCTATAGAAACAGAATAGTAGGAAAGATCCCAAAGGAGTTGGGCAATTTGGGAAAACTTGTTAGCATGGATCTTTATGGAAACAAATTTGAAGGGAAGATACCCAAGTCTTTTGCCAACTTGAAGTCTCTTCGATTTTTGTGAGTATAAACGAATGCAGACGTTTAAGAGTATAGTTTCTTGAATTTCTTATGAATTCTAGTTTCGAGTGCTGAACTTGCAATTCTTGCGCAGACGGTTGAATGATAACAAGCTAAGCGGATCAATCCCGAGAGAACTCACCACTCTGCCCAACCTCAAAGTATTGTGAGTAGATCTTTTCGAATTTTTCAAGCCCCCGAAAATGATGAGAAATGAGAATATTTTGCCTTATATTTGATTTCTTGAATTGGTGTAGTGATGTCTCTGATAATGATCTTTGTGGAACAATACCGGTTGATGGCCCCTTTGGAACTTTTTCGATGGAAAGGTACTTGCTTTTTCCATATCCTCCTTACAAATTTGGATTGTTATAGCCTCATTTTTATCAGTCATGGTAACACAATAGTTGTTGTTCCTTCCTTATTAAGAGTAGTGTTCAATAATTTGGTTTGCATACTTTTTGGGCATGAAAATAGATTAGAACAAACTTTTGAAGTATTTACTTCTTGTGGATTAATCATATTTCATATAAATGAAGGTTGTTGCTGCTTGTATTTATCAAGTTCTGGTGTCTTTGTAATAGAGTATGATGTGATGGTGTCATTTTCCCGATTGCCCTAAACAGTTTCGTGAGACGAATTCAGTATGATCCAATTTTCTTGCACGTCGTCTTTCAAGTACTAGTCGATTAAGTCGTGTTTGATTTGGTCTGCGTTCCAAGTCGATTGTTTTTCTAATTATGGATAATGAATTTTGCAAACTATGCAGTTTTGCTAACAACAGACTGAACGGACCTGAGCTGAAAGGGTTGGTGCCTTATGACTTTGGATGCTAAAGAAGAGGATGAACAATATAACTTTTCTTGGACGAGGAAGAATATATGAGAATAGAAAGAGGGTGTTTGATTTATGTTTCTATACATGTATTCTCTATTGTAATAGAAACTGTATAACATGTTAAATTATGAATTAAATTTAAGGATGTTGTATTATGAAATCAAGACCTCAGATTTAACTCAACATAATATATATATATATATATATATATATATATATATATATATATAGCCTTCATTTATCATTTTATTGATGATTAATTACTACGATCTAAACATCCTTATTAATTTGGTTGATAATTGCTTGTAAAACTACAAATTTAACCTCTAAAAAAAATTAAAAATCATGAGTATAGTTAACATTTCCATCACATGCTTAAGTTTAATAAAAACATTTCAAATTATTTTGATTAAAATTGACTACCATGTATAACATGTGGGAATATTTTACACAATTGTACTAAGGGTATCGAAATTTTGACCGGAAAGTGGACAATTATCGTGAGAATGAGTCTCTTATCGAATAAACCGTAAATAGACAATTATAGTAATCTTTTTATTTTAAAACTACATAACATACACACTCCGTCAACTTATAAGTTGGAAGGGCAACGTTCTACCATTATACTGCGTTCGTCGTTATAAAGAAAAGTGACAATTTGTAAGTGATAATAATCATAAAGAAAATATAACGATTATTCCGAATGAAGGTAACAATTTTTCAAAATGACATTAAAAAAAGATATTCTCTCGGCATGCCTCATGCAATGCATATATATATATATATATATATATATATATATATATATTCTATTTGAAATGTAAATTTATACATTTCTTTTCATATAGATAAATTGATAACAGAGGATACTTATACAAAAATTGAGAAAATAGATTAGTTAACGAGCAATAATTTCAGTAGTCGGCTTTCGGATTCTAATGAATGTTTTACGCACCATTGATGGATGTTCTCATAAATTGTCGGAGGTTGGATACTTCGCATACCCGTATCTATTTTAATAAAATTTCTTTCTTTTCCGCCGAGCTATAATATTAATGATTTCATAGGAGGTACGAAACTTGATTAAATCTCAAAAAACCTATTCAATTTACGAATATTAAATAAGTAAAGTATTTCCGACGTGTAATTTCAGTAGTCGGCGATCGTATCGTGTGAACCGATAGTTTTTCTGTAAAATTGGTGGAGTGGGGCCCAATCAAACCGAAAAGCTTACGTGTTAGTTCCGTGACACGTGGCAACAAATTGTGGGTGCTGTGCTGGCTCACAAGGAAGACCAGAGTTGCCTTCGCCCACTCTCACGGACTCTCCTTCATTTTTCATCGCGAAGAAAGAAGATGTGTCCTCCGGATTCTTTTGACCCACGCGCCCCACATTGAGATCATCGCACGCGCTATCCCTGTAAAGCGGTAATATCCAATTGGCCTAACCAAAATTGATAGTGATTAAAAATATCAATTTATAGATCCCACTTTATATATACCGTAATTTTTTTACAATTTCACAAGTGCAATTTATTGTAGCAATCGAGTATATTGTTAATGTCTAAATTATCATCACTCAAATAACATTATATTCTTATTAACTGTTTCTAAAGCGTAACTTTTACATGTGCAATTTACTGTCATAATGGCGTATATTATACGTGCCCAAATTATTATCGTTGAAACCTAATTAATTTTTCCTTTGATGTATATCTAATTATTGTCGCTAAAACATAATTTTGTATTTATATTACATAATATTCAGAATTTTTTTTTATAAATGTGTAAGAAAGTTGTTTTCAAGCATTTCTTCGGTACTTTCACTATAAAAATTGGTATTCATCATGAATACCACTATATTCAATAGTACAAAACAAAACATGATTATTGTTATTGATAATAAGAAAATTTGTGAGAAATATTAATACTTTGGTTATATAAATAAAAAATATTCTTTCAGTTCATTGTTAGACATATAACTCACATAATAGTAGAAGAATATCCTCGATTTAGGCATACTTAAGAGCAACCCCAGTAGAGAGCCTAAAATGTGGGCTCTCTCCCACTTTTCCGGCGGAGAGAGCCCACTCTCAAAACGAGCCTCAACGGTTGGGCTCTCTCCGATTTCTTTTTATATTATTTATAATACAAAAATCTAATTTTAATGTTTATTTTTTATTTCGATTTGTATTTTGATTTATTTGTGTCGATTCCGATATTTATTTTATTTTCACATTTCATATATTTATATAAATCAATTTAAGAAATTAAATATTTTATTCATTAAAATTAAAATAAAATATTACATTGAAATTAAAAATACAAGATACAATTTTTTTAATTACGACTGCTACGGGTCCATAATCCTCAATCAAATCACTCATGAATTGTCCGTGACGGCGGGTGTCGTGGAGAGTGGCAGTGCGCTCCACGTATTGCTCAAAAGAGGGGGGCACGCCACGATCTACATCTTCATTCTTGAGGTCATTATTGCCAGAAGCCTCGTCTTCAAGGGGATGCCAATTCGACGCCGTCGCCCATTCGTCTTCAATGATCATATTATGCAAGATAATGCAAGCATACATGACATCTTGCATAACATCACGATAGTAGAGTCGTGATGGCCCAGAGATAATTCCCCAATGCTTTTGCAGAACACCGAACGCTCTTTCGACGTCTTTGCGAGCCGACTCCTGCTTCGCCTTGAAAAGTTCTATTTTCAGATCGGTTGCGGCAGATGTGCTTGAAATGAAAACGGGTCACTTTGGGCAGATCCCGTCAGCGAGGTAGTAGCTCATGTTGTGATTGCAACCGTTGGCTGTGAATTGAATGGGGGGGGGGGGCGCTATCCCATTCACAACGTCGCTAAACACATCGGATTGGTTGAGGATGTTGATGTCGTTGTTGGAGCCCGCCACTCCGAAAAATGCATGCCAAATTCAGAGATCGAACGAGGCGACTGCCTCAAGGATGATCGAAGGGTAACCCTTATCTCCACGCGTGTATTGGCTCTTCCACGCCACCGGGCATTGCGTCCACATCCAGTGCATGCAGTCGATGCTTCCTAGCATACCCGGGAATCCGCGGCACCCCTCGTGCATATGCATCAATATGTCACAATCTTATACGGTAGGTCGCCTTAAGTAATTGCCACGAAAAATTAAAACGATTGACTTACAGAATCGTTTCATCGTTTCTATGTTGGTGGACTCCCCCATTCGAAGATACTCATCCACGTGGTCCGCCAGACATCCTTGTCCGATCTGTCTGATTGCCGACGTGCACTTTTTAATGGTGGTGAAACCTCCTCGCCTAGTTGCATCGGGACAGATGCTTCGACATGCGAAAACGTCGGCGAAAAATGGCGTCGTTGTAAGTGGGGTGGTCGGCGAAATAATCCTTGAACAGTTGGACTGCACCGGATTCACGATCTCTTTCAATGTGTTGCTTCAGTGGAAATCGTCGGCAAGGCTTCGAAAGTTGTTCAGTTTGCTTCTTCCGTTTTTGTTCCGTTGCGACTTGTTTACAATATTCGAAGCACTCTTGCAGTTGTTGGAAGAGCATTTCAACATCGTCGGAAGAGCTCGAAGAGGTTGACGATGAATCCATATTTTTTGGTGAATTTTTTGGGAGATTGATGAGAAATTGGATGATTTTTTTGGGAGATTAAAGGAAAAATTGGATGAATTTAGGGAGTGAATTTGTGAATGGGGGTGTCGGCATTTATAGGAGAAAAAAAAAAATTGCCCGTTAAAGGATCCAACGGCTCAAACCTAAAATTAATTTTTAATTAATTTTTTTATTAGAAAAATTGAATTAAAAAATAATAATAATAATAAAATAGGCTCGATGTCGTCATAATGACGTCAGCAATTGGGCTCGCTCCCCTCCCCCAACTCCGCACCCGCCCCACCGAGCCCAAACACTTGCAGCGGTGGCAGGGCTCGCTTGGGCGCGCTCCGCGGCGGAGACGAGCAGCGAGCCCGCCCCACTGCAGTTGCTCTAATATACCTACAAATAACAGGAAATTGTTATATTTATTAAAAAAATATTACAGTATAATTTATAAAGAGTTAAATTTTACCAAAAATACTACTCCCTCCGTTTTTTTCGATCTGGCCTAGTTCCTTTTTGCACAAAAATTAAGAAAACAAAGATTAGAGATTAAACACTACTCACTATAGAATCATTAGTGTAGATTAAAGTTGATGATTGATTGTTTCTTTTATTTTTATAATTATTATATTAATTTATTCCTATAATTATTATATTTCTATTATATTTGTTTTTTTTAATTTGAAGTGGTTGTGATATATTTATTCCTTTGTTTTTTTTTTAAATTTTCGTGGTCTTTCATATTTGTAAGGAAAAACAGAAACGTTAATTACCAATAAGGCAAAAACTTGTGTCAGCCGGAGGCACCGCGCGGTCGGGCCCAAAGTGTCAATCTTTATACAGAAAAGTGTCAATCTATATGAATAAAAGTGTCAATCTTTAACATAATTATTTTACGAATAAAATGACAATTTTTAAAAGTGTCAATCTTTATACAGAAAAATATCAATCTATATGAATAAAAGTGCCATTGTTCATCACGAAAGTTCTGCTCTGCCGGCGCATGTTAGTGAAACCTTGTTAACGTGCGCCGACCGTCGATCCATGGCAAAGGGCGGAGGACGAGGGAAAGGACGACCGAGGAAGGTTACTATCTTAGCTCAATCGGAGATTAGTAGCGGGGTGAGTGAGATGGGTGAAACAGTAGCATTATCGGAGGTAGTTATGGAGGACATTCCAATTGTGAGCCAAAATTCGGAGGAGCATCGGGATCTGGAAGAAGGGGATAAGCTGAGTAGTAAGAGCGCTGGATCTCAGGATGCACCAGTGATGAGGCAGAAGGGGATGAAGTTGGGATATGTGGCGCCGATTATCAAACAAGGAACCCCTACTGCGTGTCTTATGCAATCTGAGCTTGAGAAAGAATCAATAAAGTGGAAGAAAGCGATCATACTGTATGTGATAGGTGAGTCTCCAACAATTTCCTACTTATCAATGTTCTTAAGGAAACAATGCCTAGTTGAAGGAAAGTTTGATGTGTACTATCACAATGATGACTATTTCATTATCCGATTTGATAATATGGAGGATAGGGATAAACTGTTACTTGATGGTCCTCATACAATGGCTAACAGACATGTGATAGTAAAGGAGTGGGTTATGAATTTTAATTTTGAGAAGGAGATACTCAAAGTCATTCCATTATGGATTCAATTGCCAAATCTACCTTTGAATTGTTGGAGTGAAGATTCTTTGAGTAGGATAGGAAGTGTTATTGGGAATCCTTTGTGTGCGGATGAATGTACATCTCAACAAAAAAGGATTTCATATGCTAGATTGTTGGTAGAGGTGGATATCACTAAACCCTTGCAATACAGTGTGGAGATTGAAGGAGAAAAGGGAATGGTGGTTGATCAGAAAATCTACTATGAATGGGTACCGCCCTATTGTCAAAGCTGTCAGAAAGTTGGGCATATCTGCAAAGAGAAGGTAGAAAGGAAGGGAGTACAAGGCCAACAAAAGCAATGGGTGAAAAAGGTCCAAGTCTCATCTGAGATACCTGTGACAGAAGTGGAGAAACAGAAGGACATAGTGATGGAGGGTTGGAGTCAGCCTAAGCAAGTAGCCTCTCCTACTATTCAGGTTGGTCACCTACATATCCCAACTACAAATGGGTTTCAAGGAATCCAAGATGCTACTGTGATAGAGGAAATACAGGGAGGGAACCTTATCCCCTTCCCTCCAATATGAAGCTACTTCTGTGGAATGTGAGGGGCTGTAACAAGCCCTTCAAACAAAAAGAGATTCGTCTCTTTTTACAGAAAATAAAAGTGGATATGGTAGTTTTATTAGAAACTAGAGTTAAATGTGGGAAGTCTGTGATAGTTAAGGAAAAGATTTGCAAAGGATGGAGTTGGTTACATAATTATCAGTCAGCTACTAATGGCAGGATATGGGTATGTTGGAATTCTAGAGAAGTGGATGTTCAAGGTATAAAGGAGCATGAACAGGCGTTATTCTGTAATGTGTTGGATTTGCATACAGGGAAGAGTTTTCAGTTTATTGCAGTATATGCATTGAACACTATGGAGCAAAGGAGAAGACTATGGCAATTCATTACAGAATGTTGTTCCAATAATACATCACCAGTTTTGATAGGAGGAGATTTTAACAGTGTGATATCAGTGAATGATAGAGATCAGGGGCAGGCTGTGACTGAGCATGAG
Organism: Mentha longifolia; assembly: GCA_001642375.2. Classification (NCBI taxonomy): domain Eukaryota; kingdom Viridiplantae; phylum Streptophyta; class Magnoliopsida; order Lamiales; family Lamiaceae; genus Mentha; species Mentha longifolia. Next base: position 23,872,167 of record CM038120.1, on the reverse strand, counting down.
GTTAAGGATTTCTCTGACTGCATACAAGAGAATTTATTATCAGAAGTAAGAGCTGTGGGTAGCCCTTTTACATGGTGTAATAACCCAGAGGGTGGCAATCGAATCCATTCAAACATAGACAGATGTCTGGCTAATACATCTTGGTTACAGGAATATCACTATATTATTGTTGAGAGAATGGTGCGAGGAGTCTCTGATCACAACCCTCAAATGTTGGACTTCTCCCAACAAACTAGATGCATATCTGCTCCTTTTCGATTTTTCAATGTATTAGCTGACCATCAGGAATTTGAGAGAATAGTTAGGGAGGGATGGAGGTCTCAGAAGCATGAAAATAAATTGTTAAACATATGGTATAAATGCAAAGCAATGAAATCTCAGTTTAAAGATTTGAATACCAAGGTGTTCAGAAGAACTACTGAGAAGGTGGAATTTTATAGGAAGAAATTACAGGAAGTACAACACCTGATCTTGAATGATGGGAAAAATGAGGTATTGTTAAGAGAAGAACATCAGATTATGCAAGAATTGGAAAGATGGAGTGGTATTGAGGAGAGTATTTGGAAACAGAAATCCAGAATTGATTGGTTGAAGTTGGGAGATTCTAATACAAAATTCTTCCACTCCTATGTGAAGGCTAGACAGAATGCAAACTCTATTAGAGTCTTACATAGGGAGGATGGGTCCAGATGTATTACTCAAGAGCAGATGAAGGAGAAAATTCGAAAATTTTATATTAATTTGATGGGAAGTGCAGCAGCTGAATTGCCAATGGTGGACCAAAGAGTGATAGATCTGGGGCCTAGTCTAACTGCTGAGGATAAAGTGTTGTTGTGTACACAGTGTTCAGAAGGGGAGGTGAAAGAGGCTTTGTTCCAAATGGATTCTAACAAGGCACTGGGTATAGATGGATACAATGTCTATTTTTTCAAGAAAGTGTGGAACATTGTTGGTGGTGAAATCACTGAGGCTGTGCAACAGTTTTTCAGATCTGGATTTCTACCTAGAGAGGTAAATCTTGCTCTTATTTCTTTGATTCCAAAATGTGAGAATGCTTCAGTGGTTAAGGAATTTAGACCTATTGCTTGTTGTACTATATTGTATAAGATAATATCTAAGGTCCTAGCTAACAGACTTCTGGTGGTATTGGATAAGTTGATTGGGAAATCTCAGTCAGCTTTTGTGAAAGGGAGGCTAATTTTTGATAATATCATACTGGGACATGAACTTATCAAAGGGTATCAGAGAAAAGCCATTTCACCAAGATGTATGATTAAGATTGATTTACAGAAAGCTTATGATTCTATTGAATGGCCATTTCTGCAATTTTTGATGCCGGGAATGGGATTTCCCCATAGATTTGTTATGTGGATTATGGAGTGTGTATCTACTGTATCTTACACTATTAGTGTGAATGGAGACTTAACTGAACCATTTTGTGCAAGGAAAGGTCTGAGACAAGGTGATCCCATCTCACCTTACTTATTTGTTATTTGTATGGAATATTTGAATAGAAGTTTCCTGGAGCTGAGAGAGAACAAATTATTCCACTTTCATCCTAGATGCAAAAGGTTTAATCTAATACACCTATGTTTTGCTGATGACCTGCTGATCTTTACTAAGGGAGATCTTTTATCAGTTCAGCAAATGATGGAGGTTTTTGAATTTTTTTCTAAAGTGTCTGGTTTGAGGATGAATCCTCAGAAAAGTAGTATATATTTTGGAGGGGTAAGGGATGTAGTAAAGGAGGAAATTCTACAAGCTACTGGGATGAGTAATGGCCAGCTGCCTTTTAAGTATTTGGGAGTGCCACTTTCTTCTAAAAAGCTGACAGTGATGCAATGTAGACCTCTGATTCAGAAGATTGTTGGTCGAATAGATTGCTGGGCATCAAAAGTCCTATCTTATGCAGGTAGAGTGCAACTGATTAAGTCAGTTTTATTTGGAGTTCAGGTGTATTGGAGCCAGATTTTCATCCTTCCTCAAAAGGTTTTAAAGCTAATTCAGACTGCTTGTAGAACCTTTTTATGGACAGGAAAATCTACTGTCTCTAGAAGAGCACTTGTGGCTTGGGAAAAGATCAGCTTGCCAAAGTCTGCAGGTGGATTAGGTATTGTGAATTTAAGCATCTGGAATAAAACGGCAATATGTAAACTATGCTGGAATCTATTTAAAGACAAGGATGCTATATGGATTCGATGGATTCATGGTTTTTACATAAAAGAGAAGGATTTCAAGACTATGCAGATTCCTACACAATGTTGTTGGATGATTAGGAAAATAATGGATGCAAGGAGGTATTTGAACTTAGAGAGTGATGATACTGTGACTCATATCTCTATTAGAGAACTATATTGGACTATGATTGGGGAGAGACCACATGTCGGTTGGAATAAGATGTTATATCATAATGCCGCTCCATCAAAATTTATGTTTATAAGTTGGTTATTGCTGCCTAGAGGATTAGCTACGTGTGACTACTTGCAGAAGATTAGGATAATGGTGGATAGGGAGTGTTGTCTGTGTGGACAGGACTAGCTGGTGCAAGGTGGCTAGAAGACGGCAAAGCTGGGATTTGGAGAAGCTTTATCTGATACAACAATGTCGATCTAAGAGCAGCAAACAGATCATGTATAGAAGTGCAGTTACTGTGACTGTCTACTTGGTATGGAAGGAGAGAAATGCCCGGCGAATGAAAGGAGAACACAGGAGAGTTGAAGATCTCATTCAGCAGGGAAAGATTTTGATGGCTGTGTGTGGACAGAGAGAAAAGAAAGTAGGTAGGATGCTAGGTTTTATATAGATAGAGATGAAAGCTGCATGAAACTGAAGTAGGGTTTTTGTGATGGTGTTTGTGTATAATTTCTCATGGTGAATAAAATACATCTATTTACCAAAAAAAAAAAAAGAAAAAAAAAAGAAGAAAAAAAGTGCAATTGTTTTAACCCGGTCGCACGGTGCCTCCGGCAGACCCAAGTGTGTCCCTACCAATAATGAGAGAAAAAGAAAGAAATTTTCATTCATAAGTTGAAGGGGAATGAGGGTTCTCACTAATTAGGGTTTGGTGTAGGTAATTGGGTTAATGTGTTAATTTTGGCCCAAAAATGGAAATGAGTCACTTAAAAAAAACACCCCAATAAGGAAACTGGGTCAGATAAAAAAAAATAGAGGGAGTAATCGGTAGTAATTATTTTAAATTTAAATAATATTTGTCACCGACGTGTCCACATCACACGCGCTCTAGCGATCAGTAGCCGCCAAACTGCACCATAAACTTCCTGCTTTCTTCTCACACCTATATATATATACATTTCCCCTTCTTCCCCAAAACCTCATTTCTCCGTCGTCGGCGTCTATGGCGGCCTCCCTATCGAAGATCGCCGTCCTCAGACTCCAATGCTCGCACCTCTCACGGCGAACGCCTTTCAAACACGCCATCTCCGACCAACCGGCGTCGCCGCCGCTCTACACCGCCACCTGGCTCCACCGCCCCGCACGCTTCTCCCGTTTCAAACACGACTTCCGAAAACCTAATAAAGCGACGGAATCCTCCGCTCCGGCAGCGGCGTCGTCGTCGTCTTTCCAACAATTCCAGTTGGTCAGCTGGTACCTGCTCACGATCAAGTCCCATCCAATCGCCACCAAAAGCGCCACCGCCGCCCTCATCTACACCGCCGCCGATCTAACCTCCCAGGTACGGCCGCCTCCGCCGCCCTTCCACATCTAACCACCGCCATCGTCGACTGCGTGCAAATGTGCAGCAATTATTGCAACTAGAAAGGTTCAATTCAATTGCAATTAAATTTTCCGATTTGTGCAGACGATTGTGGGGAAGATCGAAGAGTATGAATTTGTGCGAACTCTGCGTATGGCCGGCTACGGCATGCTCGTGGTGGGGCCTTCACTGCACTACTGGTACAATTTTTTATCCAGAATTTCTCCAAAGCGTGATCTTCCATCAACGTTGAAGAAGATGGCGTTAGGGCAGATTGTGTACGGACCTGCCATGACTGTTGTGTTCTTCTCTGTAAATGCTGCTCTACAAGGTTGCAAAACCCTAAATTCAAGCTGATGATGAGTTGATGACTTGATTCTGCAATCTGATCAACTGCTTTTCAGGTGAAAACGGTGCGGAGATCGTAGCTAGATTGAGACGAGATCTGGTTCCTACGATGGTGAACGGCATAATGTACTGGCCGCTCTGCGATTTCGTGACATTCAAATTCATACCGGTTCATTTGCAGGTATAGAGTGCTTTCCTGCATTTCGTCAGTCTCCATTATCATAAAGTTTGATCTTTGAAATCTATGGCAGTCTCCATTAACATAAAGTTTGATCTTTGAAATCTATGGCAGCCATTGGTGGTCAACTCCTTCTCGTACCTGTGGACTGTTTACATGACTTACATGGCGAGCTTAGAGAAAGCTACTGCTTCGCCTTCACCTGCACCTGCAACTTAATCGAAGGAGATGGTTTCGACTTTCAAATTCCTGTACAGAAATTCAGAAACTTGCTTCTTTCATTGATTCTGTATTTGCCTTGTATCTGTATTTTGATGCTGTAACTTAAACTTAACTCCCCATTTCGAATATATATTGATTCTTGAATTATGTTCTTGTCTATGAATATGAATCTGTGAGGATATTCCATAAATGGACTGTGACAGTTAAAACTGAATCTTTCTTGGTGTAAAAACCACAAATGGAAGCTTCTTTCATTAGAAAAATATATTTACAGCTACAAAGACACCTCTTTTTAAGAATTATAACAACAATCAAATGTTAAATAAAGAAAGAAAAAAAGGAAAAGAAAATAAACTAATCTGTGTAAAATGGATTGCTCACATCACATGATCTTCCCCTTCCTAGCAATTAGCATATTCTATCTGTATATGAAGAAGTCAGTACCTCGGTTTCCACCATCCGCACCGACTTATTCTTCTCCATAGCCGCCATTTTTCTTCAAAACTTGCAGTTGTACTCCTCAAAGGCATGATGGCAGATCTTCTCAAGTTGGACGGGCCAATCGGCCCCGAGTAGACGAGGATTCGATTCCATCGCGACCCTAAAATCCAGCATACTCACTGCCTTATTCGATTCCCACCCAAGATTATGAGGATCTCGACACTTTGATGAGGAGATACTCACACACGGCTCGATTATTCTCTTCAAGTACACATCCAAGCTGTTATTTATCACATCAGCACATTCCAACGAAATCCCGACTCCCTCCGATTCCAACTTCTTCTCCAAACACCTTCTCAGAGAAAAGGAATCGGGTAACTCGCACCTATTCTCACAACTCTCGACACAACTATCGTCCTTAAAACCGCAACGACCAACCTCGGGAGTATGAGCCACGTTTCTTGAAACGGAAACGCCATACGGAGCGGTAACAGGGCTCCATCTCCGAAAATCGAGGCTTCCGTTACACTGCTCGACCTCGTCCCCTTCTTCCACTGAAACAACGTCAATCGGAGGTCTACTGCACAGAGAATGCAATTCTGTTGCACTCTGTTGTTCTTGAGTTCTCGTAACTGTTTCTTCGCAAGTGATACTCGGGCTTTTACCTAAAGGCCCGAGCGGACTCGGTCGATCCCTAAACTTGCGATCTCTACTCACCGGAGACCTACATTTACGAGGCGACTGAGGAAAAGCATCGCCATAAAGAGATTGCAGGGAATTCCTGTGGTAACCATTTGAGACCTTAACATTGAGCCCTTCAACTTTTCGAGCCCTTTGAGGTGGGATCCTCGATTGACACGCGTTTTGGGCAATGGATCGAATGAGCCTGTTATGAAGAGGCACATTCTCCCTCCCAATCGTCCGTATGCAGCTCCTGTCGAACTCGACTTTGCTAAGCTTCAAACTTAAAAATCTCTTGAGCTGATCAAAGTACTTATCGGCTCTTTCATGCCCGATTTTCTGATAGATTACATCTTTCAGTTCGAGCGTGTCCACACGAGTATAAGTAGCCACCATTTTCAGCTTAAACTGTGTACAAACAACAGATCGCCATCACTATGCTTGCTTTTAGAGCAAAATTGCAGCAAAATCATGACTGAAAGTCTGAAACCAACTAATTAAACAGAATATGAAGAATTATTTTCAACTCCACAATTTAATTTACATAACCCACATATAGATCAAGCTCAATCAAAGGTTTTCTCAAGCTATGAAATCAAGATCAAATCTTTTTTACTGCTCGAGTCGAGGAATAACAACAGTGTAGATTCTCAAAACTTCCCAAACAAAACCGCAACTTTTTTCTAAGCAAATAGTGACGATGTAACATCTAACAAAAAAAATTCTAGAACATTAACTTCAATTAAATTATATAAAAGGAAAAAAAAAGAGGAAAATTTGAGGTCAGCAAATCAATCCCATCTCCATGACATTAAGATAAAACAAACAAAGAATACAAAACTCAGAGCCCAATCATATCGAACTAGAAAGAGAAGCTCCACACAGCAAGAAATTACAAATAAACATCGATTCTTCAATCAGAAACCCAACCCAGTTCACATTTCGTCGTCGGACGAAAAACCCAGGAATCGAATCGAATTTCCGGCGGAATTAGGAGAGAGAAAGAGAAAATTGACCTGATTCGGCGGAGCAGAGGTCGTCGGCGAGGCTTAATTGCCCTCGATTTCGTGATTTTTGGTCGCGATTTTGCCTGTTTGATCGGCGGCCGAAGTCTTATTTGTCTGAGTTTTTTCTCTTTTTTTTTCTTTTTTCTTTTTTTGTTCTTTTTTCTATTTCTGTTCGTAAAAATCCAAGTTTTAGGGACAGAGCGAAGCCAAACACGGAACAACTTATGTAGGCTTCGTCACTTCTAACATAATCGTTTACTACTGCTCTTCTTTTGTGGAACTTAAGGCCGTGTTTGGTTGTGACCTTTTTTTTGTAATGAGTCTTGCGAAGTCTCTCAAGAAAATAAAATTGCATAATGGCGCTAAAGTTTTTAGTGGAATTTGATTTTTATGATTCTTGAGAATTATTATTATTATTATTAAGTTCTTTTACAAGTTTCAAACATAGTTAGTTAGTGTTATAACCCCATAATTCTATAAATATATATTTGTATTCTCGAGTTATTTGATTGCAAATTATAATCACTTGAAAACTTGAGTATACTAAATTCAAATTTTCTTTCGATGTACCACGATTTAGTTTAAAGATTTTTATTGCATTCCTTGTCTCATGTCGTACTTAATTTAGTCAATATTGATCTTCGTAATAGAGATTCGGAAAGTAAAGCTGCACAAATTGACTAGTTATTTTTAGCTATGACAATGAGAAATGAAGATCATTTTCTTGTACTAGGAATATTCCACTGTTTTGTGTGCGCACACTTAATGTGTCAACGGTTGACACGAGAATAATATATTTTAAAAAATTATTATAAATATATACCTTAAAAAAAACTATTTTACTAAAAAAAACTAAATCTCAAATGAAAAATTAGCGACGTGGTCGTGGTATTGTCAAATAAACAATGGATTTCTCATTGTTTTGGAAGAACTTTGCTTCTATTAAAACAACAACTATGGCTTGTACGTTAATATGGGATAGACTTCCAACTAGAGTGAACATTCTCTGTAGAAGGATAATCGAGGCAAAGGTCGAAGCAAAATCAACTTAAACTCAAGAGAATGAAGCATACTCGACTTTTAATAATAATAATAATAATAAATTCAAGAGTTTTTATTTAATGCTCCAGTGCCCACTTAAAGAAATTAATAAAAATCAAACACCAAAATTATTTAAATTCTACTAAAAAAATAAGTTAAATTAAAAAAATATTAAACCCTAATTGAAAAAATTGTCGACGTCCGTAACAATGGATAGTTGAAGTAGAATTGTTTCAGCTGCTAAAACGATGGCTACATGAAGACCGACAGAAATCTCTCTCTCATATACTAGTATAGTGGGGATGTCCGAAAATCCAGTGCAGCTTCTGTTCCAAGGTTTGGGCAAAGTTTCGGAGTGCATTCAGACGAATCTCTCTCGCTTCATCCTCCGCCATGAACAAGATTCTTCATCCTCCCTATCCAGAAACAACAACCCTCTTCTAACGATCTCTCCACCCGATCATCTTCGCCAACTGGACACAATTCTCAACAAGGTTTCCCCTTTCTACTATTTTCTTTCTTTAGTTTGGAACTTCCTGGTGCAGTCCACCCGTTCGACGAAAGTACTGAAAGAAGTTCATTTTGATTTTGCTTAATCTCACTTTGATTACTGCTGCTTAAGCCGAAAATTGTCAACTGTATATGGAATTCAATCTTTCATTTCATAATATCATCATTTACAATAGTCCATACTCTATTCTTCTCTAAATTACACCGGCATATGTGTGATAGCATTTCTTGTTTCTTGGTTCTGATAGAATGCTTATTGGATTGGAGAAGATGCTGACTTTTTATATTGCTCGATTATTTTTTTCGACAGGGAAAATCCTCAGGTCCGACAACTAAAGAAGAACTTGGAAGAGCTACATGGACCTTTTTACACACATTAGCTGCTCAGGTTCTTGCCTTAGATTTATTCACCCTTCAAAAAAGCATCATTCTTTGGCTGTGATTGCACCTTTTCATATGCTTTGCTGTTTGAGTTTTATGAAGGATTCATGATTTCATATGTTGGGTTTTAATAGATTTTGTTTCTTGCCTTACTTTTTTCAGTACCCAGATAAGCCAACTAGGCAGCAGAAGAGGGACGTCAAAGAACTGGTAAAGTTCCCATTTTTCGAGTTGTGGCACTGGCAATTGTTGTAACGATCTGCATAGTGCCTATTTTCTTGTTTTTAAATTTTGCTTGTTATGAACTGTTTGTGTTAGGTTAAATAATGAACCTTTTCCCCCTTGATATTCTTCTCTGAGCCTGTAATTTCATTAGAGCTTAGATTTGTTATGTTATTAATCATTTTTCCCACGATATCATGTAGTTTTCCACTTCTCATGCAGATGGAGATATTATCTCGTATGTATCCTTGTAAAGAATGTGCGGATCACTTTAAAGAAGTTATAAGGTGCATACTTACTCTCTTTCTCAACTAGTTCAATTATTACGTTGCTAAAACATTCGTTTCACCAATTTCTTATCAAAAGTTTTGTATTGTTCCGTACACGTGGGAAATTATCTGGAGGGACAGTTTGCCAGTGCCAAGCGCCCTTACTCAGTCTGAATTTCTGTATAAGAAACTTTGCATCCAAATTCATAATTTACAATAACCATATCATTGTATACTTGATATGATATGCAGAGTGAACCCCGTAGAGGCTGGATCTCATGACGAGTTTTCCCAATGGTTATGCCGTGCACATAATGTGGTTAATAGAAGGTAATCTATTTGTTTTATTGCTCATCTTGTGTGACATTTCGCCTATATACGAAGTTTTGATGATATATTTCTGAACCACAAAATTATTGACTCTAATGTAACCACTACCCATAATGAATGCTAAAGTGAGTAAACTTTGTTGGTGCAGCCTAGGCAAGGTCATGTTTCCTTGTGAAAGAGTCGATGCACGATGGGGAAAGTTAGAGTGTGAGCAACGCGCATGCGACCTACAAGGAATTACCATGGACTTCACCAATCAACCTAAATGAAAAAAAAAAAAAAAAAAAAAAAAAAAAAGTTTTGATAATGTAAAATCTCATGCCTCAGTTATCTAAGAGTTCATGTTAATACAAGCTAATCATTGTTTAAGGTCGAGTCGATAAGAATGCAAATAGCCTTTTTGGCTTGTAAGTTTCTCATTTGATTGCAATTGTCTGAAAAAATGGAGGTTTTGCTAGCTTTGCTACATTTTACATTCATATACCTGTTCATACAAAACAAAAAAAAAATCCTTGTTAGGGATTATATTTCTCTTATTCTGCTTTATTTGAAATTGAAAATAATTGTTAGATTTATCTTATAGGTTGAGCCAATAAACTAAAATTAATATCCAACTAAAAGAGTGAGTTTAGCACCAAATTACTCATCACTGAAATAGTACACTTGATATTTATTTTGTGAAGTGTCTTGTCAGAAAATGTCAACATAAATGAAGTACAATAAGTAATTTAGATCATAATTTTTTGTTACTTATTAGGATAAAAAAGTCATTATAATGTCCAAATAGTATTAGATGATTCTGCATGTATAATTGCTCTAAATAATAGGAGGCAAATACGTAACTGATTTGGAAAAGAAATGCAAGCCAAAATTGTCACCATTGGAGATGCTCTAATGGAGAACAAGTTTCAATTGGTTCTATTATCTATCATGACTACACTTTACTGATGTAAAATGCTACTATAATTGTGGAGCATATATTCTCTAATGCAATTGCATAATATTGGCAGAATTTAGGCAGCCCGAAGATTTTTACTGATTTCTAGCATAACACTGTTAACCGACACACCATTATTATCTGAATTATATTAAAATTATTGTTTACTGTCTCTCTTTATTGACAATGAAGTGGCTTTATCAGTCACCATACAATGCAGAAAACGGTTACTGTGTTAATTTGGCAACTTGATTTCAGAATGATATCTATTTTATATTGGTGTATTTTCTAGTGCATCAAGATTCTGCAGTTTAAGTATCTGTATATATCTTATTGTATAAAAAATATTTCCCCTCAACGTAAACTTATTATATATATTCTGAAAGCTGGAACTGGCTATTTTCAACTGTCGAACTACGGGTATTTTGAGTTTTGAATTTTGATGTTGATATTCTTTCCGTTTTCTGCAGAGTATTATTTTCTCGACTTTTCTTTTATTTCGTCATTTCAGCAAAATCTGGATCGTATTATGTGCTAATGTAATTTGCTTTTCGACAGCTGTGTTTGTGAACCTCCATGGAGTTGCAAGGAAGTATGGTTTGATGTGCTGCAGACAATCAATGCTTCTGCAGCAATGCTAAGGAAATTGGTTTTATTAAGGTACATTATTTATGCTGTAAATTTTTGTGCATAAGCCCTTTTTTTAACATTTTAATCTCTAGTTTACTACTCCGTACATGATAATACTTAAATTCTTGGCCTTTTTTTCTGTTTCTTTTTTTTTTTTTTTTTTTTGCAGTATTGCTGAACTCTTATACCAAAATGTTTTTGGTTGTTTTCCTTTGTGGTATCTGCCTTTTGATTTATTCTGCTGTATTTTATTTTTTTGTAATGTGTTTAATGCTCAATGTATAGTATTTTTAAAAGAAAATAGCAAATAACAACAAATTTAATAATCAGGATTCAGGACATAGATAGAACATATAAAAAATAACAATATTATTTGGATTTAGAGAAATGAATGAAGCAGCCTCTTTTTCGCCCTAGAGAAATATCTTATGAAATGTCTCATTCGGAAACATTTAATCCGATTTTGCATGTATTGAATAAATAGACATTATCTCAACATTTATTTATATCTCTTTTTTGGATTTACTCTTTTTCGATTAAAATTTTATTATATACACATTCGAAATGTACTAACATGGCATTTTCACATCAACTTTTACTCAAATTCAATTTTCTTGAGTGTGTGAATGTGAAAAACTATACTATTTTCAAAAGGAAGATAAAGATTTTAATAGATTATTGTGATGATGACATTATTATTATTATTATTCTTTTGGTCTGAAGAAAAAGGTTCCTAGGTCTTACTTCAAAAGTGAGCTTCCATACCATCTTTTCCCAAAATTCCATTTTTACGAAAACTTAATTTTTTAAAAAATAAATTTTAAAAAAAAGGAAAAAAAAAGAAAAAAGAAAAGCTGATAGCCGTGAAAACAGCTATTACAACGAAGTATTACCATTTTGAATCATTTTTTTCCCAAAAAAGTTCAAATACATAGTTAGCCAAACATTCCTTTAAGAAAAATAATGTTCAAAAAATAATGAAAAAGCTAATAGTTTGAGTGGTTAAGACACCACGATTCTCTTGAATTAGAGATCACTTTGAGTGGGCTAAGGGCTAACAATTTTTCTTACTTACAGTTTTAAAAGTATTATTTAAGTAAAATGCCTTTGTATTTTCCAACCATTAAGAACAAGATTTAGTGCTGAAAAAACATAAATTAAATTAATTATCGTTTTAAGATCCAACAAGGTAGTGCATTGATATGTAGTACATTTGTTATTGAAGTGATCTCTTTGGTTGGTAAAATTGAGGGGTGAGAAAAAGATGCAAATTTTTATATTATCCCATAATATGGACCTCACTTGTTTTATATTATGTTTTTTAAGATGGAAACATGATTTAGCATTTGAGAAATATTATCGCTCCAAATTTGTATGAAAATAGTATCATGAATTAGAAAAAAATATATGGGAAAAATGTTCAATAAATTTTTTCCATCCTGACCCACCCCGAAAATTATCCATCGTTCAGAACAAGTATAAATGGAAAACAAATGGTAAACAATATTTCTTTTTCCCTCATTTTTCGTCAAATATAACGCACACTATGGTGTATTTGTAGCTTCATTTAAACAGTCACTAGCCCATGAATTACTAATCCACTTGTTTAATTACCTATAATCTATAATTTTGAAACATTCTCTCTCCATTGAGCTAAACAAACCTTTAATTGCAACATAAAAGTGATCGGAAAAGTCTGCATTTCTCAATTAGTTTTCTTTTACGAATTGATTTGTACCAAATTTCAAATTTTAAAATTCAAAAAATTTACTATACTTGAAAGCTTTTATGAAAGAAAAATAAATTGGCAACTCATTTTTTATTTATTTATTAATTCTCAATGCGTAGCGAGTTATGACAATTCACAGTAATTTTTTCATTATTATAAAGTTGATATTACAAAGTTCTCCCTCTAAAAAGCCAAGTGATTAAAAAGTCTGCATAAAAACATCCATAGAATAAAACCAATAATGCTTTTAATACCATAGGTTTTTTAGCAAAATAATATCATTGGTGAATAGTTTAATATTGCTAAATGTTGTCATTCTCGTATTTCTTATAATTATTTTGATTTTAACTGCTTGGAGTATAGTTTTTCTGCAATTTTATAGTAGCTTGATTTTATTAATTATTGAAATAATTAAGGAAAATATATCCCTCAATATAAAAAAATAAATAAAATTGAGTCGTCGACTGTCTTGGCATGCTGGCATGTCTAGATTTGAGCAAGAATTAATTAATTAATACTACCTCTATTCCCCATCATTAGTCTCAAACACTTTATTGACTTTTTCGGCACGCATGTCCACCGAAACCTAGTACGGGTTTTAAAATATAATTTTGAAATATTCTTTTTTTACGGGATACTATGATATCCCGTAAAAAAAGAATATTTCAAAATTATATTTTAAAACTCGTACTAGGTTTCGGTGGACATACGTGCTGAAAAAGTCAATAAAGTGTTTGAGACTTGATAGGATGTGACCCAGAAGAAATAGAAGTGAAGCTCAATATCAAGCTCAATATCAAGCCCAAGAGAAATTAGGGTTAGGGTTATGTAGATCTTCTATAAATAGAGGAAAGAAACCTTGTAAAGGGGACGGAAAGTATTCGAATAAAATTCATACTCTTGCTCCGTGGATGTAGATCTCACAAAAGATCGAACCACGTAATTTTCTAGTGTTCTTTTACATTCTCTCTACGCTATTTAATTTCTCCAAGAAAATTAAGATCCAACAAGACTAACAGGGGGAATGGAGGTAGTATTAATAAAAGAGAGACAAGATCATCAACAACGACAAACCTTTGACAGGGATTGTTGCATAGAAACCGCACCCATCAATTTTTCATCTCAAATTAATTCTCCATACTTCGAATTTATTTTATTTTATTTTATTAGAGATCTATCATTTAAAGTTTACCGAAACTAGACTTGTTTCGAATTAAGGACGCAGAAATTGGAAAAAAAAAAAAAATTAAAAAATCTTGAGTTGAAAACAAATTTGGTCCCAACCTGTATAGTTAATCTCTAAATACATACTTATGAAGCCACATTACTATTTGTTGAATTAAAGGTGTCTATTTTAAAAAAGGAAATCATATTGCATTAATAAAATTAAAAAACTCAAATTAAATGGCGATAACAAAAAGCTGATGTAGAAGGTTTGTTACTATTAGAAGACGAATAAAGCATCAAAAAGTAAATCCAAAGTTAAGGGCATAAGTTATGTAGAAGTAATGACCAAACAAAATTAATTATTGGGGATTCACGAGTGCTAAAGAAATCTATAAACTTAAGTTCTACAACAACCCAAAATAATTACAAAAAAACAGTTAAATAATATAATTGCACACGTTTGGCATATGTATTTTCTTATAAGAGATATTCTTTCATTTTGGAGAGACCTTTAACTTTTTTTATAGCAAAAATTAAAGTGGTTGGTGATCATTGTTTTTATTGTGAAATTGGACGATAATTTCCACTTAACAACCAGTGCCTCGTTTATATCAATATAGAAACCGATGTAGAGTGGGAAATCCTAAATTATTATTTTCTTTAAATTCATAAAATAAAATAAAAAACCACGTTGCTATCCAATTCATTTATTTTTCTGGAAATAGTTATAAAAGTTTTTTTTTTCTTTTTTCGGAAAAAGGTAATATTATTGCTCAAGGAAAAAGGTATGCAGAGTACCTAAACAACAGAGAAAACAACATGTACTACAGAAGTACACAGTCAGGAACAAGGAAAGAAAAGCCTAGGTTCTAAGAACCAGTCTTTAAACGAAAGAACGTGTGTAAATACATTCCTCATTAGGTACCAACTCCATAATCGGCATTTAATCTCATCCACGACTTTTTCCTTATTTGAGTAAAAGTTATTTACTCAAATAAAAATAGAATAACAAGAATGACATCAACCGTAGATTGATTTGGACCATCAGCAACATTTTTATTTTATTATTTTTTTATTTTTTATTTTTTTGCAATATTTAGATTTTTAATCAATTGCTAAAATTTAGTAGTGACTAGTCATGTGAGTGCTCGACCTTAAATAAATTTTATGAAATATATACTTCTTTGCTTTTTTGAGGAGATATATATTTATTTGTTATTCATATAAGATATTATAGAATATAGTAATTGGTAATTAATCATAACATTTTTTATTTTTTATTTTTTTTGCAATTAGTAATAAAAATAGTTTGATCATCAATGCGATTATGGAAACTCTAGAAGTCACAAAATTGTTTGGGATGATCTTGTGAAATATATATATAATTTAGTCATGGTAATACGAAAAGGGTTTTTTTTTAAAATGAAATGACATCACAATAAAAAAGCAAAAGAATAATGGATATCCAATTCATGCGTGGAAAGCAAGGGATGAAAAATACGAGATAGAAAGAGATTGAATGTGACGGTGCATCTCTCTATATATACATATATAGCTTGCAACTTTGTTAATATCTAATATAATGCCCTCTTTTGTTGGGCACCTATATTTCCCTCTAATTTCACACACACACACACACACTATACAAACGTCATGAGCAAATGACGATGAGTGCTCACGAAGGTGATCATAGATTGAATTGTGATACTTCATCCGTCTTTGATTTACTGACCCTGTTGACTTTTTAGATAATTTTAAAGCTTTGTGATGATTGATTTAAAATTGAATTTTTAGAGTTTAGTTTTTTTTACAAGGTACTACGAGTGTTGTAGTATCGTGTAAAAAAAACTAATCTCAAAAAATTCAATTTAAAATCCATCATCACGAAGCTCCAAAATTATCTAAAAAGTTAACAGGGTTAGTAAATCGAGGACATAGGGAGTATATTATTCCTTTATTATATATACGTCTATGTCTATTTGGTTTCTAGCTAAGTTCTTGATCTTGGAAGGAACTACGAGGCATAGTAACTTTTTCTTAGACAAATAAGATACTATATTATTATAATTAATAATGTGAATGAATATTGTAGTATATATTTGTACATTTTCACATACCATGCATGAATGTGTGTAAAAGTATAGTAGCATGCATATATCCCAAGGCACTAATTTATTGTTTATCCAACTAATTGAATTAAACCTAGAATATTGTTTTGTTATAATAGGCTTAGGTGTCTTCATTTCTTAAGAAAAATTAATAAGTAAAACCATGGAGTTAGCTACCGACCTATTTATTTAGTTTTGGTTAAAGCAACCCTATAATTTCTTGTTTAGCTTTCTAGTGGCATCATATTAGTAGCTAGCTACTGCATAAAGAATATAATAAATCCTTATTTAGGGTCAAAGTTTTACTGCAAAGAAATTAATTTAATTTTTTTTTTGTCACTCTACGATTTCATTAATTAAAGCTAAAGACCATCACTTGTTCTCTAGACTTATATAGTTGTAATTGAAATATTTGCCCAAAGTAAATAAAGTCAACATTACACATATTTTTTATTTTTTTTACTTGATTCATAATTATTTAATTAGACGAAATGTTGAGAGGGCAAAAGTGTCAGCCAATTGGATAACAATTAATCCGATTACCAAATTTTACTAGTATTTATTGTTCTTAAATACATATATATTATTTTTTCTGAATTCATTGCGACACGACTAAAAAAAATCTTTCAACTTTGTATACCAACTTAGATATTATCGTATTCTTGTAGGACATCGACAAATAAAATCCAAAACGTTGTATATGTATGAGAGCGGACATAATGAAAAAAATTATATAGTACTACTTATAGTATTATATATTATTGTTAATTTTGATTTCTCTGACAACATAAAAACAAAATACACCCCATATATATATATACATATATTATGGCATTTGGATGTAGCTCGTGAAATGTCAAGATCGCCATCTTGAATAATACATACAAATACTCCTAATATTTTTTGTAGACATAATAAATAATACTATGTTTATTCACCATATATATGCACTGGATTTTTCGGTATACATTTTGATATGTCGAAAAGTAAACAAAAAATAAAATTTAGGTCTCACTTGATATAGTGTATTATTCTACTTGATAATTTATAATACCATGTACCAAGTATGACGTAAATTTTATTTAAACATTCATTTTGCACCACATTGTAGAAATATTCAGTGTATAAATACGGCGCGGACGGAGGGAGGGGGAAGTATATCTATACTCGTGCGTTTTGTTATTTATTTAAAAAGTGTATGATTAGATGGAAAGTGGAGTGATGGCGTAGTTTAAAGTTCCAAGTTTAAGTTGAGACACATCCATCAATGTCTACTAATAAAGACTTGCTATAGACCAAAGAAGTCGGTCATCTCTTATTAATTTAATTAAATTATACTAATATCATATACTACTAGTAGTATTTTCCTTAGCTAACAAATTTAAAATTTATTAGAGGCTCAAAGTATTAAAATACCAACAAAAGTGCACTAAAGTATGATTAGAAAATAAAAAATTTGGATTAATTAAGATTACACTTTTATTAAGGTTGGCGTCAAAGCTTCCCCGAAAATTTCTCTAAATTACAAATTCACCCCATATTGAATGTGCGAAGACACAACTCCATACTCCCAAATCTCACCTCCACTCTCTCTCTCTCTCTCTCTCTCAACGCAACACCCGCACTCTCTCTCTCCCTCACTGAGAATTCTTGCTGCGAATTCGCATCATTCTTTCAGATTTCTGCACCTAAATTAGCTGGGTTTTCAGTATAGCGGCGTCGGAGAAAGGGAAAGGAAGGAAGAATAAGGAAATCTTGGGCGAAAAATGTGGAATCTTTTGCAAACCCATTATGCATTCTTGAGCTACAGTGGAATTTCTTGATCTTCGTTGCAGGAGAGAATGCTGATACCAGAAGGGTTTTGGGTAAGTCTGTTTTTCTGTGCTGGAATCAAGATGTGAGGGGTGCGATTTTCACGTATACTGTGTGTGCGGTGCGTGTGTGTGTGTGTATGTTTCTTCTTCTTCTTCTCGATTGTGATGATGGTGGCTGCTGTTTCCGGAGCAGCTTCAACAACCGACCCACAAAACCCTAAAACCACCGCCCCCCATCACGAGCACGGCCGGAGGCCGCCATTGTTGCCCTCCGAGAAGGACAACAGCAATGGGATTTCCAGCAACCCCAAAAAGCCCAAATCGAGAATCGTCTCTTCTCGATACATGTCCCCTTCCCCTTCGACCTCCACTTCCACTTCGAATTCATCTTCGTTTTCCTCATCCTCCTCTTCTTCTAGAAGGTTCCCCTCGCCTCTGGTCTCGAGAAATTCCACCCCTGCGCCTTCGTTAGCTGCTAAGAGGTCCGTTTCTGCGGACCGGAGGCGGCCGAGCGCTGCTCGGCCATTAACGCCTGATCTTGATCTCAAAAATGGCAGTGCCGTTGAAGTTTCAGCAGCTACTAAGCTACTTGTCACTTCGACTCGGAGTTTATCGGTTTCGTTTCAAGGCGAATCGTTTTCTTTGCCCATTAGTAAGACTAAGGTGACCCCTCCTTCCCCTAATTTGAGTAGTGTGAGGAAGGGGACGCCGGAGAGGAAGAGGAGTATTACTCCGTCGAGAGGGAAGACTGACATTGTAGGAGAGAATTCTAAGCCTTCTGATCAGCATAGATGGCCAGCTAGGCATAGATTGGTGAATCCCTTGTCTAGGAGTATGGATTGCAGTGGCAATTTTGGTGAAAGGAGTAGTCTGATGAGTGGATCTGCGAATGCAATTCGGTCATTACAGAACTCGATGATTGATGAGCGTAGGCCTTCGGTTGATGGTAGGATGAGTCTTGATTTGGGCCACTCGGAGCTTCCAAAGGATGGAGGCACGGTGAATAGTGAGGTGTTGATGCCATGTGAACTCACCACGTCTGATTCGGATAGTGTCTCTTCTGGGAGTACTTCAGGAATTCAAGAATCTCAAAGGCAAAACGGGCCTCGTGGGATTTTCGTTTCAGCTAAATTTTGGCAAGAAACTAATAGTAGGCTTAGGAGGCTTCAAGATCCTGGCTCGCCTTTGTCTACGAGTCCTGGTTCTAAACTGATTGTGCCGCCTAAGTTGAAACAGTATACTTCGAGTAATAGTTCGATTTTGTCATCTCCAAGAACTATGTCTTCTCCAATCCGTGGAAGCGCTAGGGCTGCATCTCCTAGCAAGGTTATGACACCATCTCCTTCGAGGGGATACAGTCCATCTCGAATCAGAAATGCTGTTAGCACCATTAACAACAATTTTACTGACACGCCCTCAGTTCTTAGCTTTGCTGTCGATGTAAGGAGAGGGAAAGTTGGGGAGAACAAAATCTTGGATGCTCATTTGTTGAGACTTCTGTACAATCGGCACCTGCAGTGGCGCTTTGTAAATGCTAGAACTGAAGCGATCTTGCTTGTACAGAAACGCAGTGCACAGGTGAGAATCTTCTTCTTGTATTTCTTCATACTAAGCTGTTTCATCCAGAGATGCCTTGTTATTTTGAATGCAATACATGATGTTTGATATATATGGAAAGATGGTGTGTCTTAAGCTATTTACAGACACATGGAATATAAAGAGATTAGTGAACTGCCCAATTTTTTTTTCTTCTGTAGGCACTTTTTATTATGCACTTGCCAACAATGTAGGGCGTATTGATAGACAATCAATTATTTTGTGACAGAATAGTAGGAATGAAGATTGAAGCCAAAGCCTAATTTTGGGAAACCTCATATGAAAAATAAGGTAGCTTTGCTAGTTTGAAATCGTATACAGTAAAATGGTGGAAAATCAAGAGGAAGAGAATAATTGTTAGTAAAACTTACTTTATTTACATGCGATGCTCCTCTATAGGCTGTAATGAGTAACATACTAGTTTAGAATCCTGGTAATACCTGTCTATTAGGAATCGGAAATTTTTTCACACTTCTAAAACTATGAAAAATTGTTCATTGAATATGATTAGTTAAAGGATGCCGTAGCTTATAATGTTGAATTTACATTCTGTTGGTTCTATCCTTGTTATTGGATTTTGAATCATTGGAGCTTTGATGGCAAAGTTGCCTTATCAGGCTTCTTTTCTTCTTAAATGGCTGATATAAGTGATTAGCAGAAAGTTAGGAAAAAGGCATAAAAAGATGATTGGTGGTGTTAAATTAGAGAAGAATGATCAAGTTAACACCTTTTCTGTTTATGAAAAATCCTATGCAGTTGAAAATGCCTAGTAATTTTAGGGTTGAGCATATCTAATGGAACATATGAGTGTTCGGTGTTCCCACCTTTCATCTCTAAGGCCATGTTGCATTTTATGAAAACTTACATCTTTGTAAAAGAAAGGTAAAAATTATCTGTTTGTACTGTTGTTGGCTGAAAAATCAAAATATTCCTCAACTTTAGTCCATTCAGTTTTTTCTGAATGTTGTTATCAGGCTGAACTGGTGCAACACTACTATTTCTTGCATTTGTCTTCATTGATGTTATGTGTGGAAGAAATTATAAAGCACGTAATTATTAAGTACTGGTGCTTTTAATTTAATAAAAATTGTATGTATTTATTAGGTTTAAGTCTAACGACAAGTGGACTTGTATGTATCTGACACACTTCCGGAGAGGATATATGTGAAGCGTTACCAGCTTTTGCATTTAATGCTTCTTGTGTGATTGTCTGACGTATCTCCTCAATGCTACTATGCTAGTGTTTCTTGCAGATATTTCTTTCGATCAAGTATATTGGTTATTGGTATGACTTTGGCATGGGAGTGTCGATGCTAAATATGTTGGAAATTATCACATGGTCATTTCTGTCTTTTCTGATCTGTTTTGGAAATCAATTTTGGGTTGTTTAGACTTGGCATGCTCTAATAGACCAAATTAATGATTATCAACTTTGAGTAGAGCGGATTTTGGATTAGCAAAGCTAATCCTTTGTATCATCGTCTGCCTTTGAAATTCATCAACTTAATTCCTCTTGACTTCACCAGAAGAATCTATGGAACGCGTGGATAACAATCTCAGATCTACGCGATACCGTCACCAAAAGGAGACACAGATTGCAGTTGCTAAGACAAAAGTTGAAACTAGCTTCCATTTTAAAAGAACAAGTAAGCTCTCTTTACTGAAGGTGCATTGCATGTGCACTTCTTATCATACAATTAAAACGAACCCAAAATAAATGTGCATGCATTTTCATATGGTTGGTGGATACCAAACTTGTATTTTATTGAACTTCTCTCTTCATTTAATCCCCACATGCATAGGCACATAATTTTCAGTTTTCCATATCTGAAGGTGGGTTTTTCCCCCTTTTTTCTTTTTTTGCAATTTAGATGACCTTTTTGGAGGATTGGGCATCTTTGGATGAAGACCAATTGATTTCTTTGGTTGGAGCTATTGAAGCTCTGAAGGCTAGCACTCTTCGTCTTCCAGTTGTCGGAGGAGCCTCTGTATGTAACTGGCTTTTTTGTGACAAAATTCTCTCCATTGATCAATATTTCCATTTTCGGGAAGTATTACGATCATCTAATAAGTAGATAGGTTTCCGTTACTTTGTTTGAATAATCACCCGTATTCATCGTTGGCAGGGTGAAGTCCAAAGCTTGCAGGAAGCTATTAGTTCAGCTGTCGAAATTATGCAAGCAATGGCATCCTCAGTACATCTACTTCTCCCAATGGTAATAATTTCATAAATTAGTCCAAAATCTGACATTTAGCAAATTAAGAAGAGATGAACAAGTTTCACAATTTATGCGGTTGTATCAGGTTGAGGAAGTGAATTCTTTAGTGAGTGAACTTGCAAAAGTGACCAAAAAGGAGAGAGCTTTGCTCGAGCAATATACAGACTTCGTCTCCCGTTTAGCAGCCATGCAGGTATGTATCATATCCGTTTCTCTCCTTGATAGTTAGTTCATCATGACCGTCATTGATAATTTACTTTTGAGCTAACATTACAGGTGAAAGACACTAGTCTGAGAACACACATAGTACAGTGTAACCGTGTACGAAGAGCTAACAGTAACAGCGGTTGAATTTTTAGACCTAATCGAGGCAGCGTTCAAAGTAAAATCGAAACGGGGCCAGATGGCTGACGACTAATCTTCGATTTCTTCATTTGGCATTTTTTTGGTAACACATTGGTTTCTTCTGTCCTCTACCTCCAGGTATTTTATTAATGTTACAGGAAAATGGTCTTTTAATCTCACTGACTAGCTAGTAGTACACATGCACTTCTCTCTCTGTCTCTCTCTCTCTCATGGAGAATGGAGAGCTTTTGTACATATATAATGTAATGTTCTAACTGTAACGTCGTCGTTAAGGAATTCTTGCTTAGTTGTATATGCTATTTTTATGTGATGCATTGTTCAACACGTAGTCACACACACACACACACACAACACAAACACAAGGCTTTTAATTATTTAATCTTTATGCTATGGAGGCCATTGTTATGCCCACATAAATTTGGAAAAAAAAAAGATTCTAAATAGTTATGGGTTATCTGTTTTTTTTACCTGTTGTGATGGAGATTCCGATTCCACCCTGTAAATTATATTGTGCTGCACTTTTTCTGCACCTTTACATGTAACATGACCAAAAGGTGTGTGTGTGTGTGAAAAAGTTTAGTTGATTAATTTACATTATGAGTTGTAATTTGCGGTGAAATCATTCGTTCTGGCCCACATACTTTACACTATTAAAACTGGTCATATCGAAAGGGTAATTAATAAATTAATTAATTATAAAAAAACTCCAAACTATTGCTATGTTAGTAAGTACTACTTCACATTTTGAGTATTGACGATTACTATTCAATTATATAACTCCATATGAATAATTTATTTCAACCGAAACAATTCAATAATTTTATCGACCCACAAAATCAAATACAACTGTTCAAAACTATTAGAAACTCAAATAATAATAATAAAAATGTTCCCTATAGTTGGTTACTCCACAAAGAACTGAGTTTAGTTGCCAGTTTTGCACTCTTGTAATCGTCTCTGAGCTGAATAAATCTGCATTTGCAACCCAAAAAAAATAATAAGGATAAAAATGAATAATTGCAGTTGAGAATATGGATTTACCAGACCGGGAAATAAACATGTATAGCACCTTTTTGCATCTTTTTTGATACTCGGGGTTCCCTCGAAGAGAGACGAAAGACTTTCAGGTGCGACAATGAAGATGTTTGCTAGACTGGAGATGGTTTCGCACGAATCAAGAGAAATGTCGAATATTAGATTGTTTCTTTGACTTGTTGGAGAAGAAGATGTGAAGATTTATACAAGAAAATTACTTACATGCCCAACAACTCAAACTTCTCGTCTACTGTTGGAGCATTGAAACCACGAACAAAATCTGCGTACTCTGTTATGTCACGCTTAAGCTGCAGTCCTCCACTGCAGGAATTACGTAACAAGGCAGTTCAAATGAAGGAAAGAGAGAAGGGGGGATGATGGAAGAAATGTGAAAATCATAAGACGTTATGCAAGGCATTCTTAAATCTAAATGGCAGTTTTTACCATATATGTTTATCTCCCCCTACTTATCTCTTCGCCTATCTGTTGATGAGTACAAAGGTATATTTATCATGAGATGAGTAGGAAGTGCATAATTCAGTAATGGTTCGTATCAGACATATAATCACTAGCATGTATGAAGCTTAATTATATGCATACAATGTATTTAAAAAAAGAGACGAAGAACTACCTCCAATTGAAAGTGAATTTCTCCCAATGGCTCATTAGTCCCTTGTGCAAGCGATTTCCCTGTAACGATTATCACATAATTACCAGTTTAGAATGCTTATTCATATTATATACTAGGATATTGCACTTCCAAAACCTGGTGCAATAGTCATATCTAGGCCTAAAGTAATTATCACTCTAATAATGTCAAGAATTTTGGCCATATATACAATAAATTTACACTGTACATTATGCTCTAAAAAAAGTAAAACATTATAAATTACCAGATTGCTACGAATCAAGCGTAAGCCATGGGAAACTCTCTCCTTACCAGTTCAGTGAGGAACGCCTGTTTGTTCAAGCCTTCAAGAGCTGTGAAAGCAGACTCGAGCACCCGAGAAAGATAAGCAATAACCCTGAAATTTATAGACAAATGAGAACTTCAGTATAGAAAGAAGCAATAGCCCTGAAATGTCAGACGAATAAAAACTTCAGTATAGAAGCAAGTGGGACTTGGAGTCAGACTGAGAATACGATGAAGTAGAAAAAATATCTTTCTTTTAGGTAAAAAGAATACTCTTCAGAAAGAAAAAAGGGAGGAAAACAAGAAGAAGCAAGCGCATGGGAATTCAATAGAGGCTACAGACAACTCTCGATTGACATTGTAAGCAGAAAATCAAAAATGGCAGAGCTTTCACACCTAGTGCAGGCATTTGTTGGTCGGTGATCCGGACCAAGGCCATCATCAGATGATCGGAAATCTGCAGCTTTCTGTTCAGCTGATTGTAGCCGCTCAACCTTACAATAACGCAATAGACAAATAACACAAATTCAAAACTAAAACCAGATAGACTAGCTTGTGAAGTCGTACAGAAATTCAACTCTTAGCAAAAATCAGAGCATCATAATTAAGAAGAATTACAGTACTTACCTCAGCCATCACTGCGTCAATGCACTGCTGAAGTCCCTTGTAAGCAGCAGCTTCTGCGTCGGACATTGATGATGCCATTTCTTCACAGGCAGCAGCATGTGCACCATCCACAGGCAATAAAAGTTGAGAAACAGAGTTTGCAAAGAACTGCGAAAACACAGATTAAAAAACAAACAAACAAACTAAGATTTGTCATAACTTCTATAATAACATCAAGAGACATGATTGAGAACAAGAAAATGACATACTTGTTGAACAATAGCAACACTACTTCCGCACTGCTGAAGAGCGAGCATAAAAGATTTAATACTGCTTTCTCCAGCTGCAGCAGCAGCTTCACCCTATATATTACCAATTCATTCCTCATATTAAATGTGTAAGAAACAAGACTGCTAAAAAAGTTCATTTTGCTTAAATTATCTTGCATAGTGCAACCATCTGCAACACTCGAGAAAGCTAAATGCGGAGTATATATATTGAGTGCTTACAGATGTGGCTCCTGCAACTCTTCGACCTACACTAGTTCCTAGAACAAACCGTTCCCTAGATGCTGCAGCATCGGTCAGGCTTTCTCGAGCTCTTTCAAGGCCTTCTGTTATATATTGGCTGACCTGAAGAAGGAAAAGGAAAATGTAGGAAATAGATAATAAAATAGTTCATCTTACACTGAATACAGAAGGAGAAGGAAACTGAAATACTTGCCTGCTTTAGAAGGCATGTGAAAACAACTCGAACATTAGCTGCAAGAGTAGTTGGCTGCATGATAGCAAGAGAATAATCAATTATTAACTAAAGCTTGAAACATTTTTTGCAATCATTTAATAGACTATCTCACAATGTCTAGACTCAGAAATTGTCACCATGAATAGTCACAGTTTGAATAATTGATTTAAGAATATCAAGCAGTGGAACAAGATATACCTGTGATGAAAACAAAGTACATCTGGATATGGCCTCTTCATTCCAGTGTACAAAGTCGTTAACAACTGTGGCAGTTATCTGGTGTTGTGAAGATGCAATGGACGCTCCCCTGGAACGCCCAATTGTGCCCCTTGATTCAGATGAAGGCTGGCTTTCAATGCCCAGTTCCTCCATCTGCACCATTTTCATTTGCAGTCATTTGAGAAAACAATGCATCAAGCCAGTAAGTATATGAATTATGATAATGGCCACTGGGTCGGAAGGCTCTCTTTCTAAGGCAAGAGAGGAAGACAAAAAAAGAAGATCAGCAGTTTAGGACAGACCTTTGCCTTATACAGTAGCCTAAGAGAAACCTTTTCATACTCTATGTATGTATCTTTGTGGGGAAGAAAAAGAGACTCTGTTAAGCCTGCACAGAAAGATATGAAAAAGTTTATATTTGTGCTATCTGCATCATCTGGTAATTTTCTCATCTATTTGGGCAGCTTCAAGTAGGTATTGTATCTTACCGAATTATGTTCTCTTTGTCCTAAAGAAAAAAGTATATCAATATATTGTCTTCACAGATTAAAGGATCGCTTGACTTCTAATACTATAATATTTAGAGCATGGGCTTTTCTCCTTTGAATTTGTATCTACTTCCATATAATCTGGTACAATGAATTCACCATGTGCTTAATTCACCATGAATGAGGTATGAGGTATCAAAGAACATTTTTTTCTGAATTTACTAAGAATATTCCTTGTGCATGATCCATACCCAAGAAGCTACCACGTCACAACAAAAACATGCTTCCGAGCAGAGGCTGAGGTTAGTTGATTTTGAGAACTTTATAATATGTACCTTCAACATCTAAGTCACCGCATCCCACGCTACGCAAGTCTTTAGAAAGTTCAAGTGTTTTCTCATATGCCACTGCTAGCATTCTCAGGTACTGAGGGAATTATTGGAAGTTGTTAATATTTTCCCATGGTGAACTCGTAATAGAATTTGCTAGCTGCACATGTGACTCACTAATATAAGCCCTCCTTCTTCCTTGGAAGGTGGATTCACAAGAGATGGTTTCAGCAAGAGCTTCTCAAGAAGATTAGGAACTCGATCTTCCATCACACGCTTCATGTGAAACAAAGTATCAAAAAATCAATAATCCTATGATCTAATTGGAACGGATGTAGACGAACATCAACTAAAAAAAAGAGTGGAATTCAACATCATATTTGAGAAGTCAGAAACATATACAAAGCATGTTCAAAACTATCAATGACTTTGATTTATCAAAATTTAATAAGTCGTGTTTTAGTTTAACAAAGGACAATGATTACATGCAGCAAAAATCCTTCCAGATCTCACGTTTTCACAATGACATTTTTCAGTTTTGGAGTTTATTAGATTTTCCTGCTTCAGATTCTTTTAAGTTACAAATCATTTCCAAAAAAAAAAAACACTTCAAGACCAGCCTTCACCATACCGACTTAAAGAATTTAGCTGCACCACAGGCAGAAAAGAATGATATCTTCTGTGAATGCAAGAAAAAATGTGTCAAACCAGAGTACCTGAACCAATATCGACATCACATCCTTGGGGAAAGGAAAGACTGCTTTTATGGTTGCTGCTTCTTTCCGTACAGTATCTGCAAGAAAGCTGTAATAAATCAAACAAAAAGTTTAAACCGAACTCATTCTGAGATGATTTGGAGTTTTCATACCTGTAATTTCATTGAACAATGAAGAGAGCCCTTGCCCAACATGGCTAGGATTTGGCTGAGATCCAGGCTCACCAAGAACCACTTTGACATCAGCATTCATGACCTCCAAATCAAACATTGGACGTAACCCTACATAGTGTTGCATAACACTAGTGCCCCTGTTGAACTGAATTTGGAAGAGAGTAAAAAGAATGAAAGTAATTTACAGCCATCACTAGTAATATCTCAAGTACACAAATAAGCCGCCATATGCATACATGGGGAGGATTGCGCCGTAGAACACAGAGATGCTTGAAGGTAGATATCACAAATCTATGAGACCAAATACCCACCCCTTTAAAAGAGGCCAAAACAGATGACAATATTATAATAATGAAGGAGATGATGATGATGATGATAACACTTAAAAGAAGACAACAAATAGCTAACAGAATAAAGTATCTTCTGAGGTTGTTGACTACTTTATTCAATTTTTGCAAACATGATTCAAATACTTATAGATCTTGAACAGAGCTCTCCATTGCAACAAGACCCTGATCAAACAAATCACCTGCAACAATATCATTGCACATTCTGCCATTGCAGCCAAATTCTTTTTCTGTGAGGCTGCGTCAAATCTGGATAGCAATTTATTTTCCAGCTCTGCACAGAAATTTAGAATTGAATCAATTATCACTGGAATAATCCAAAAATCAAAACTAAGCAAAGGTGACATAAGATAAAATTTGGTGTGACCATATGACATATCTCAAATGCATATTCCTCCACATAACAGAAATGTGTGGCGAGTTTCATTTAGATATTCAAACATTTTGTTAGTCCTTTGTTTTCCATATAAAATTCAATATAACAAGAAAAAGCATCCAGAAATATTCAAGTTTCAAAGTCGAGTTAAATGGTTTTCAATTAAAATATAAAAAGTATTTAATTTTTTTTATTAATAATAGCAAATAAAGCATTATATGCGTGTGATGTGACATTATTAACCAAAGAAATTCCAATATGGATTATAGCTACATAGGATCTGAATCTAAAGTAGAAAACATAACTGTTGAATGATTCATCCAGATGCATTTCACAGGAAATACCTCGTGTAATTATTTTCAACAACTTACAAGCAGTTTTATCCCTGCATCTTGCCCAATCTCACCTTTAAAAAGCAGTTCCCAATAATTTTCCCAATAAAAAACATGGTATATGGTTCTTCTTTACTTTTATTATCAACTAAAAGATCAGTCAATATAAACAATACCATACCATTGCAATATTCCTGGAGATTAGCAACTGCCACTTCCAATCCTTTGCTTGCTG
Source organism: Mentha longifolia (assembly GCA_001642375.2). Taxonomy (NCBI): domain Eukaryota; kingdom Viridiplantae; phylum Streptophyta; class Magnoliopsida; order Lamiales; family Lamiaceae; genus Mentha; species Mentha longifolia. The sequence goes on along the minus strand of CM038120.1, from coordinate 23,843,743 downwards.
TCGCATTTCCTACAACTGATGAGACCGCCATGCCTTCTCTTCCAGGGTCTTCTTCGGCAAATAATCCTATATTGACATTAAAAACCAGACTTTTCATCCTTTGTATTCAATAAGGAAACATAACTCGGAGTTCATGAATAGGAGGCTAGTCCCAGTTCCTGAACATGGATTTATTAACTCATGACACGGTGCTAAAGAAGGATAGAGAAAAGAAATTCCAATTCTCAAGGGTTTCATCTTACTCAATTTTTGCGCAATTGATGCAGCCTCATCTACCCGTCTATCATCCGAGAACAAAGGTGAGAGACTTATTAATTCACCAGGACTGCTATTAAACTCCATCAGGTACTGCAGGATAAAAATCACTGAACATTAATGAAGAGGGACTCTACATTGCTATTCATCATTAGTAAAGAGGCACTTACCCACTAAACAATAGTAGCAGAAACCTAGAGGTACTTTATGACCTTCTTATAAAAAGTTTACCTTGATAAGATCTATTGTTTGACTGGCAGTTTCTCTCTGGGTGTCCGCACTCTGGCGATAAAGAATGCCAAAAATCAAACATTAACTCCTAAAATTCAGACAGTATTTGCCAAGATATGCAAGTAACACCATAAGTGAAATAGCAATAGAAGAAGTAGCATGAAGTGTTAGATCAGTTTTACAGAAAATAAACCACCTTTACTATGTTTGGAAAATAATCTCAAAGCAATCATCAAACAATAAATTATAAACAAAAATTAGGTCATTCGGAGTTGCTTAACATTTCACCTGAAGATGGTCCCCTATCTTAGCAGCAGTTTGGCCAACACTAGATATGCGGGAATCCAACCTTGCAAAACTATCAAACAGGCCATCAACACGTTTTTCCAGCTGTGCATCACATAGGAAAAAAAACAAAAGCAAATAGCTGAGTTGCACTTGCAATCATAAACGTAATTATACAACAAGTTCAGTTGTCATCATTCTACAAAAAAAGGACACGCATGATACATACAATGGAATGTCTAAACGGGTTAGAGAAACTGACCTCAAAAAGTGTCTTACGGTGCTTAAAATCTTGACTTGCCACGTCCTTCTTGAGATTATGGAGTTTCCCATCAATCTTTGGGCAGGCATCAACATTAGAAAGGTGATCAAGTAAACCAAAACCAAGAATTCATCACTATATTGAAACTTCTTACCTGCTTCCTAAGATCAATCAGCTGAGTACCAGAATTCTTGAACAAAGATAACAGAGCATCTACTTCAGGAAACAATGGGCTTAATACTATTCCTTGCGAGAATTTCGAGACATCAGATTGAGTTCGTGAATGACCACTTGGCACAACATCATTGACACTAAATCCTTCATATGCATCCGTTATATCTTCTAAACAAGATGGCAAGAGCTGGTTCACTAACTTCCCAAACAATGCATCGAATGAAAAGTCACCCTACATAATTCAGAAAAGCACGTGGTGGAGCAGCTGAATCAGCTTCAATTCACTTAGATAGGCTCAAGATACATACTCAAAACACACACTGGAGGCCTAACCTTGAACTCATCGATGTTCAAGATTATTGGATTGGAACCAGTGCTTGTACCATCATTAGTCTCCTTCATCTGAGACAAGAGCAACATATGAGAATATCAAGTATGGTTTGGTCATTACTGACTAATGAGCAAATGAGAATTGATTAAAAAAATAATGTAAATATATTGCTATAATAATTTTGGCAGTAAATCAAGCACTATAATTATTGCCAAGTTAGTAGATAAAGTGCTACAATAACTGGCTCAGCAGAAGAATGTCAGTTCAACATAACAATTTATAAATCCCAAACCAGAGGAGCAATCAAATCAAAAATCCAAACTTCGAGAGATGGACTTTAACAATGTAAACCGAAACGGCGTATAGAGCTAAGAAAATGATCTTAACCTGCCTCATAATTATACACCCTATATTTTTGACAAACAACCATAGACAGACCTTTGGTGAATCTGTTTTGTCTCCCGCTAAAATAGCAAGTACAAGGACACTACTAGCTTCAACTTTTCTTTTTTCCATTTTTTTCTATAACTTCTTCTCATTTTATATGCAATAACAAAGGATGAATGCAGCTGCACATACATTTATAAAGCTTTAGAATTTTTACGAGTTACAGTCTCATAGAACCCAACGAACCAGGCGGAAACTATTTAAGTACTTGAAGCATTATCAACTTGAATTTGGGCGATCACAGCCCACACTCGATTTTCAATAAGAATCCCAACACTAACCGCTTCTAATAGTGCATGACAGAATCCCTCGTCCCAATCATGACACTCAGAGCCGCTAATAATAAGAAATTGAACAACTTCACGCGCTCAAAATTATTCGAGACTCAGAAAAATCACAATGTCTTCTTCGAAATGGAAACCTCAGAAATATAAGGCTGCATTCAAAGCGAGGAAACATCCAGTCAAAAACCTAACTGTACGGCCGTCGACGGTGGTTTTGAAACGGCGGGAGCTTTACGGTAGGGACGGGTACCAAATTACAGCAAAATTTGCCGCACGAAGTGTTGCATGTTAATGATTAGGCGCCATACTGTAAATCTGAATCAAAGAAAGGAGAATTTAAGAGATAGGAACAGAATTTTGCGGAAAGAGTAGCGATTTCTGGAAAAATCTGAGCAGCTGAAGAAATTGTTACCGAATTCGGAGCAAAGTTCAAGTGTTGGGTTACGTAGGGCGAATTTTCTTCAACCGTTGCGCATGAAAAATAGCATCAATTATTTTGACCGTGGTGGTGAGTAATTCTATTAACGGTAAATCTAGTACTACTATTTACTGCCGTGATTTTTTTTTTTTTTTTAATTTAAAAAAGGGTAATTGCATAAATAAAAAAAAGGATGGTACAGACATATGAATCCGGTACACTACCAGGGGGTACAACGGCTCAAAAGGCGAAATGGAAAAACGAAGCTAAAACAAGTAGGCTTCAGAGAGAAAACGTGCAGAAAACAATAAATAACACACACCCAGAAAGAACAAAACATATGTTACACGGATAGCTCACTCCCGTGACCAGCGGGCCGTGATCTATCAATGAACATATGTCAATCCTAGGGGAGAGAGAGAGAATGAGGTACACCGTCTAGGTAAACCTAGAATGGTCCCTCCACACACCCACAAAAACTAAACACTAGTACATGAGTCATACAGTAGGTGCCCGGCAAGTGCCAGGAATAATGAAAAAATAAAACAGAAAATAAAATAACCCTAACTAGTGTTAATGTCCATGTGGGACATCACAACATCAGCCGGAAGAGAGAGTAGAGAACACGGTAGACGTCCAGCTTGATCCCCTTGATAATCTCACGCACTGCTAGGGTCTTCCCCTCTATGTAGAGGCTATTCTGGGCGTACCACAAGTAGCTCACAGTCGCACCCAGGGCAATCCATTTGGCCTTCCTAATTATGCCTGAGTCAGCCTTCTCCTGTTGGAACCTCCGAATTGCACTCGGGATGGTTGTCGTCTGATGTGTTGTCTTCAACCACGTATCTCAGACCAAATCGGCACAGTTTGCTCACACTTGAAGAATAAATGGTCATTTGTCTCTTCAGCCTTGTTGCAAAGCATGCACTGTCGAGGAATATCAGAAAACCTGAGACGATCGAAAGTCTTCAATCTTCCTTGAATGGCAAGCCACAACGTAACAGAGAACTTTGGGGGAATATAGGAACGCCATATAGCCTTGTGCCAGAACTTCTTCTCGCCTTTGGCCCTAAAGTGTTCGTACTGCCGTGATTTTGTACTCCGTGTTGTTACAATTCATATGAAGATTAAACACAAAATATTGTTCTTTCTTAGAGAAAATAAATACTCCCCGTGTTAATTTTTAGATAATTTTAAAATTTTGTGATGATTGATTTAAAATTGAATTTTTTTGAGTTTAGTTTTTTTTACAAGGTACTATGAGTGTTGTAGTATCGTGTAAAAAAATTAATCTCCAAAAATTCAATTTAAAATCCATCATCACGAAGCTCCAAAATCATCTAAAAAGTCAACAGGGTCAGTAAATGGAGGACAGATGGTGTATAAAATATTCACTAATAAGAATTAGAGATAAATAAGAGTAATTGACATTTTTTTTTCTTTATTTAAAGGAGGAATCCATAATGTTTCGTCATTTCTCGTCAGTGGTGACTCAAATTTCTAACCTCTTGGTCGGAAATGAAGCACGTCTTACCAATTAAGCTACGCTTATGTTTTTAGCTTTTAATGAAAAAAGAAAACAAACAGTAAATTTTAATTCAGACATGTCACCAGAATTTTACAATATAAAGATAATAGTATTACTTTCCCTAATCCTATTGATAAACATGAAACCAAGATTAGTGGCTTTAGTAATAATGTATATTGATAGTTAAACTATATCTTTTAGATTATATCTTCACTTTGACAAATAAAATTAAAAAAATAAAAAAAACACACACACACACACAAACAAACAAACTGCTGATTTTCACAATTTTAGTGAAGATAACTTTTTTCACTGCTAGAGAGCATCACAGTAACTGGATTCTTCCATAGTAGAAGTAGCATTTACTGAACTAGTCTACATTCTAAATTCTCAACTTAAAATAGAAGGCAACTAATCTTGTAATAACATGCTAAAACCAGTGGAAAATAGAATCCCAAAAAGAAAAAGAAAAAAAGAGAAGTCTAAAATCAGATATTCCTCCAACTTCTAAGAAACCGAATGCCTCACTTTCCTCGTGGGCGTCGACTTCGCCTCGTCCCCGACGCTCTCCGACGAGTCCGACCCACTGTTCTCGGCCTTGCTCGACCAAATCTTCGAGAAGATCCTCTTCGACATTATCAACCCCTTCATCTTACTGATGGCGGCCCTCTCGACCTTGTTCTCCTGCATGGCTCCGTTCCCCAGCCTCAAGGCCGAAAGCTCGCCTCTGAGGGCACGGAGCTCCTCGGATGAGGCGACGGCGTCCCAGTCCTCGTCGGTGTTGGTGGTCTGGGACCTGGAGCTGCCGTAGTTGAGATCCTTGATAGCCTTGGGCAGGTCGGGAGTGCTGCTGCCGGAGGAGGCGGAGGCTCGGACCTGCTCGAAGAAGAGCACCTGCACGACCACGCGGAGGGGGAGCCGCTCGTTCTGGACTGCATGCATGCAGGCGTCGGCCGATAGCTTCTTGCAGTCCATCAGCCGGCAAATTCTCTTCCGGTCACTCTTATTGATCCCCGGATGCACCTGCACGATACGTATGGTTGAGTATTCGAAGGATTAAATGATTATACGAGCTCGAATTTGGTCGAGTATTCGAAGGATTACCTTGAGGTACGTATCAATGGCGCGATACAGGGCGTCGTGGGACGGTCGCAAGTAGCTCGACACCATCTCCGCAATCTCAGTGAACGAAGAAAGCGGTAGGTCCGGATCCTTCGCGATCTCTGCAAGGTAACCGTCTACGAGCTTTGCCACCATCAGCTTCGAAGCCTCGGACAGAATCCCGGGCCTCCTCATCTCATGAATCTCGCCGCTGTTCTCTATCTCAGCCTCGGCGTTCTCATCCTGCGTCACAAATTCTTGGAGTATCTTCTTGAATACATCGACATCGTACATCATTTCTTCCCCATCGGAAGCTCGAATCAACAGATCACTCACAGAAGCCTCCTCCAACTGACGGCCGATTCTCTTTGCGAGCTCCGTCTTCACCGTTTCTCCCGAATCAGCTGAGATGGCAGCTTTCAACAACTTGAGCAAGAAACTACAAGAAACGCTGCCCTTTTCTGAAGGCAACAGCCACACAATTGTGTCTAAGATGGCTCGATACTTAGCCATATCATTTCCTTGGATCACGTTCTTACCCGAGCCTGGTAATTTACGGTAAGCATAAGCTTTCAAAGCCTCTCCAATCACTTCGTTAGATACTATTTCTTTACTTTTAACAGCCATGATCACACGCTTGAACAAATCTATCTCGAGCTCACACAGATCCTCGACCCACCAATCATTCGGAACCGCTCGATTTCTGAGGCCGTTCCAACTAGGGTCGTTCCCATTCTCCTCGGCAATCTTCTTCCGATTGTATGTATACGACCAATCCACCTTAGATACGTGAACGGACGCCTTTGAAGCAATTGCATCGATGCACTGGCTGATGATCTTGAGTTCCTCGGGCAAAGCAAGCATGGATTTCGTGGTCTGAAGAACAATGATTGAGTCCTTCCAGCTCCTGAAAATGACAGAGTTCAAGAAAACGTCAACCTTGTAGATGAGGTTGCCTTTCTCCACTGCTTCGTGCATCTCGAGATACTCAGAAGCACAGCGAGTTGTGACGACGTTGTACGCGTTTAGGGTTACAGTCATCCCATAACAGAACTTGGCACAGACTTCGAAGGCACTTGCGCCCCCTGGTATATCATCAATGGTGATTTCATCGCCATTTCCCTCGTTAGTAGAAGAAACCAACTTCTGTAAGCGTGCACTTTTCGAGAGAAGAGGAAACTGCAGTGGATATATAAGCAGTATATTAGTCTTCGGGTAAGCTACAAAAACTACTCATGATATAAAACATCAATTTATAAGATTTCATATATATCTATTAAGTTAAGATGATGATTGCATAATAGGCAAACGTAATTATTCTTTAGCGAATAAATATACGTAAGATTACCATACCTTGTGTAGGTAAAACTTAGTATCACCAACGTGAACAATAACATCCGTTGCCAACTCACTAGCCACGTATCTGCAAATAAAATAAAATAACGAATCATGTTATGGCATTTCGCCTGCAGTAAGATGAGTAGCCAGACAGTTTCATCCACCTTCATAAATCTCAAAACCGAAATTTAACAATTTAGGCCATGTTATCATCACCGTTGAAGTAGAGTAAATGACAATCTCAACACTTGCGTTAGAGTGGATTGAATAGAAGATCCCTCTTTTGAGATTTTGACCCAGAAAAATCTACTACAACCATTCAATTTTTTTTATATGCATCAAACTCTAAAAAAATAATCTAGTGGTGTGTATATCTTGAGAGATGGATAGCCTCAGCTGAAAACACATATATTTCCTCCTAAAAAGGGCTTAAAGACGAATAAATCGTGTGCATCGACAAATCATTCAGCTAAATAGGGATGAAGCCACGCCAGAGCTTATGAAGTTTAGATACAACCATAACCGATCCTTTCCAAGATGGTAAATACATAACATAAAAAAGGCCCAATACTTGAAAAGGCTAAAATAAATTACAGGCAAAGGCATAGAAAGCCAAACAATAAACAAAGCGAGAGACTGAGGCGACTCGAGCAAACACATTCAAGATCAATAAGAAAACATAAACATCAAAGCTATGAGGAAGAAGATGAGTGAAGATCTAACCTGATGCTGTTCCCATCAGTCTGAAAGGTATCAGGCTTGGATCCAAGCTTCATAAACTTCATCCTTCCCACTCAAAGTGATCTATCCCACCTCAAGAAACAACAAGAACAACAAGAAAAAAGACAATGCTTCCCCACTACTCAACTGAACACAGCGAAATGCACTAGGCCCGATTGACTTTCGAGCATCCCCAACTATCCGACAGGGCCCGAATCGAGGAAGAGGAAGGCCTTGAAATGGCAAAGTGCGCAAGCCCTAGGAGTGGGGACCAATTTTCTCAATATGGCCAATTTCTTGGACTTCAGAGAGGAGGTTAGAAAAAAAAAAGTGATGGGATCTAAAAGAGGTGAAATGAAAGGATATATGCTTCGTATGACCGAATCTTGACAAACCCTCTGGCCAAGAAGCAAACTTTTCTCACTTTCTAGAGAGAGAGAGAGGGATAGGGAGAGGGAGAGAGAAAGAGAATAGAGATTGGGGTTTTATACAGATTCAGAGTTTTTAAAGAAATGGGATCACTTGAATGGGAAAAGAGGCTGTTTCCTTGGTCGGCGGCAGAGCCCACGGAGTCCGGAAGCACCTAGTCAGCAAAGGAGACATCACAAACAGCCTTAAACACTAAACTATTCCCCTAAACCAGAGCTCTCTCTCTCTCTCTCTCTCTCTCTCTCTCTCTCTCTCTCTTAGAGTTTCTTTAATTATATTCTACAGCATAAAGATTATAAAGATTTACAGGCAAGGGAAATGAATAAAGAAACAAGAAAAGGGGATCCTAGTGCTCATAAAAGGGGGGCTTCAAGTCCCTAATCTTCATAAAGAAATGAAGAAAACACAAAACATCAAACATGTGCACTATAATTACTGTGGCAGTTCAAGAATGAGGGAGAGAAAATTAAACCTGCAAACGGAAAACAGCATCTCGGTTTCAGATGAAATCAACCACCAAAACGGTAGACAGTGAGCATCTCTCCGTATAGCTTTTTTCAACTAGGGCTGCAAATGCAATTATAATAAAAGGGAAGATCGCTTAGTGCATAAGTTTTTCGAATAATGCAACATTATTAACAGTACTATACTATTAATGATAAAATCACCAACAAAATCTGAGAAGAAGCAGAAAATAGAATACCAGGAGAAGGACTAATGGCCATGTGCAGTAAATATCATGCAAGAATCCAAGAAATAAATTAAAAATAAAATTTGGGGAAAATTTTGATTTTGAGAATTTTGATTTTTATTAGTCAACAGACAGAACCCAAGAGCCACTCTCCATGTAAACAAAAGCCATGGATTTAGAAACAAGAAACCCACCTCAAATTGCACCAAATGTGAAGCAAGAGCTCAATACTATCTGGTTTTGGATAATATTTTTTCTTTTTTCTTTTTGTTTTGGGAAAAAGATGGAGGAGTTAAGAAATGTGGGGAGAAATAAATGAGCTCGCGTGCAGAAACTGAGTTCTAGGCAGAAAAGAAAAATCCTTTTGCACAAACACCAACAAAGAGAGGAATCAAGAAAATGGAGTCTTTTTTTTTTCTTTTCTTTTTTTTTTGGCAGAAATGAAATGGAGAACAGAAAAGAAAAATACTGGGATTCCAAAAGACAAGATTTGCTGCTATTTGCTCACCAGTTTAGCTGGAACAAGCAAAAATGCAATGCTTTGTGTGGAAGAATTACCCCTTTCCATTTATGAGCAAGGACAAAGCTTAAAGGTGAAAATACCTCAAAATAGGAGCATCATGTAATTAAACTCCAACTCCTTTTAAAACATTTATACCAAATATTCGGTTACATGTTTTTTACATATTGGCTTTTCTTGTATGCTATACTTTGTCTCAAATTTAATGTCTAAAATTTAATTTTTATTAATTTTATATTATTTTTTTCAGAAAAATACAAATAATGCGATACGGAGTATAATAAATCATAAAAGACAATTATAAGTAAAAAATAATTTATTTATTTTTAATTATATACTCTAATTTTAAATTTATTAACTCTAATACAACTAATAATAGTAAAATTAAATATTAAAAAAATTATAAATTTCAATTGGATAGGTGAATTCTTGAAAAAATCATAAAATTAAACCAAATCATTATTAAATAAATTTATTGAAAAAAATTGCATAAAACTTATGGAAATTATGATTTGGGAGAGGAGATCTCAAATGGTCTTTTCTTTGTTTCCATTCTTTACAAGATTAATACAAGAATTAAAATAGTTTATCCGTAGAATAGAAGTCGAAATTGGATTTTGTTTTTATTAATATTATTTTAGGATTTACTATTGGGTTATACTCCGTAATTTTTGTGAAATTGTATGATGATTTAGCTTATACTATGAAGCACGCCACGCTGACACCTAACTTTTGTTGCTCCCTCATTTCAATGTTTTGAGTGCTAAAATTGGCCCACATAAACCCCCTACCAAATTCAACTATTTAGTGTATCAAAATTCAAACCACGTACCCTTAATTTTAGACTCATTCAAATTAGGGGGAGATATCAAGAATTGTTATTATAAAATAAATAAATAAATACACGCTAAAAATTACGAGATATGTATCACACGTGTAACGGCGCATGTATATCTCATTAACTAAAATTTAACGTGATTAATATTGAAACAAAGCTTTACTACTAGAGCTAGGTCACCCTCAAGGATGGTAAATATATAAATATAATAATACATGGATAAAGAAAAATTTAAAAGGTGAATATTGCATGTTACCAGCTTGGTGAATCATGATGATAATGAAATATTCCCACAAAATATCTTTCATTCGATAGGAATATTCCATCTAATAAATGTAATTTGTAGCTTTTGTATGCTTAGGCGGTCACTTGCTAAATACTTATCCCCAATTTAAAAATCGTACTTCATTTATTATAATACAAGAAAAATATAATAATGAAAATAAAACTTAATTATATAGAAGTTTATGTAACAATACCTGAATCTCATAATAAAAAATGAAAAGTACTCACTTTTATAAATAAACAAATAACCCAAATTTATAGTAACTCTCTAAAATGCTCTTGAATGTAAACAAAAATCAACATGTTTTGAGGGAGTGGCTTGCAACAATTAAAAATGCAATTCACGATTAAAAAATTGAGGTGTAAGGCATGAAAATAATTGTTAAGGGGCAAAAAACTTATTCCAACACTTGAAAAATTAACAATCAAAAATACAATTTATGATTGAAAAACTAAGGTGTACATCATGAAAATAATGAGCCAAAAAAATTTCTCTTTTTTTTATCAAAAAAAAAATTGAGCCAAAAACTTATTCCACTTGTTGGAAAATTTAAACAACAATAATACTAGAATAGATACATGTTGAAATTTCATTCTCGATATAATGAGGAGAAAGAGGAATGGAAAAAAAAAAAAAAAAAAAAAATCGATCCTTCCAAAAAAGAAGTGTTAAAGTTATTCAAAAACATTTTAAAGAATTCCCATAAATTTAAGTATTTCTTATAGAGAATTATAAAATTGGGTATTATTTTTTTTTTTTAATCAGATTAGGGTATTTTACATGAATCTCACTCAAATGCCAACATAATAATACGCCATGCGATTTATTTGATGATTGATATAAATATGTCGAGAATTGTTATAAATGGGATGCTACCTCAATTTATTATAAATGAGATTGGTTGTTGGATTTGATCATTAGAAGATCACAACGGTCAAAATAAAATCTTGATCATGATCATGTTTACCTTTCCAATGTAGTATTACTCTATCTAGTGAAACTAAATCGTTTGCTTTTATTTTATTATTATTTTATAATATCAATTATCAAGTCTAACTATGGGCTATCTCACTTATCCTCGTATTGAGTTCTAGATGATTGTATTCTAATTATGGAGAATTTGCAAATTAAATCATGAATTGTTGTCCATTTAATTATCACAATCCCTACTTTAAAGTTTGCAATTAAATATACACAAAATTTGAATTTTTTGCAGTATATTAGGTCCTATATTCATGAAAGTGAAGTACATACAATAGCATGAAATAGAAATTAAAAGTCACATGCATTGATAAAGGTATAGAGTAACATGTATATATATAAGTTATTATACATAAATATACGGTAACATGAAATATTCTTCAACACTTATCATTAATATTAATATAAAATAAAGAGTTTTCAATATTCCTTCAAAGATCTTTCACATTATAGATCTTTGAGTTAGAAAATCAAAATAGATTACGTTGTCAGACATGGCAACCTTTGCAATAAATTACTTTGAATCAACATAATTATTAATAATTGCTAATAATTTCATGTTAAGGTTTTTGCTAATAATTATTAAAATTGAGACGCAAAATGAAAGTTTGAGGTAGTAGTAGTATTAGACATTGAAATCATGTCCTATTAAAAAAAACTTTTAATACATCTTTTTTTTAGATAAAAAAAAAGACCCTTTTTAAAGGGAAAAAAAAAATATTAATATCTCAGTCCAATAAATATTGGTCGTACAAAAAATTATTAAAATTGAGAAGAATGGATCTGAAGGTCAAGGCCTTAAATATAAAAAATAAACTGGTAAATACATTTAATGTAGTTTGACTGCGTCACTCATATTTTATAAGTTATCAACCTCTAATCCATGTGAATATCATATGCTATTTGGTTTCATTCTCAGATTTCAAATATTTAAAGATTATTGTTTTTTTTTTTTCCAGCAAAAAAGGATTATTGGTTTTGAATACACCAATGAAATACTACATCTTTACTACAAAAAGTTGTTTTTTTTTTTTGTTTTTTTTTTATTTTTTTTATCATTGGTCTCACAAAAGTCTACGTAAACTAACTTTTGCATACATCACGCAATGATACATAGCACAATTTCAATTTTCAAACTTTAAGTTTGCATGTGTTTTTCTTTTATACTCCGTATATCAATGTTATGTTTGTGTCTCAATATTTCCGGTTCATATTAATAATTTACAAAAAGAAAAGGTTAATATAATTTTTTACAAATGACGTCGAATAATTAGGTGTATATATTATGTGAAATGAAATATATATATATATATATATATATAAGCCGTAGGTTTTTTTTTAGAGGATATAAGCCGTAGATAATCAAGTATAAATCTTTAAAAAACTATATAAGCCGTACTTAGCATATTGTTTTATTTAGGTAATTTATAATTTAACTATCAAACTATTCAACTTTTCATAATTGTATTTTGATCTATATAAAATAATAATTAAATATCCAAACTATCAATATTTTTACAATTGTGTCTGAACTTTAACTTTCGAGACGAAAAACACATGTGAGAAGTCAAAAAAATAAATTGGATATTAAAGAAAAAAAACGACAATTATTATTCATGTCTTAGTTTTCTGCTTGTCCACGAGGGTTTTTTATCACCGAAAATTAAAGTGCAAAATATAATTATAAATTATAGTTTGAAAATTTAGTTGCTAATTGTATAAATTAATTATTAAAGCAATATTGTGAAAAGGTGAACATTTTAACAATTAAATTATAAATTATTATTTTATTCTTAGAATTAAGCATAATGTTTTAGAAACGTGATAACATGAAAAGCATGTAAAAACCAAAATCAAATACTAATAATACCAACATCTGCATATGCTTTGTCTATAAAATAAACAGAAATCAAGTATTGGAATCTCTTTGTTGTTCAATTATGAGTTTAAAAAGGGTTTGTCTATAAATAGTTTCGAGATAATAATTCAATTAATAATTAACAAGCTGTGGCTTCTTTTACAATTCAATATAGAATTCAAAAATAAAATCCTTAGTTCTCTTTAATTAACTCTTTAATTATTGTAATGAGAACAAAGCCTTTTATCACCAGATTTGCAGGGCCCAGTGCCATAAATACAGTGGGAAAGTGCTTATTACATCTTATATTATTCATTTCTTCTAAGTTCGCGAAAGCAGCTGCTTTTTATTTATTTATTTATTTTAGTTATTATTTTATTTATAGTGAGAATTTGAGTTCGAATACGTTGCATGTATGGGACATTGACATAAGTAGAGTCAACGAACTTATTACATCCATACTTCAAATTCCTTTTTCCATACTGTCATATAAAAATTTAGTTCGAAGGATGTTAAAATTAAAAATCTTATCCAAATGTATGAAAAATAAATAAATAAATAAATAAAATTTAAAAAAAATAAAAATTAATATTGCAAAATTATTTGGTGGGGTGCTCCCTCCAACTCTCTTTGCCTTCGCTACTATTAGTAGTTATATTACATAAAAAGTTATTTTTAATAGTGCATAATCAAAAATACTCAGCCACATTCATAAAATTCTATCAAATCTATTACTTTGCTTGAATGCAAAAAAAAAAAAAAAAGTTTGGGGAGAAAGTGGTTGGGTTTACACGACCCTCTCACACAATTGTACTGTTTATGGATTTCGTGCAAGACGAAGAAAAAATTAGTTTTAGCAACGATAATTAAGTATACACTAATGAAAAAATTACGTTTCAACGACATAAATTTAGGTATGGACACTATATTCAATTGCATCGGTATATTGCACATGCGAAAATTACGTTCCAACAACGACGACTAAGTATACAACTAAGAAAATACATTTCAGCGACGATAATTTAGGCATAGACAATATACTCAATTACGACACTAAAGTAAATTGTACATGTGAAATTATAAAAGAATAATACCAAAAGTGAGACTTACGACTGCAACAGAGCCTGCGACATGTTTCCCTTGACAAATTTTTGAAGCTGCATAAGACGAGTATTTCAGAGAATTCACTCTAATAATACGTAGATTTGATAGTGTTTTACGAAAATGCGTATTTTTTTATCACACACTATCAATGAATAGTTTTAAGCAAACCATAATAAACTCTTGTTACCATTAATCACAATACATATTCTATTTCTGTATAATTACTCCCTCAGTACCAGCTATTTATGTGTCGAATATATTCATTATGAGTCTATTGAAATGATAGAACGAGACATATATGAACAATCAGGACGGAGGGAATACTAATTTTAAAAATGCTTCAGCACCAACCAAGTGCATGTTAATGTCACATCAGTAATTTTTTAATTTAAAATTTAATTTTTTTTACACAATATTGCAAATAATGCATAACTATATGATGATATACGAACTCATACACACTAAATTAACTAATACTAGACAATCAGATTTGATTGTTCAAATTTAATTAATATACCTTTCACGTACATTACATCCAAAAATATTTGACTAATTTATTCACAAATGAAATTGGTTAAATGCTTGTAGTATAGTAATTTGTTGGACTCGTACAGTGCACATGGCCACATATGGGGTGCGTATTCTTATGTAAGTAATGATGATAGCTTCATTGATTGTTTTTAATTAAACCACAATTTGCGAATTAATTATATTAGCCCACTCTTGTAAAGATGCTATACTCGCAATTAATATTTTTAAACTGTTGGTTTTAAGTGTTGGCACGTTGCCAGGAAAATCATCACATGAAGAATGGCATTATTAATATCAAATTAAAATGTTCCTTTTCTTTTTTCCGATAATATTTTCAATTTCTACAAAGAAAATAGCTTTGAATTAATATTAACGACAAACTAATTTCAATTACTTTCTGCGGAAATGTTTTCCTTCTTAGGCGGCCCCCGATGCCGCACCCAAATTTGTGGGATCTCTCCTACTTTCCGGTGGAGAAATCTCACTCCCGAAGAGATCCCAATATACGGGATTTCTCCGGAATCTCTCTTATTTTTTTAATATTTTTTTAATTCTTTTTATTTTAATTAATATTTCAATTAATTAAACTTAACTATCAACCAAAATATTTAAAACTAATTTTATTTATTAAATTAAAATAGTAGACATTACATTAAAAATAATTAAACATCAAAATAAATAAAAATAAAACACACAACTTAATTTTAGTCAACTCGACCCTACGAGTCCAAATTCTTCGATCAAATTGTTGATGAGGTTTCCATGACGGACTGAATCGCGCATAGTGAATGAGCGTTCAACATACTCACGAAAGGATGTCGGACCTCCTCGCTCCACTGTAGGCCCGCTGCTTCCGGAGAAACCCATTGCGTCACCATAGGCCCTTCGTTCTCGATTATCATATTGTGCATGATGATGCAAGCATACATAACATCTTGCATATGATCGAGGAAGTATAATCTCGACGGGCCTTGGATGATTCCCCACCGCATCTTCAGTACGCCAAAAGCCCTTTCGACATCTTTTCGAGCCGACTCTTGCTTTGCTTTGAAAAGTTGAACTTTGGGGTCGGCTGCGGTAGTTGGGCTTGAGATGAAAACGGGTCACTTCGGGTATATCCCGTTGGCGAGGTAGTAGGCCATGTTGTTTGATCATCCGTTCGCCGTGAATTGAATGGGCGGTGCTATCCCATTCACAACGTCGCTGAAAAGGGGTGACTGGTTGAGGACGTTATTGTTGTTGGAGCCCGCAACTCTGAAAAAAGCGTGCCAGATCCACAGATCGTAAGAGGCCACCGCCTCTAGGATGATCGTGGGAACCCCCTTATCGCCACAGACGTATTGACCCTTCCACGCATTTGGGCATTGCCTCCATACCCAGTGCATGTAGTCGATGCTACCTAGCATCCCTGGAAAATCGTGACGTTCCTCGTGCATACGCAGCAGTCTTGCGCAATCAGTTGCACCGGGCTTGCGCAAATAGTTACCTCCAAAAACAGTAACCATCGACCTACAGAAGCGCTTCAGACAATCGATGGTCGTGCTCTCTCCCATTCGCAGATACTCGTCGAGGTGGTCTGCCGGGCAGCCGTTTCTGAGTTGACGAAGCGCAGCAGTACACTTCTGAATTGCTGTGAAGCCAGACTTTCCAAGAGCATCTGGACGTTGACTGAAGAAAGGATCACGCGCATCCAGTGCTTTGACAATGTGCAAGAACAAGTCCCTCGACATACGAAATCGGCGTCGAAAGATTCTGTCGCCGTAGTAATCCGCCAAAGTAATCTGCCATCAGCTTGGCAGCACCGCCGACACGATTTCGCTCTATATAGGACCTCTGTGCCGGACGTCGTTGGCGCCTCGTGCTCGTCTTCTGTCATCTGTTGTTGCGATTCTAGTAAAGATTGGATCAGTTGGTGTGATTTCCTCAGTTGTTCGAACGCTCGTGGCACTTCGTCGGAGTCGCTCGAAGAACTCGATGAGAAAGACATTTTTTTGGGAATTTTTGGAGAAATTTGTGAAAAATTGAAGATGAATTTGTGTGTACAGAAGGAGAATTGTGTGATATGTGAGTGTGTGGTGTGGTGTATTTATAGGAGAAAATGGGAAATGAGCCATTTGTGATTCCAACGGCTAGCAAAATATATTTTTTTTATTCGCTGAAAATCGATTTTTTAAAAAAATAAATAAATAAATTAAGCCTTGCTGACGTCATTATATGATGTCAGCAGGCAGGAGCGCTCCCTAATCTCTCCTCCGCACCCGCGCCCTCCGCTCTCGTCGGCCCCAACGCGTCAGCAAGATCGATCCCGGGATCGCTGGCAGCGGCGGCGCGTTGGGGCCGCCTTACATGCGTGAATGAAAGTGTGCTTTGAAATGAAAATTTTAAACTAAATTAAAATACCTTTTTAATCTCATTTATTTATCCATATGTCGTTTGCGATCGCAATAGCGCTGTTTTTGTTGTCGTTTTAATGACAAAAATTATGTATTTCACTTTATTATGAATTATTAAAATATTTTTAAAATCGCTTAAATTTGTCAAAAATACTCACACAAGTTAAACGGCAATTGTATTTTTTTTCTATTTTGTTAGGGAAAAGCCAATTGATGAGAATTTAATCACTTGAATTTATAATTTAAGGGAAAATACTAAATAAATAAATAAATAAATAAAAAGAAGTACAATGATTGTTTGTAGCTTTATCAGAGAAAATTGAATAGAAGTAGATGAACAAGTCTGAGAAACAATTAATAAAAAGGCTATTATGCGTATGAGCAGTCTATAACTTATAGCTGCACTAGCAATAAACACATAGCCTCTTCTCTAATCAAATTCATTAAATTACCTTCTTCTTCTTTTTTCTACTTTTTCGGAGAAATTTAATTGAACTTTAACCTTTTGTTGTATTTTATTTAGCTTGTTGAACTTCTAAGATAAAAGCTTCAAATAAACTTCTAACGCTTCCTCCTACGATTTAACTAAATTCATTAAGTATTTTTAGGTATAAGTAAACTTGTAATATTAATAATTATTGACAAACATGTCATTCCGAATTCAAATCCTCTATTGCCTAACGGTATGATATCATCTATTGCACCGTTAGATGATTGTTATATATCCATAATATTTTCAAAATCACTCATTTTTTATTTGAAATATTTTAATTATGATGATTTTGAAACTATTGTAAACATGGCAATCAACTAACGATGTAATAGAAAATGTCACACTATTAAACAATAGATACTCCAAATCCTGTCATTCCCTATTTATTATCACTCCAAAATGGTTTTTGTGCCAAAAAAATGTCTTCTATTTATTCAAGTTCTCACCTGAGTGGAACTAAGAACTAAACACACTCTTTAGAGTCAATAATCCTAACGCATATCTCATTCCAACGTATCGTTTGAGCGTATCTCACCCAACACTAGTTTTTGTTCTAAAGTACGTTGGTAGCTATGTTGCATGAGTGCGGGAATGCGGGTGCGGGGACGATACGATTTGGATACACGGATACGGATTTAAAAATTTAAGGTGCGATTTGTTGATGATACGTCTATATATTTATATTTTATTATATATATCGCCCATTTTATAAAATTAAAATTTATAAATTAAATACTACTCAATTAAAATGAAGATTTCAATTAAACCCCATAAATTAAATACTATGTTGATTTTGTAGTGAATTTAAATTTTAGGACAATACATATAAAAAAAATATAAAAAACCCAAAATATAAAATTATTTTTAAAAAAACCCAAAAATATCCTAAACGCACCGGATACGCGTATCCTACCCATCGGATAGGCGTACCCTAATTTTTTTATTTATTTTTTATTTTTAAGATTCGTCTGGTGGCGTATCCGGTGCGTATTCCACGCGAATCGCACCCACACCCGTATCCTCCACGTATCCGATACTTCAATGTATAGAAGAATCTGTGCATTATAGATTGGTAGTGGATCTTATAAAATAGCATAGACCAAAATTTGTGGGCTTTGGACCCTTCATGAAGGCCACCCCAAATCGTATTAAAACATCTAAATTTAAGAAAAACCTAACATGTCTATTTCCCAATTCACGAAAGGATAACAACACCTGAAATCACAGAACATTATACAAACCAAGGAACACAGGAGAAATTCCCAATCCATTACAGCGTACACTTCGATCTCCATCACCGACATCAAATAGTATAAATGATGGATTCAACTACAAATTTTAGTTAATTTCTGTCTTCCTTTTAGCCCTTTTTCTCACCAGTAAAGAGCAGATAGAATTACGGAAACTCATTGAAAAATATAATTATTCCGTCATTATCACTGAGTCAGCAGCTTCGAATCACACGCGACTATCTTAACAGAGTCGACAGTTTCCTGGCCTTCTTCACTTTTGATCTGAGCATTTTGTAGGATAAAAGTCCAGACATTGTCACAGAATCTGTAGGTGTGAAGATGCCCCTGTTGAAAACACAAAGTACGTTATGAAATGAAGAAAAACTGGAATGCATATAACCATATGCTTCAACCTCAGAATCTTTTAGCTCCATAAGAAAGAAAGATATAGAGACCAAATCATTGACGAAATCCGTACAATATATAACTGTATATGTTGAGGGTGTAACAATCATCAAACTGGAGTTCAGAGAAACACATACTGAGAGAGCATGCTACCAAAGGAAAATATTTGGAACATCTTACATGTAAAACTCAATTATATTTTGTCAGCATGGACGGATCAATTTTATGAATTTAATTTCATTGCAATATATGATTACATATTTCGTACTGTTGATCACAATCAATGACCATAACATACTAGGAACTCATGTTAAAACCTCTGAACTCAGGTTCTCAATACCGAGAGATCACAGTGATTGACCAAAACATATATATATATATATATATATATGGGAGATTGACAGCAAATCAAAAAAGACGAAAGAGCAATTCCAGTACGACACTTAATTTAGGATTGCAATAATCCTTAATGTGACTTCCTGTATTCTTGTATTTGTATCCAAAACATCTAAAAGGAGAAACTATACAAGGACAAGAAATTGATAATTATCACTGGCTTCAGGCAGATTGTTTCATCCTCTACTGAACACAGCAAAAAAAAGTAAAAGAAAACTCGAACAAAAGAAATCAGACAGAAACTGAAAATACAATAGAAACAAACTTTGACAGGAAAACATTAGCAATCACTGAGTTAATTGTATAAATTGGGCTATTGGCTAAATAAACTTCACAGCACAAACACTGCCGCATAGGAACCGACCTGAACTTCTAAGAAATGCACTTGGGAGTAACTTTGAGTTTTTGAAGACTAAAAGTGATTTGCTAAGAACACCAATAAACTGACAAAAAATTTATAAGTTTAAGGCATTGACAATGTTAGATTCCAATATAAGACCAGATATCCAAACAAAAGAAAGTATAGAGAAACAACTGGAAATTAAAAAAAAAAAAAAAAAAAAACTACGAAAGGGAAAATGTAAAAAAACAAGAAACTCAAGCATAAGTATTCTCCTTACCTGCCTAACTATTACAAATAACCTTATTTGTTTGCTAAATAGAGAAATGATAAAATAATTGAACATATGGAATTAAATAACTAAAAAAATGTGAAAGCCCAAGCAGATCCACATCTATGAAACTTCCTAGGTGGTAAAATAACATAATGGTTATTTCAGGACTAGAGATTCAAGACCAATGCACTAATTCAAGTGAACAAATTAAGTTTGAGGCAATGGTGTAAGCAGTTTGTACTAGTAATGTAAAATAAGTAGGCCCCATCACTGTTCAGCATTCATCTCTATCAAACCCTAGCAATCGACCTATTTAGCATATGCTAATTTAGCTGTTAGCTTATGCTTGCAATTGTAACGGTGACACATTTATTTCACATATATAGAGATTGTTAAACACCATTCGCTTCTGATCTCTTGCACAGCGTTTTCCTTCTCACTCCTTGTGAAGCCAGAAAAGGAAGGCCAGTAATTTAAGTCAAGCTTTACTGATAATTCAACAAGGTCGGATCTCCATAATCAAACTCATAATCTGGTGAAAACAACATGCCTTCCTGAATCAGACGACTAGTAGAGCAACATAACAGAACAGCTTCCTGTGTTTTGCTACATCCAGGGAGGGAGAGTGCAAAGATTCTATCTTCTTGACTAATTAAGAAAACTCAGAATTTCGTTTTTTTTTTCATATGTTCTGGCAAAGTTCTTGACTCAAAATTCCTTGTGTATCCCAATACACCCTTTTATGATCACATAAACAATACACACTCTTATGACTTATGAGACCTTTCAAGCACGGACAACCAGATAGAAAATAAAGTTACACGGTAAAAACCTTCCTAGCGAACGAACAAACTGAACTTTAGCTTCAAAAAAGTGGAAAATATGATTTCTTTGACAGCTAAGCCCATGTATGTAGTAATAAATACACACAAATCACAAAATCAGCCTCTCCAATCCAGAACTCAACTTCAATTATAATTACTTTTCAGAATAACAAATACTGGAAGGACTCAATCAAATTCTTCCTTGTTATGTAATCTTGCCTACCTTAATAGAAACCTTGCTCTTCACCTCATTATCCAGAGCCTCTGTCATTGACTGCAATCACAGAGGCAAAAATATAAAAGATAAGACTTGGTCAATGACATGCATGCTGGATGTATAAAGACGTGCACCAGCACAAAATTTTATAACCCCTTTATATCCAAGCCATCTGACAGTAAATGTCACCATTAGACAAACATGGAGACTGGGGCATGACTTCGCTGAATACATTAACGAATAACCAGTTCTCGTCCATACCATTTGTTCCTTTTGATTTTTCAACAAATATAAAGAGCAGCTTAATGAGAAGTGACTGTAAACAGATCCATACCACTCATCGCATTTATGTGATATCATATTCATTACATATGCTGAACAACAATCACATGATTTCCCAAAGTACTAAATCTTTCAGTGATGAACACGCTTTTCATCAAGTTTTCCCATCTTTAGTTTCTTCACAGTTAATCTTATCCAAATCGGGCTCCAAAAAATAGTTACTTTCACCTCTCAAATCTCGACAATCATCACTATCTACGAAGCATCGCCAAAATCAAGCATAATTCATTGCAGGCGAGTCATAATTAGCAGAATATTCAAACACTAAAATTCAGAGCGAGAATAAGAACCTTGTCGAATTGAATAAGAACTTGAATAGCGAGTTCGGGGCTGAGTACTCCACCGGAAACCATCTGATCCAGAGTTTCCGTCAAGCACATCCCGATCGTAGATCTCCTGTACAGCTCGAAAGTCGCCATTCCTCTCTATTGATACCAATGCCCTACACAAGATGTGGAAAACCAAATTAGAAAAATCATTAACCTGAAACAATCGGAATTGAAGTGGAGAAACATTCAAGCATACGGAAAATCGATGTCAAAACACTTTCGATCGATGACTGTTCGGTTTAATAATCTGGAAGAGCTCAGCGAGAGCGTCGATGGAGAGTGAGAAAGTAGAGAGAGAAAGAGAGGGAGGAGATTTGGGGCTTTTTATACCCTATATTTTGTAGTTGAAGGATTATATAGCCGACTTCCGAAAAGCTGAATCGAAAAGACGGTAATACCCTTCTCCACTTTCTCATTTCTACGTTTTACCCCTCCACTTTTTATGATATTAATATTAATTTGTGATGTTTTTCTTTATTTGATAACGAATAGCATCAAACATCAATCTCCATTTGCTTTTTCTTTTTCCCATCTAAACTCAACAATTGGCACCGTATGTGAGAAACGATCGTTATGGGACGGTCTCAACGTTTCATTAGAGAACATAGATGTGAAAATAGACGGCAAACATTTTTAGCTTGTAATCTACATTCTACATCGTGAGAAACGTAGTTAGAATGATCAAGAAATCGCCTTGAGTAATTGAATGTCAAATCATAAGTTGCTAGGATGAAGTTAAATTCATTTGCATTTTCATCGATGCCAAGTCCCTGGATCATTTTCTTCCCATCTTTTCTTGCTTGTTTATTGTCCAATCAGTCTAATTTAGTAATTTTTAGTATTAGCTGTTTAAATCATCACTTAAATTATGTTAGCTTAAATAGATGTGAATTGCTTAATAATACTTCGTACTATTTATGTTCCTTTCGAATTTGATATAGGCCATACCATAATACTCATACGGCTATAGTTCTTGGAACTTGATATAGGCCTTAAGCCCAAAGGCGTTGGCCCATAGTTAAAGTGGATCAAAGATCCTTTTTGGTCTAGTATTATTTATTTGACAAAAACTTGGGTGAGGTCGGCCACATAGTGTGGCCGGGTCAAAGTGTCAATCTTTATACAGAAAAGTGTTAATCTATACGAATAAAAGTGTCAATCTTTAACATAATTATTTTACGAATAAAATGCCAATTTTTAAAAGTGTCAATCTTTATACAAAAAAGTGTTAATCTACACGAATAAAAGTGTCAATGTTTTAGCCGTCCGCACGGTGCCTCTGGCTGACCCAAGTGTGTCCCTATTTATTTTAAGAAAATGATAAGAAAATTTACGTGAGGTATTATAATATTATAAAAATTTAGATGAAAACGGCCTCATCATGCATTCGGATCAAAAGTGATAATCTTTGTAACATAAAAATTGACAATCTTTAAAAATAGTCATTTATTTATATTTTATTATGTTTCAAAGTCACTATTGCCATGCAAAAAATGACAATAATCATGAATAAAAGTGACAATTATCATGAAAAAAAAAAGAAGACAATTATTCTACCAAAAGCGACATTGTTTCTACAATTTCAAAAAGTAACTATTGTCATGAAGAAAGTGACAATTTGGATCTGGCCGCATGGGGAGACCGGCTTCAGAGGAGAGTGCCACGTCTATATAATATATAATAGTAGCTACAGAAGCTACATATGGTAAGTTCAATTCATTTATTACTTATATTTATTTATATTTATGACAATTACTCCCTCCGGTTTTTTCAAGTTGCAACACTTTCCTTTTTGGGTCGGTCTTTTCAAGTTGCAACATTTCCTTATTTGGCAATAGTTATCCAATAAAGCACATACTTATTACAATTAACTATCTTTAATTAAATACGGAGTATCATCATCCACCCAACTCTCTACACGTATTCCAATATAATTTAAATTTTAAAAGTTTAAACCATGCATCATAACTTGTTCGTTTGTTCTTCATTTTTTATGATTTTTATATCAAATTAAAGGTCTTGATATGATCTTTCATTTAAGATCAGACATGAATATGTTTTTATGCATATATGATGCTCTAATTTTAAAATACACCTAAATACATAAACAATACTTAAAACACTAAACACTCCCGCGTTAAATCCCGTGCCGAAAAAAAATGTTGCAACTTCAAAAAACCGGAGGGAGTATTAATCATTAATTACATAAATAATATATATTAGTCTACATAATTTATCAGTTCATTAATTACGTCCCATTATATACATTTATATCAATAAAAACTATGATAAATGTTGTATAATAGCAATTTCATAGACGTATTTTTTATATTTATTTTGATTTAGGTTATACATTATTTATTTTGATTCTTTCTTTTTATTTTATTATGTGAACAGTTAAATGAGTAAACAGTAAAACGCGCTACAGTGTATTTTTTGCACAGTATCACTTTTCCTTAATTTTCTGCTAATTTCACATTTAAATCTGATTGTTGACTTTTTCTTGGTTTGAGTGTGGGTCAAATGGGACACAATGTAATGAGATGGAGGTAGTGCTTAGGTTATTCAGAAATAATTATTATCATTTGTATTATTATATTTATTTTAAATCTTACTTTTTAATATAAATAAGGATAAAGACATAAAATTACAATTTTTTTATCAAATCAGATATAAATCGGTGCACTGATCATGCTCCTTACTTATATTTTTGCATTAATATAGTAATTAGTTTAATAACTATAAAATTTAGAATTAATTATTTTCATTTGTATTATATTTATTTTTAATATTTTCCGATGTATTTTTTCGAAAAAAATTTACACAAACAATGGAAAATGAGATTTAAAAAATGTTACTTTTAAATTCATTGAGATAGTACTTGTAGGTGCTATTTACAAGGTTATATTCACATCATATTTGGACTTTTGTGAAAAAAAATGAATATTATTAATAATTTAGATGATATTATGCTAACTTAAGGTCGGTCCACTGGTAATGTTGCTAAAAAATATCGACCATTCTCTAGAAATGTGCAATGGTACGCGTTTGGTTGTCACGAGATTGGAAAATCATGTTTTAGAGGCTAAGATTTTAACTGTAAATAACTCTGGCCAAAAAGTGTTCATTCTGAGAATGTCGCATACTTCATCGGATCCGCACATGCCATTTTAGTTTGAATGAAGACAATTCCCTCTCATTGTTCTTATGCTATGACCATCAACAAAAGTCAAAGACAATCTCTCTCACACGTTGGACTTTTTCTTAAGAAACCAGACTTTTGTCATGGCTAGCTATATGTTGTTGTTTCGAGGGTACGAAGTCGTATCAAGATATTGATATGCGACAAAGATAGCAACAACAAATATAAGGAAGTTTTTCATAATTTATATATGTAAGAATTCTTATTCAAATTTTACTTTGTTTGAATATGTAAAATTGATTTATTTTTATTGTTCTTTAATAAGTATTTTTTTTTTAATTATTTACTATTTATCAATAAGTAAGTAAACTTAACTATAAGTTAACTATTTATACGAGTGACAAAATATTTCGACTAATATACAACGTCTTTTTAAATTATATAAATCTCAAACAAATAAATTCTAATGTATATAAATTTTATTATCATTTCATTTATTATGATGAGAGATTATAATAGGTATTCTTAGATAACCCGTGCGTCGCACGGGTGAACTACTAGTATTATCAAAAATAAGTTTCGCATGTTTATGATTAATATATATATATATATATATATATATATATATATATATATATATAGGGGATATATATATATATAGGGGTGAGATCTGGTGAAAAAGCCATTTTGTGTAAAAAAATAAGAAACATTGTGAATCGTAGATTACTCCTAATCTAACGGCCTAGATTAAATCGACAGAATTAAATATCCTAATGAAACCATCATTGTTTCTACCACTAAAGGGTAAGAAAGTAAAAAGGAAAAATCATCAGATTTGGTAAATGCGAAAATTGTGGGATTTGAAAAATAAGATTTTCAAAATTAAACCCACTACTATACTCACGTACATAATAAGAAATCCCATTATTCTTTTAAAATTAATTTGAATCACATTAAAAATAAAATAAAGATAAAGAAAGATTGGTGGGTTTGATTATTGTTACCGAAATATCTCACTTTTAAGATTCATTTAGTTTTACATTATAATGCATTTATGCACTATACATAATGCATTGACTTATACATTACTTTTATATTATAATGCATTTTTGTACAATATATAATGCATTAACTTATGCATTACTTTTAAATTCTAATGCATTTCTGTACAATACATAATGCATTAACTTATGCATTACTTTTTTATAATGCATTTCTGCACAATATATAATGCATTAACTTATGCATTTTTTTTTATATTCTAATGCATTTTTGTGCAATTTACAATGCACTAGACAAAAGGTTTATGCATTAATTTTAGATTATAATGCACCATTGCATAATTTTGAACATCACGTGTTATATCATTACGAATTATCTTGTATACATATAAATAATCCATTTGCTTTAGATATCTTAGGCATTTTTTTTGTTTATTGATAGTGCATGAAGTGGATTATTAATAAATTGTTTCAAACTCATTTTTTCAATAATACATCTGAGTTTGTGTTATGATGCAGCATACGACAATCTATAATGCATTAGCTAAAACGGCACGGCAATCTATAACGCATTAGCTAAAACGGCCAAAACATTTACGGTAATTTTTCTTCTTCCTTAAAACACAATTATGTCTTTTCAAATCATAAAAAATTGGATCTTTCAAAAAGAAAATCATAAGAATTCAGAATAAAAGAATTTCACATTATATAGGATTTACACAAGATCCGACCTTGTAGCTTGAAGCCCACTTTTGAGATTTTGATCTATACAATATTCATAAAAATACATCCCTCAGTTGGTCATAATGCATTAATTAACTATTTTTAATGCAATATGTTTTACTAGTATAATGCACAAGACTCAAAAAAATAAAAGCAAAAAAATAGTAATTACATTCATGAAAATACATCCCTCGCGGCTTGACATTCCATTTGAGGGCAACGGATCTGTAGTAGGCGTGCCCAGGTGACAACTTGTTTTCCGATTCGAACATTATATTCTGTTGATGGTGTCTGCTACTACTCCAAATTTTTAGTTTCAATGGCTTGATCAACACTTCAATGATCAAATATAAGTTTTCCCTAAATTTCAATTTACAAACATAGTTACGTATGGGAGAGAGAGAATTAAAGAGAGAATTAAATGCAGAATAGAATATAGTAGAATAAGAGAAGAAAAGAAATTAACCATAAATAAACTTGAAAAGGAATTCACGATTTAAGGAATATTGCGGTTACAAATACAACAAAATTACATTTTTATCCCCCATTAAATAAATAAAACGTTTTATGAGTTAAAAAATGTGTTAAATCTTAACCGTAGATCTTATGAAATATAGGGTGTGAATTATTTCTTATTTCTTACTGAACGAGTATTTTTTATATGATCTTCCCTCTATATATATATATATATATAGGGAGTGGATCCAATAGAAACCAACCCTTAGGTAGTAACTAGGATCCACCCTTAATCTAGTGTAAATGGACGGTTAGGATATATAATCTAATTAATATAATTATTATCATGATTTTAACATATTTAATCATAATAGTTGGAGTGAGGGTATATTGGTAAATGTGTACAGCAAAATCAATCGCAATATCTTATTTCTCGGCGCTGATATCTATTGCAATTTATAATGAATGGAATTCAAATCTAAAAGTGGTTGATATGTCTGAAGTTTAGCAATCCTCAGTGCACGTCTTTGATTCTTGACTTTATAGCAATGTTTTCTAGTTCTTAGTTCATTATTGTTCAAGGAGGTATATTTTTTTTTCGTGAAAATGGTGTTGCTTATTTTTCGATTGAATTTGCTTATTAGATTATTCTAGTTGCTTATTTTAATAAATTTCATATTTTTTTTTAAATCCTTTATTTAAATAATTGTATTGTTTATTGTCTTAATTTCAAGGGCTTATTGTCGTATTTTTCAAAGTGCTTATTATCGTAATTTCAAGTGTTTATTTTTCAAAGTGCTTATTGTTTTAATCTCAACTGCTTATTTTTCAAAGTGTTTATTATTTTAATTTTAAAGTGCTTATTGTCTTAATCTCGAGTGCTTATTTTCAAAGTGTTTATTATCGTAATTTAAAGTGCTTATTGTCTAAATTTTGAGTGCATATTATATTAGTTTAAAGTGTCTATTATATAATTTAAAGTGCTTATGTCTTAATCCAAGTGCTTATTTTCAAAGAGCTTATTGTCTTAATTTCAATGATTATAATATTAATTCTAAGTGCTTATTTTTCAAGGTGCTTATTATCGTACTTTCAATGCTTATTATATTAATTCAAGGTGCTTCGAGGTTGATTATATCAATGAAGTGCAATGTAATAAAGGTTAGTTGAACATTGTAAGGTCGACTGTAAATAAAAGATAAAGAGAGAGAGATCGAGACAGTCGATTTAGCGTGGTTCGGGAAACGTCCCTACATCCACGTCAGATACCGTCGTATCTGAAATTCCTTACTTCTCTCTTATTTATACTGGCTGAGTACCAGCCTCAACCTTCGTCAATCTTTAGACTTGAGCCGAGCACGAGTTCTGGGTCGTGACCCTTACAACCTTTCATACATTCTTACATACAACCTTGCAGCTAAACTAACAGATTCTTCTTTACTTGGACGAATATGTAGTAAGCTTATGGAGAGTGTTCTGTGAGGTTCCAGACTCAGAAATCTTGAAAGTCTCAACACTTGGGAAATGGCTTGGATTCGAGTGTTGAGTTTGGCTTTGAAGCGTAAAGATTTCTGGATAGATTTGGCTTTGAAGCTCTGGTTTCCTCTCTCTATTTTTCTCTCTTCCCCGTTTATTTCCCCTTTTTCCCTTCCCTTCAATTCTGGGATGGTTTGAAGTATTTATATGACTCCAATTTGAATTAGAGCCGTTGAAGTTGCAGAGGTGTCAGAACCGTACTGCTGACTGGACTTCTAGCCGTTGAGGTTTTCTGTACAGCTTGAACCATCGAGGTTGGCAAGGCACAACTTAGGTCGGACTGGGAAGGTCGACCTTTTTTATCTCAAGCTGTCTTTGTTTTCTTCAAGCTTGATCTGTGTATTAGAATCTTCATCTTGAGAAACTGTTGACTAATAGCAGCTTGACTCACAGCAGCTTGACTAAGCATATTGGCTTCAGCAGGTTGGCCTAAGCAGGTTGGCCTATGCAGGTTCCTCAGCATGCAGGTTCCTCAGCACACAGGTTCCTTATCATGCAGGTTCCTCAGCATGCAGGTTCCTCAGCATGCAGGTTCCTCAGCATGCAGGTTCCTCAGCAGGTTCCTCAGTGTGCAGGTTCCTCAGCATGCAGGTCCCTCTCAGGAGGTTGACCTCAGCATGCAGGTTAGCCTCAGCAAGTTACACGAGCATGTTGACTAAGGAACAGGTTGACAGATTGATCTAACTGGGTACAAGGTTGCACTACCAACCTTGATCTTTACATGGAGCAACCTGTCCGAGTTAAGCTTGACTGATCCAATCACTCCTATCAATCCTATAACTAAGTGTGGTTTCTAATAACATCATCAAAACTAAACTAAACAGGGTTCCCAACAGTGCTTATTATCGTAATTTCAAATGCTTATTATATTAATTTCAAGTGCTTATTATCATAATTTAAAGTGCTTATTGTTTTAATCTCAAGTGCTTATTTTTTCAAAGCGCTTATTATCGTAATTTCAAGTGCTTATTGTCTTAATTTCAACTGCTTATTATATTAATTTCAAGTGCTTATTTTTCAATCTAGTTACTTATTAAATCATTTCAACTTCTCAAGATAAATTATAAAATGGATTATTTAATAAACGTAGATTATTATTTAATTTATGTGCTCAATTTCAAGTGCTTATTTTATTGCTTCATGCTAACCATAGTTTGCATTTTTTTAATCTTTATAATTTTCTGTTTATTTTAAATCCCTAAATGTTTTTATTTATTGCTAAATTATATTGCTTATTTCATAAAGAAAAGAATAAAATGCATGCTAATTTTGTGAATATTTTCATTTTGAAATGAATGAAGGTGCGTGCAGTTAATAGGATTGAGGTGAGAGAAAGATTTAATTTGAATGCTGTAACTAATTTATAGGAGGGTCGGTTACAGAAATAAAATAAAAGTACCACATTAACCTTTATAGCTTAAAAAGGAAAAATATATAAATATATAGCAACCTTTAGATCTAAAGATATGGAAGGCTAGGATTGGATCCTAGTTTCTATCTAAATATTAGGATCCTATTTGATCCTCCACCTATATATATATATATATATATATTGTAAATATTATGTAATTTGTCTATTTTCGAGATAATCATAACTATAACAATCGGATGGGAGTTGAACAAATCTTGATTTTGAATTCCTATAACCAATTAGTTTTAGAAACGTAATTTTAGTTTATTTAATTTTGGGAGTGAAAAGATTGCGTAACATTCTTAATCCATTTTTTTTTCCTTTTATACATTAAACAAGTTTCTCTAGAATATATTTCCATGAATGCTTGAGACACACAGAAATAAGAAATCAAATTTCTAAGACGTAAGATATTAGTCCTCTCGAAAAGGCAAAAGATGAAGACGTAAAATATCAGTTTAAAGCAATAGACCGATCGATCGTCTCTCATCTCATGCATGCATGTTTTCACGACTAGTAGTGATCACTGAATTTTTAACACATAGATATAACTTTTCGTCAAAGTTTGATTTTGCAGACGAGCTTTAAAATCTGCATGTAAATAAATAATCTTTAATTGTGTCTGATTTTAGACATGAGATCGATTCTCCCATAATTTCGTCAGATGTCGTGCTAATGTATATGGAAGTTGGAAGTTGGATATATTGGAAAGCATGTCATTCATATAATCATATATACGTGAGAAAATTAAAATTTCACTATTCGTTCGACAAATATCCCAACATACTTCAAAGTGCTTTTATGTTCCACTTAGATGTCTCGTTTTTCTTTTATGTTCTTTTTGTTAGATGGAAATAAATTGAAAATTAAAGAACAACCGTAACTTATTTTTTTTTAAAGAAGGATCAATAATGTGATTTTCTATTTTTCCCTCTAAGTTGACTCGAACCTTTGATATTTTAATTAGAGATAATATATTTTATCAACTGAGCTGCATTTTATTGTCGAGCAACCATAATTTAATTGAGCGTCACGGCTTTTTCGACCAAAACTATCATATCAATTTCCAGATCTTTTTCCTATTGGAAATTTAAAATTTATTCGTAGTTAACACACGAGCCTGCAGGCTGTCTATTACGTATACGCTAACCCCCCACATATATTTATTCTTATTCTTATTATTTTTTATATGCAGACACATATATAGTACTGTGTGTGTGTGTGTGTAACGTGTGAGTAGATACTTTGCTTAATTTTCATTTCCCAAAATCATACAACAGTTGAATTTTCATTATTCGCTCGCAACTTCCTTTTCTTGGGTTTCCTCATTTGACCTATATATATCAATTCCATGCATAAAATATTTGTAAAATCATAGACAAAGTATTTTTGCCTTTTATTTAATACATGTATGAGCATAAAGCAAATATTCCACGCTATATATACCGTACCATATATCGGAAATTAATTTGGCATGCATGACATTAAAAGACGGTAGAAAAAACACATTAATAAACTTACTAAATTATGTTTCAAAAAAAAAAAAAAAAAAGACTAATTAAATTATGATAAGTGATTGTGATGCTAAAAGCTAAAAATTAAAAGTCCAAAATTATGATGAATGAATGAATGGCAGTAGTGGTTGATTAGATGCCCCTAAACAATTCATCCTCATGAGCTGCTTTATGCGCAGCCTTTGTCATGATTTCATACTAATTAATTAATTAATGACGCATATATCACCTAAAATTAAAACCTCACATTATATAAAGAAAAAATATATAGTAAGGTTATGCTCGTGCTTATTTGATCCAAATATATAACCTACTTATATTTTTTAGGACGATTTTAATTTTCAAATGGGAATAATATAAATCTATTTTTAGGGATAGAATTGGAAATGACCAATATAATACGATTAACCACTGTCGGCAAAACGCCCCAAACATATATGCTCCTTAAATTAAAAAGAAGAAGAAAAAGAAGATATATTCCTTTTTTTTTTTCATTTGTAGCCGTAATTAACATATTGATCGAGGAAGGTAAGAACGTTAATAGTAGACTTTAATTATGGAAACTAGCACTATTTGCTTATTATTTACTACTCCCTCCGTCACGTTCATAAGAAGATAGTGGACTGTCTTTTTGCCTCTAGGCAGTAAAATATCTCTTTATAAATGGGACAAATAAAGTAGTATTTTGAAAGTTGTGGACAATGTTACATTTGACTCTACCTCAACAAAACTTCAATTTATGTCCGTAACTGTAAAACATTTTAAAATCAAACGTTCGGAAAAAAAAAAAAAAAAAACAACCTAATTATTGTACAGATCTTTTATTGTATTTTTGTGTTACATCTCTCATTGTACCGTCGAATGCTCAGTATGAACAAAAATGATGATTTAAGAGATATTTTTTAACATGTCGAGCATCCGATAGTACAACAAGAGATGCAACATGAAAATACAGTAGACGAAGATCTGAATCGATAATTATCTCTTTTTCCTTTTTCAATCAAAGGTCATCTGCTTAAAAAGGTTCAACTAAAGTCTAAACGATGGGGAAAATGTTTTGAGGAATTCAAGCCACTAGCGACGAAAATTCATGGCAATTAATCAGCTACAAATTGAAAAGGGTTCAACAAAAGTCAAAAATAGTGGATAACTTATACTCCGTAACATACATATATAGCCATAAACATGCATGAATCTGTTTGCAAGAAATAATTAAAAATAATAATTATTGTCAATTGCTCTAATTTGACTGACAGGTATTTCAAATTAAAATTGACCATATCTACCCCCCATTCTTTTAGGCACGTGAGCATGTTACTTATACACCTCTTTCTACGCCTCCAGCGTGCCCTAATGTAACAACCTAACCTGTTCTTTAATCATCAATTATATTATTTTTTATATTTTGTAGTGTCACAATCATGGATCCATTTAACATTATAATATCATTAATTTTATTTTATTTAAAAAAATGAATTAGTTAGAGTGAAAAAACACTCTGTACATATTCGGCACTCAATCAATGCAAAAATCTATAATTTGAGCATGTTTAACAACTCATTAAAACCTTTTGATAAGATTTGAAGCTTGTTATAATCCAATTTGCACGTCTAGTAACAAATATCACAAGCCCAAAAGGTATACATTTTTTTTTTTTTTTTTAACATAACTAACTGAAATTTAAAGTCGCGCTACAGAAGACTCGAACTCAAGACCAATAACGAATAAGAACAAGCTAATTAAAACCGACTGATTCAATTAATTAGGCTTAGTTTAATTATATTCAAATTCAAATTTACTCCCTCCAAATTAGAACTATATACTAATAATCTGATTTAAGCGCTAGTATGATTAATTAACAAAATTCTTAATTAATTATAAAGCTCCACTTGAATGTGAATACAGCTCATTTCAATCATAGAATTTTAGTGGGATAGAAACAAAAGAATAAGATTATATGTAAGATTATAATTAATTAAAGAGGCCATCCCTCTTTAGTGAATTGAATATCACCACTTGATTGCAAAAAAGCATATAGCTTACATAAGTGCTTTTGAATTTTCTTCTAAGCTTCGTAGTGGTTTAGGTGTATATATATCACATCATAACCCTAATTCATTATCCACTTCTCTTTGGGAAAGTGATTTATTTCAACTAATAATCACTAATCCTTGAACAAAATGCCTTCTCATAGAAGCCGCAGGCTTTCATACTCATACACTTCCCCACCGCCACCGCCGCCGTCCCCTCCTCCTCCTCCTCCGCCATGCAACCCACCTCCGCCGCCGCCGTGTTCACCACCACCACTCTCTCCTCCACCTCCTCCACCACCATCACCGCCACCTCCTCCCCCACCATGCTACGGCAAGAAGCATTGTGGCGGCGGCGGCGGCCACCACCACCACCACCCACCTGCCTCCCCACCGTCGTATCCGCCAAAAACACCACCAGGCGGTCCGGCATCTCCGCCGGAGAAGCCAGAAACGCCGGCTTACCCTCCGACGAAGCCACCGGTTAAGCCGCCGAAGCCAGGAACTCCGGCTTACCCTCCGACGAAGCCACCGGTGAAGCCACCGAAGCCAGGAACTCCGGCTTACCCTCCGACGAAGCCACCGAAGCCAGGAACGCCGGCTTACCCACCGGTTAAGCCGCCAGTGAAGCCGCCGAAGCCCGGAACGCCGTCGTATCCACCGGAGAAGCCATGGAAGCCAGAAACGCCGGCTTATCCACCGTACTACGCCTCGCCCCCGGGGGCTCCCGAATACCCTCCGTACACCCCGACGATCCCCGGCGGCCCTTCCCCATTCTCGCCGCCCATCATCGCGACGCCCCCAGGCGGCGGCGGCGGAAAAGACCATACCACCGTGATCGCCGTGTGCGTTTCACTCGGCGGCATTTTCTTCCTCACCTTCCTCGCAGTCGGACTCTTCTGCTTGGCGAAGAAGAAGAAGAAGCCGGTCATGATTCCGGCGGCCGCGCACCACCCGCCGGCGCATCACGGAGAAGGCGGCGGCGAAGGGCATGGTCACGGAGGCGGCGAGATCGGCGGCGGCGGCGGCGGCGGACATGGGTACCAATGAATTAACAAAGTGAATCAATGTTTTAATTTGGTGTACGTAAAAGTGTGAATGTGTGCAGTCAATGCTGTTACTGGGCGGTGATTATTTAATTTGTTGCGTAAATTTTAAAATAATTATAAAGTCTTGATTTGTTAATGTCGTTGGATTTTATTTGAATAAAATGTAATGTCGGAGTTGTATTTAATAATGAAATTAATTATTTGTAGATAATTAAACTATTTATCTTCACTAGTGTAACAACCGTCCAGTACTACACTACTACAGTATATATGCGCATTTCACTCAATATATATTTATAGAAAATTAAACACAAAATGAATATTTTGTATTTTATTTTACGAATAAAAATGCAAAGTCATATACTATATATTATACTTATCTAATTAAGAATGAAAAGTCCAATCAGTTCTCTTTTTTTTAGATTTGAACAGGTAGGCAATTATATGGATGGAATTATTATTAAATTCATTATAACTAACCTATTGTCCTCACATGCAAGCATCAAATAGAAGACTAATGTTTCTTTAATGTTTATTTATTTATTTATTTATTTTTTAATTTGTTTGATTTTTGGAGGGTTGCATGTGAAATATGGATCTACGAACACAACGACTTTATCTATTGACTTTTTTGTCACACACCTTACTTGGAGGCTATTGCAATTACCATTTCCCCTTTTTAAAAATTGCAATTAGTGTTCAAATATTAATATACTTTATTGCTTGCGTGAAACTAAATCATAAAACGATATGCATTTACTGTTCATGGCGATTTATTAATATATAGTATATATAGATATGAAGTTTTATCCCAACTTAACTTAAATGATTCTAAAAATATTAATGTGGTATAAATTTATAATAAAGTTTGCGTTGACTTTTTATCTTATGAGGAGTTGTCTGAAATTTTATACGTCTATTTAGAGCGATAGAGAATGATGGTAGTGTCATATAAATTTATAACAAACAACGGAACCCACAATTTATATATCACTATACAATATGTTTTAATAGATTTATACAATTGTTTATACACCGTATTAAATATGTGTATTTTGCATGAAATCGATGAATAAAATATAAAATGTTTAAATTGCTCTATACCTTTTTTATTTATTCATTTAGGAATGATATGTGAGGGTAAAATAAAAATTCTTTTTACAAAAATAGTAATAGATGCTATAAAATTATCACATCATTCTCTTAGGTATAATCTAAGGGGTTGCAATATTGCATGAATTTTTATACAGCCTGACCAGATATTATACGAGGTCAGAAAGTGATAAATAAACACTCCCTTGAGAGCAAATCGCGTGGTGAACACAAAAGATTGAATGTATAAATCCACAAAAACTAGATTGTAACTACAAAAACTTTGGGAGTTTTATGTATAACTAATCTTTTGTTTATCAAAAGTTAGAAGCAAAAGGGAAAATTACAAATACTTCCAAAAATGGAAAACACAAAATGAAGCTTGGCTCCACTTGTCCCACCAAAAATCTGAATAAATTAAAAAGAGGGGCCACAGCTGCACTCAAATTGTTTGAATATTAAATTTATCTGGATATATACATGCACCACTTATAAAGCGACAAAGGAAAAAAACAAGAAGAAATAAATGAAAAAGAAAGGAGAAAATTAAAGGAAAAGGGAAAACCAAAAATATATAAAGAGCTGTCGATATATGAAGATAATATTTTTCAAGTGATGGCTGCTAATTTATACGGTTTATTTAAATAATTAATTATGAATTGAATATTATTTTTTTTGAAAATAAATTTGCATTAAATTAAAAGAGGGAATCCCCAAAAGCGGGGTACACACTAGAATCGGGTGACACCGAGGAAGGATTACTCACTCGGGTGACAACGAGGGGAGAAAGTGTTCCAATTCAGCGGCAACAGAAAGGCCAAAATACACGGCCAACAAAAAGAGGAGGTGACAACTCCCTAGCACAGAGGAGCAACATACACTAGCAAAAGGGAAGCTAGAAGATAACAAAGCTCGAGATCAAGCGATAACAGCAACACAAATCATGGGGAAACAACAAAATCTTCAGCAACAAGCAAGGACACGGGCTGGAAAGAGGACATCCAGCAGTAGCACGCATGGTGGGAGGCGGCAGGAGGAGGGCCGGAACGACGAGCAGCTACAGTATTCAGTGACAAACAGCAGCCGTACCCAGCAAGAGCAGCAACATGCAGGGGTACAAAGTATGACTCCAAAACAGCATCATGTGTAAGTGGATTAGTGGGCAGTATCTTTAGCAGTACAAAGGCACGGAACAACAAAGCATCAGCAACAACTTGTAATTCACAGCAACAACTACTCATCCAGCTGCAGCAACACTCAAGGTGGAATGCCAGCAGCAATATGGTCGGGACAACGAACAGCGGCAGCAGCCAAACATCATCAGCAGTAGTGGCACGCAAGGAGGAAGGGCAGCAGTAGTTGGGTCGGGGTGACACATAGCAGCAACAGCCAAACATTAGCAGCAACATGGGAGGAGGCAGAAACGACGGATGTTCTAAAAAAAGGATTGAGCAGCAGATTGCAACAACATCCCCAAGTAGCAGCAAACCTGCACAACAAAAAAAGTACAAAGGAGCAGCAGTACCAACATCCAGAAAAAAATACAGAGCAATCAAGTATTGAGGCTCATATGTGAAACAACACTCTCAATTGGGAAAATAGAGTACAAAACTCTATAAACATCCTCTTGAATATTTCTAATGATTTCCCTAGCAATAAAAGGTCTATCCTCATGAGTTAGGAGATTGCGAACATACCAAATATGGTTGACCGTGGCGGCTAGCGCAATCCACCTAGCTTTGCGAAGGATACCAGATCCGGCTTTAGCATGTTGGAATAATCGAATGGCACTAGAAATGGTAGTGAGTTGCCCTGAACATTTCAACTAGTTCTTAATGCTCACCCAAACAGCAGCTGTGGCAGGGCACTTGAAGAAAAGGTGCTCATGACTCTCATTTTGCGTGTTACAAAGAACACACCAAAGGGAGCCCGAGTAGAAGTGCATGCGATCAACAGTCTTGAGCCTTCCATGGAGGGCAAACCATAAGGTAATAGAGAACTTGGGTGAGACGTAATCCTTCCAAATGGCTCTATACCAGAGGGTTTTTTCTCCTTTATCACGAAGGAAGTGATAAGCATCGGCAGTACCCTTTCCATTGAACCATGTCTGAATGAGAGACTTAGCTTGGGAAATGTCACCTGCACTACTTAGACACAATGATGTCACGAATATCATAAATATTTTTAAAGAGAGGAGAATCACGAGGATGAGGGTCCAAGGTCCATAAATCCCTATCCCTCAAAAAATCCAAATGAACCCATCGAATCCATAGAGAGTCTGCTTTGTTGTGGATGTTCCAAAGTAATTTGGTGTGAAGTGCTTTATTCCACATGACTAAATCCTGGAATCCCAGACCTCCTTCATCCTTAGGCATACAAACATTCTTCCAAGCAATTGGACAATGTTTAGATCCCCAAAGGAATTGGACAATGCTTATGAATTGAATATTTGTATATGATCATTGACATCGTGTTATAACAACATATGACGTCTTCATCTAATTATTAGCTAGCATATATACATCTAATTGAAATGTGATTATTATGTTTTAAATAATACCATTACGTAACAATAATTAAACTAAAACATCATTTCGCAATTACAAACAAACGAATTTGAATAATGTTCAACTATCAAATTATGTGCAGTGAAAATAGAACTAGTACAGTATTTGTTTTGGTCGTACTCAAGCATCTTGAGCTTGAAATAGATATGGAATGTGAGATGTGAAAGAAAGGAAAATGACAAAAAAGTTAAAATTAAAAAAAAATTATACTTCCAAAATTCCTCACACGTTCTATTTTCTGATGCATAACTGGCACTCCCTCCATCCCAAAAAATAAATCCCCGACTTAACCGTACGAGTTTTAAGAATGATGTAGTAGTAATTAATTTCTATTGTTTATTAATAGTAAAAATTGTAGTATTATTTATTGATAGTGGAAATGAGTTATCACTTTTGTTTGTATTGTTCATTCGTATTCTATAGTAGATACATATCTAAAAATAAAAGGTGCAAATTTTTTGGGATAGCTCAAAACGGAGTTATGAGTAAAGTTTTTTTGGAAAAGGAGTTGTATTTCTTTTTTGTTTTCTCAAGATCAATTATCTCCAATTGGTTTAATTAAATTTTTTTTAAACACCCTTAAAAAATAGTACTCCATCCATCTCACTATGATTGACCCATTTTTCCTATTGGATCGTCTCATTATGATTGACCCATTTCTTTTTTGGAAATAATTAACTCTTAAATAGTACAATTAGTAAATCCCTTATTACACTTAACTTTTTATAATTAAATCTCATCATCCACTCACTTTTCACTTTTCAGCACGTATCCCAATATAATTAAATTCTAAAACTTTAAATTATCATAACTTGATCGTTTGTTCTCGGATTTTTATAATTTTTTATATCAAATTAAAGGTCTTGATATGATATTTCATTTAAGATCAAACATCAATATGTTTTTATGCATCTAAGATGCTCTGGTTTTAAAATATGCATAAATATATAAACAACACTACATCCCTACACACAATACACTTTACACACTAATCACTTTCGTCTTAAATCTCGTGCCGAAAAGAAAGGTGCGATCATTATCTCCAATATACCGTAAAAATCTAATTAACTTGAGAATGATCAACAGTTAATTAATGAAATGAAATCTATTAAGGAGTCAAAATTTTAGCTATCATTTTCCTATACATCCTCTAATTTTTAACTGACATGACTTTATGAGTGCTAAAAGTATTTTAGTGGGTTAAAAAGTATTTTAGTGGGTTAAATTATTACTATTATTATTATTATTATTATTATTATTATTATTATTATTATTATTATTATTATTATTATATTGAAACGAACAATTTGTTTTTCAATAAACAGTCATTTTATCCAGGAATATGAATCTTAATACAATTGGTGGCAGCCATATCTTGAGCCCAATAAATTTATTGGGCAAAACATAGATTTTTTTGTATTTATTTTTTTCTCTCACACAGTCCATTAATAAAGCCCAGTGGGCTTTCGTAATTTGGACTATATCATGATATTTTTTTGTTATGAATAAATTTCATGATTATTATTTCACTAAGATAGCCAAGCGCAAGTAAGTGTAGAAGTATTGAAGTTAAAATTATTGCTTAATATTGCTTAAACCTTCTATTAAATTCTTCTTTCTTTTCTTTTCTTTTTTTTTTTTTTTTGAAAGTAACCTTGTAAGTATTAAATTCTAGAAATCAAATAACTATTGAAACTATTTTCTGTCGTGAGTCAAACGAATATATGTATTTCTTTTTTCCCCTTTTGACAAAACTCTACTACATCCAAATAGATTTGTAAATTATACCGACATAGTACTATATTGCACAGATTTTTTTTTTTAATTTAAAAAAAATCTTCATAAACTGACGGTGAAGGAACTCAATTTGAATACTCTACAACAACAGATTGAGTACCGTCTTAAATCCGATTAAAATTGTAATCTTATTATCATAGTAGCCGCAAATCCATCGTGTAATACTCGCTTCTGAAATTAAGCAAATATATATTGATAATAAATAGAAATGAAATTAAACAATCCAAGAGGTCGGGGGTTTGAGTCACCCCGGATGTGTGTGTGTGAGTGTGTTGTATTTGCCTGATTAAAAAGAAAAAGAAAAAAAAGAAATGAAATTAAACAAAAGATTATAATTAAATATAAATTAAAATATATCATCAAAATAAATTAAATATGAAATAAGTAGTTATTGAATTTTTTTTTCGCTTTTATGCACTCCAATTTTCTAACATTCTTGACAAAAGGTGATTAATTCACCATAATTATATATTTTTTCATAAATTCTAAAAAATATAAAATAAAATTACACACACTCCACACACACACACACACATATATATATATATATATATATATATATATATAAAGAAAACAAAAATTCGACCCATTAGGCATATACCAAGAAAATTTACAATCTATTTACTAAATGGATGGTGGAAAAATAAAATAGAACTTTATTACTTCAAAATTATTATGGGCGCCCAAGCCGTGACGTTGAGGTTTATATTTTCTTTTTCTTTTTTTTATCGGGAAGGAAAAAAAATTATTGAGAAAGAAACAGGGTACGCGACGTACCATGTGACTAACAACGTGTATACTTCTATATAGTCCCATTTTTTCAATAAATTCAGAAATTATGTAGTTATTAATTTTTTTAAAATAAATTCAGAAATTATATAGTTATTAATTAATTATTATTTATTTATTTTTATCAGGCAAACACAACACACACATATACACGTATCCGAAATGACTCGAACCCCTGACTTCTGAATTGGTTGGAGGAGAAGTGTATTACCAATTAGAGTGTGTTCTCTATAATGGAAAATTATCATGAGAAAATGAGAGAAAAGTGAACAATCACCCTTTAAATTTTCCACAATTTTCCACCTTTTCCACCTCCTTATCTATGATGAAGAATTTTACTCTTTATTCAATGGAAAATATTATCCCATCAACATGGAGTGAAAATATTTTCCTTCCACTAGAGTGAAAAGGAAGAGGGAAAAGGAGTAGAGATGGAAAAATGTGAGAAATTTAAAGTGTAATTGTTATCTTTTTCCATGATAATTTTTCATTATAAAGAACACACTTAAATTAATTATATCTTACATGGATAGAACAAAAGGCCCATCTCAATTTTCCATCAAGGACAAAATGAAAAAATAAAAAAATAAAAAAAAAATTAATAGAGTCGTCTAGGAATAATTATTTTGGATATGCATATGACACCGCAACCGTGACGTGGTATATGCAGTAGCAAACCCACCAAGGCGAATTACCGACTTATTTTGTTTATTTTTCTCTACATAATCTGTGAATTTATTTATTTATTTTTTAATAGAAAAAGGGATAAGGAAAAGTAAAACGACCACAACTTCCTAGCAATATCAATCACTCCTTCAAAACAAAAGAAAATTCTCATTTAAATAGAATTATATATTGTTTTTAGAACATGAAATAAAATTGGTACAAATATATAAACTAACTAGGAAAATCTAAC
The DNA here is from genome assembly GCA_001642375.2 of Mentha longifolia. Lineage (NCBI taxonomy): Eukaryota > Viridiplantae > Streptophyta > Magnoliopsida > Lamiales > Lamiaceae > Mentha > Mentha longifolia. The sequence goes on along the minus strand of CM038120.1, from coordinate 23,801,863 downwards.
TCACGTTCAACAAGGAAAGTTGATTAAGACTCTGAATAGATAAAAAAAGAATAAAGACTTCTTTACATTTTTAGGTAATGAATCATAAATACACAATCCACACTCAATACTTTTCCAATATATATACCACACTTGAAACTACGCGTATTTTGCTATTCACCCTTAATAAAATAAAAGAGAAAAACCCCTTACTCGTCGTGAGCATACATAATATACTTACGGCTGATGGCGATAATAAATTTAAGAAAAAGTATTATAGATAATACGCGTAGTGTGTTCACGGTGAGACTTAGGGCTGACAAAGTAGCAGCCCGGCCTACCGAGCTTTTAAAATAAAATAAAATGGGCAAGTCTGATTTCAGGCCTCCATTTTCAATGCCCAGCCTAGCCCCATAGTATATTTATAGTGCAAAATGACCGGGCCGGCCGGGCTGGCTCGAGCCCGTCGAGCTTTTAATCGGGCTACCCTGCCCTGCCCAAAATCCAACCGTGTCTAATTTTATGGTGTACGGCCTAGCCCGAAACCGGGCCAGACCAAGTCAACGTTGTCAACCGGCCTACGGTGAGTAGAGAAACATTTATATTAAATAAAATATAATATTATCTAGGATTTTAAAAAGAAAATCTCACAATGCATGAGTCATCATTAATTGCTTCCTTGATTAATTTGAAATATTAAAATAAAAAAAAGGGAAAAAGCTTCCTTAATTTCATGGAAGCAAAATCCACGAAGCTTTGTCATTCTTACCTGGCAAAATAGTGCAGTACTGTGTGTTGTATACAGATAGACATTGTCCAAATTAAGTTATTATTATTATAATTATTAATATATTTAAATTATTTTTGGAGACCACCGCGTAACAAATATATTATCCCTATCCATTTGATTGCTTCCCAAGTAATTTAATTTGAAATTACTTCCAAAATTCCTTCATTTATAATTTTTAATTCTACTTGTACACATGACTACTCAAACTCCCATCTTAGTAGTAGCTTCCAAGTCTTCTTTTTCTTTTTATGAATAAAATAAAATTAAAGTATCTCGAATATATTCGAGGGAATCTTGGTGTAATTGTATCAGAAGATTCATTTAATAATTGATTTTATTTGGTTCTAATAAATGATGGGGAGAAGGTGATTGTTTTGCTTTTCTTTGGGGGTAAAAGAGATAAATAAATTAGTGAATATTCGAAGAATTAATAAAAGAGGCACAACTACAAATATATATAATTGGTAGCCACATAACATGCGACATCGTGCGAGTTTTAGGTATTTCTACCACGTGGAGTTTTCTTTTATCAACCACAATTTCAGCATCTTCTAATTCCCCAATTTTTAGAGACGTGTGTCTAATTATTTCGATTTTTTTTATTTTATTTTTTTAGTTTCATAAATGAAATTGCATACCGACTTCATTTCAAGAAAGTTGAATTTTAATGAAATTTGAGTATAATTAATTAAGTCGAATCAAGATAAGTATAGTTATACAATAGCGTGTAATCCTAATGTAACAATGAATGAGCAAAAACAAAAATAAAATAAAACAATAGTAAAAGACAAATTAATTTGATTAATGAATAAAAGAATCCATCAAAGAATCCGATCACTTTTTTCCTGTAATTCTATTACTAATTTACTATACATCATCTAAAAATAAAATAAAATAAGAATTTAATTGATCAATTTATTTATTATTCGAATGAAGACGGCAGAGCACTTTCCACCTCTTCATCACACTGTAGTTCTGGCGACGGCGGCATGTTCAGGTCGAAACCCCGGGCCACGGCGGCACCGCCGTTGGAGGAGGTGGTGCGGCTCTTGGCCGCGCTGCCGCCGATCACGCCTTCGTAATGCCTCCGCTTGTGGCCGCCGAGAGCCTGGCCGGTGGGGAAGCTCTTGTGGCAGATCGAGCACTCATGGAGCCGGCCGCTAGGGTTTAGGGCGGAGACGTGATTCACCGCCGCCGCGTTGTGGCTGCTCTCGTCCGACGCCGCCGCGGTGGCCGTCGGAGGCTTCACGCGGTGGCTGGCCTTGTGGCCGCCCAGCGCTTGGTACGAAGGGAAAGCCTTGTCGCACACGCTACACTTGTAAGAATTGGAGGCGGCTGCGGCGGCGGCGATTGGCGGCGGCGCAGCGCGAGAAATTTCAGAAATTTCTCCGATGTCGGCCGGGGGTGAGGCGGCGAGAGGATTGTCGTTTCCAGCAATCCTCTTTTCCTCTTCACCGATTGAGCCAATCGTGGCGGCGGCGTTGGTGACGGCCGGGGATGAAGCGCCGCCGCTGCGAGCGAGCATGACTAGACAGACTGCGAGATATTCTTCTTCGGATTGATCGCGACCGGTGAGGCGCTTCGACCGCTTGGACTTCGGCCACTGCACCCCGCCGCGGGGATCCACGTCGTCGAAGCGGCGCGAGTGCTTGAGCGGCACCACCGCCGCGGAGGAGGTGAGAGCGTCGAGAGCCATATATATGTGTGTAGAGAGAGAAAGGGTTGAATTGAATTGGTAGAAGAGAGGAGAAGAGAAGAGAAGAGTAAAAGTGAGGGAGTGAGGGAAAGGGGAAGAAGAGGGGGAATGTATATATAGGGAGTATTTGAGTAGAGTGGAAAAGGCTTAGGAATAGAGGTTGGCAGTTGCGTGGGGAATGGCGGTGGGGGAGTTGTATAGGATTATATATAATTTTCTAGAGAGAGAGAGAGAGAGAGAGAGTTCCTTTCCGTTGTCTAATCTGAATAGTTTAATTAATTAATTAATACAAATCGCATAAGGATTATGATTGAATTAATCAAGAAGGAAAAAGTAAGTAATTAGAAAGGTGTAGAGAGTGTATTCAGACAAGTAAAGGGAGAACAAGACACGTCTTTGAGTTTTAATTTGGTAGAAAGAAAAAGGAATAATTTGAGGTCAAAGTTGAGTGGGAGTGGGAGTAGGGCAATATTTGTTAGGCTATTATTAATACGTGTGTGTGTGCGCGCATGTGAGAGATAGAGAGGCGATGAGTGATGACCGACTTCGGGTTTCAGAGTTTGGACATAATTTTTCTATTACGTCGTTAAATGACTGTCTCATGTTCATAATATAGGATCTGAATCTCCTTGTTTTCGTCAATATATTTAAATTAAGAATAAAGTCAAGGTGAAATAATTAATGTTAGTAATTTAATAAAAAGAATATTCCGGATTTGTTTTACTTCGGAGGAGTGCAATTAATTAAGATAAGATATATTTGCAATCAGATTTCTCAACCGTGAAATCTTATAGCATGCTTGAAATTAATTTTTTTAGATAAGCTTTATAGTGGTCTATAATTAGCTAGAACTAATGCGCTACCTTTTGCTTAAGGATTTTGATTTTATTAATGCATATTAGCTATCAAATTAAAGTCGTTACACGCCTAAGGGACTAAAATAGTTTTGCATACAAATTCCATGCAAATCAACTCTTTACTTGAGACTTAAGCGGCAATAAGCAAGTATTTCTTCATTATGGCGAATTTCCTTCTTTAGTTCATGGAGTTATAGTCGAAAATACCAAGTTAATTACTTATGCTAGGTAAAAACAACGTTTAATCAAACGAACGAATCTAAATTTATTTTATGTTAATCGTAATTTCCAACTTTCACACTTTTTGCAAATCTAGTATCACTTTTAATTTTAACAAATTAAATTATGAACTTTCTTTTGACAAATTAAATCACGGTCTTCATTTTTTCAATAAGTAAGCATGTCTATAGTCGAAAAGTCCTCATTGGCGTCCATGATAGTACCGTGACAGCCAATTCTTTTTGTGGAATTTTAATTACTAGAAAATAAAAATTCGTGATTTAATTCACTAAAACTAAAATTTATAATTTCGCTCGCCAAAATTTTAAATTAATGTCAAATTTACAAAAAAGTAAAAGTCGATGAATTATTTTTTCCAATTACTACATTTTTCTTCACTTTTCTATCTCATTGTACGACATAAGCATATATTCAACATACTCGGAAAATTAAGTGAAACTACATTGAATGTTCTTATTGTAACTTTATTCACTAATTCATAAAAAGATCGGGTAAGGATTCACTATATAATTCGTCATCCAAAATAATAAATTGGCATAAGTAATTGAATTATATAGCTAGCACGTGTAAATTAAATTGCGACTTGAATTGACCACGCCATAAAAATCGATAATTATCCGATTTATACGATGTGAATAAAAGAAAATATTAGCATCCGTACAAGCAATTGGGCACTTTTCATTTTGGAATTTTTCCTTTTTGGTTGGCTAACTACAAATCACAACCATGTTCCACGTGTCCCATTTAATAATTCTTTTTGCATAAAATTTATTATATGTGGGTGACCGATTATTTATTAGCGAGGATATCAATTTACTTAGAAAGTGTTCTCTTATATTATGTTTATATTAAGTGTAAAATTACTATTTTCGTTGAATTAGCTTTTCTATTAATATTATTTAAAATTAGTATGTTATGCACTTATGTCGTAGAAACGAGGCCCCAACAATCATTAAATTACTTTATAGTACTAATTAATATGATGATTACTTAATTTTATTTTATAAGTATTTTATTTTTGTTGAAAACGAGCACCGATTATAACTTCTCAACGTTTCTCCTGTTGCACGGTTGACTAAATGAAATTGAGATACATAATCATAGAAGTTTCATTGACTTGATATATAGTCACATTTTATTTTACATTTAGCCACGCACATATTGCTATAGTAGTCTATTATTCCAACAGTACGTTGAATCCAATTGGTCAAATCGAGATACAGTATGAAGATTAGCCAAATTATTAAATATACAATAATTTTGAAAATGATGTTCTTTTAGAAACGCTGAAAATTGATATTTCTTGTTAGGTTTAACCACTTTCGTAATTTCATTTAATCATGCACGTTATGCAGAAAAAATACGTCCGATTTCTTTTGAGCAGAAGAATTAAGAAAGGAATATAAAGTAAAAAAAAGTATTATAAAGCCTATATTTTTTAAAGGTTACTATGTATATTTAAAAATATATATATATAATATGACATTTTAAATGAAACGGAAGAAGTATATCGGTCGTAAATAAACGTTTTCATGTTGACATATATGGGGGGGGGGGTGGTTAAGTGGTTAACAACCAAGTAAAGTAAGATATGAGGAAGTGAGGAAAGCGGACACGTGGTGAGCGGAGAATAAACTTTGGCCAAACGCGGCGCCAAGTGACGTGGATGCTCCTTCATTCTTCAAATTTTCAAATCAAAGTTAATTAAAATAAAAACATGACACGTGACGATTAGTGCTAGATTTGGGTAATTCATTATTGTAGTGTGGGACAAGTAAAAACAAATCCCACTCTACCACTCTAAACCTCATTTTACATTCTAGAAATATTTTAATTAATTATACCCAAAACTACATTCTTTGTATAATTGTATTCCAATTTCCACCCCCTATCACTCTATTAACCCTTAGCTAGCGTGCCATGCCTATTTTGTTTTATTTAGGTTCACTTTAGAGGGAGATTAAGTTTTTCATGTACTTCTTTACTTAATTTTTTTTGGCAAAGTTCCGTTCGGCGGAAACTGAAATAAATTACATAAGTTGTAAACTATGTCTTGAGTAGATTAATTTGATGCATTGATTTTTTCAATTTCAATTTCGGATGAATAAATTACATAATTGGATTACTCACCATTCACTTCAAGTAGTAGCTCGGATGACTGCCTAGCTCAGCTGCATCCGGAAGAGGTTCTGGAAGGTGACTTTTCAGCTGAACAGTCAGGTGACTCTTCAACTGAACAGTCAGACTTTTCACCTTTCGACTCCACCACTACCTCAAATAGCCTTTATGGCTGATTAATGCATGTAATGCATTAAATTCCCCTACATAGTGAACAACTTATAAATAGAGGGGATTGTAGGCATTTGAAGTACGAAAAAAATATGCATAAGACTTAAAATCGCATCTTGCTGCATATTTCTCATTTGTTCATTGTTCGAGCTCAGTTTTCACCTATATCCAGTTCGCCGGAGCTCTTGAGTTTTGCGGTGCTGCTACTCATGACACGAAAGTCGTTTTATCTTTGGGGACGATACGCTATTACCGAGAGCACTACCGGGGCGTATTTCGTCTTGCGGAAAGAGGGTTTTCCTCGACTCGACTTTTATTATTATTATTATTATTTTTCGTTGTAATCTTCATTTACGTTTGTACGCCCGGCAAGTTTGTACTCAATTTTTCCAACAATCGCAAGACGAAATATTTACTTGCCTTCCGACGTAACTGAAGATGACGAGCACTGCTGCTTCCACCGATTCTACCACCTCGGCTTCCACCACTCCGTCCATCGTGTCCTCGACGATGCCATCCACCATATCGTCGACTGCTGCTCCCTCGACCATGCCGTTGCCGACCTTCACTACTACTTCGGCAATGTCCAACACTGGCGGTTCCACCTCGGCCTCGGCTAGGCCTTCAAGTTCATGGGTTTGGAATAATCCATTCCTATCAAGCGGAGGTTCCGGTACGACCGACTCTGTTAGTGCCACCTTCGGTGGGACTGTTGGTTCCACGTTTAGTGGAACTGTTGGAGCGCCATTCGTGGGCTCGACTATGGGTGCCTTCGGGCATAACCCAAGTGGCTCCCTTGTGGGAGTGAACTCGGCACCAAGGGTGATGCCACCCGCCGAGAAGCCGCCGAAGTTCGAAGGAGCCGACTTCAAAAGATGGCAACAAAAGATGTTGTTTTATTTAACAACATTGGGGGTGGCGAACTTCCTAACGGAAGATGAACCACCGGTTCCAAGTGCGGAGGAGGCGAACTTCCATGTTCGAGCCTTCTACGACAATTGGCGAAATGGAGATTACTTGTGCAAGAATTTCATCCTAAATGCCTTGGATGATAGCTTGTACAATGTGTACTCCGGTGTCAACACCTCCAAAGGAATTTGGGAGGCGTTAGACAAGAAGTACTGTAGCGATGACGCGGGTACGAAAAAGTTCGTGGTAGCACGATACTTGGACTACAAGATGGTCGATACTCGACCGATGATGGAGCAAGTACAAGAGTTTTAACTCATTGTACATGACGTCCATGCTGACGGGATGGCTCTTCCAGACGCGTTCGTGGTTGCAACGTTGATCGAGAAGTTGCCCCCAAATTGGAAAGACTTCAAGAGCTACCTTAAGCACAAGGGAAAGGAAATGACTCTTGAAGACTTGATTGTGAAGCTTCGCATCGAGTCCGATGTGCGCAATCAAGATAAACCGAAGGCATCGGCTGATGCAAAGGTGAACTTGATGGAGAAGGACGGTCCCTCCAACAAGCGTGATCGCCCAAATGCTAAAGATAAAGGCAAGGCGAAGGGACCATCGAAAAAGTTTGATGGTGATTGCTACAATTGTGGCAAGCATGGGCATACTGCAAAGGAATGCAAGAAGCCCAAGAATAAGAAGAAGAAGAAACATGCTGCCAACGCCGCCGAAAAAGACGGCGAGTGGGTGAAAGAAGACTTTACGGCTGTGGTCACCGAGGAAGTCAACCAAGTCGAAAGGCAAGAAGGCTGGTTTATCGACACTGGCGCTACTGCGCACGTGTGTGCCGATAGGAACAAGTTTGTTTTCTATCAAGTTGTTGAGGGGAGGAAGCTCAACATGGGGAACCAAGCTTCGTCCGTGGTTGTCGGAGTTGGAGATGTGGTGTTAAAGCTTACATCGGGAAATTCTCTAACTTTGAAGAACGTGTTGCATGTTCCCGACATCCGAAAGAACTTGGTCTCGGGCTCTATTCTAGTTAATAAGGGGTTTAGACTAGTTTTTGAGTCTGACAAGTTTATTTTGTCAAAGAGTGGTACTTTCCTTGGAAAGGGTTACCTCTCTGATGGTCTCTTTTTAGATTGAATGTATTGGCTATACGCCATGTACCAAAATCTATTGAGAATAATGAAAATGCTACTACTTCCTCTTACATTGTTGAGTGCTCTGATTTATGACATTGTAGATTAGGACATGTTAATCTAAATGCTATAAAACGATTAGTAAATTTAGATTTACTAAAGTTAAATGAAGTTAACACTCAAAACAAATGTGAAATTTATGTTGAGGCGAAAATGACAAAATAACCATTTCATACGGTTGAGAGGAGCACGAAACCCCTTGATCACCGATGTGTGTGATTTAAAGTATGTGCAAACTCGTGGTGGTAAGAAGTACTTTATCACGTTCATCGATGATTGCACGAGATATTGTTATCTTTATCTTTTAAGAGGTAAAGATGAGGCTATTGAAGCGTTTAAACACTTCAAGAATGAAGCCGAAAATCAACTAAGTGGTCGAATTAAGAGTGTTCGAAGTGATAGAGGTGGCGAATATGTCGCTCCGTTTAAGGAATTATGCAACGAAAGTGGTATAATTCATCAAACGACGGCTCCATACTCACCTCAATCAAATGGCGTTGCTGAACGTAAAAATCGAACTCTTAAGGAGATGATGAACGCTTTGTTGATTAGTTCAGGGTTGCCCCAAAACATGTGGGGGAAGCTGTCTTGACGGCTAACTACATACTGAACAAGATTCCACTCAAAGGTAAAGATGTTACACCTTTTGAGTTATGGAAAGGTTGGAAACCATCGTACAAATACCTTAAAGTGTGGGGGTGTTTGGCGAAGGTTGAAGTGCCTCTACCTAAACAAGTTACAATTGGCCCTAAAACGGTTGATTGCATCTTTATTGGGTATGCACATAACAACAGCGCCTATCGCTTTGTTATCCACAAGTCGGAAGTCCCCGATATGACTGTGGGAACAACGATCGAGTTAAGGAATGTTATATTCTTTGAACATAATTTTCCTTGTAAAAACAAGGGTAATGTAGAAATCAATTATAGCAATAGAATTGAAGGTGAAGCCACGAGTTCTAAATCCGAGGATGAAGAACCTAAGTCACGCAAGCGACAAAGGTCTAATCCAGAAAATAGTGAACCGAGACGTGGTAGTAGAGTTCGGAAACCAAAGCAATTTGGTCAGGATTATGTAGTGTTCATGTTGGATCAAGAACCAACGACGATCAAAAAAGCTTTTTCTAGATCGGATAGTCCGCTTTGGAGAGAAGCGGTACAAAGTGAAATTGATTCCATAAGGCAAAACCACACTTGGGTGTTGGTTGATTTGCCCGAAGGGTGCAAACCCTTAGGATGCAAATGGATCCTTAAAGGGAAATACAAAGCCGATGGATCAATTGACAAGTACAAAGCCCGTTTGGTTGTCAAAGGGTTTAAGCAGAAAGAAGGGTACGATTATTTCGATACCTATGCTCCTGTAACAAGGATTACATCTATTAGGGTGCTTCTGGCGATTGCTGCTTTGCACAATCTCGAGATACATCAAATGGATGTGAAAACTGCTTTCCTCTATGGAGATTTAGAGGAGGAAATCTATATGGAACAACCAGAAGGATTTGTAGAACCGGGTCAAGAAAAGAAGGTTTGCAAATTGGTTAAGTCCCTCTATGGATTGAAGCAAGTGCCACTTCAATGGCACTTGAAATTTGATAATGTGATGTTGTCAAATGGGTTTAAGATAAACGAGTGTGATAAATGTGTTTACATTAAGAACACGAATAACGGGTATGTTATTGTGTGTCTTTATGTAGATGACATGTTAATCATGGGTAGTAATATCCGTGTAATTAACGAAACGAAGAACATGTTAAAGAGGAACTTTGACATGAAAGATTTGGGTTTAGCGGATGTTATTCTTGGAATGAAAATTCTAAGGAAATCCAATGGGATTGTCTTGTCACAATCTCACTATGTTGAGAAAGTGCTCAAGAAGTTTAACGCTTTTGATAGCGTGCCCGCTAAAACTCCTATTGAACTTAATGTTCATTTGAGCAAGAATCGAGGTGAGTCGGTTGCTCAAGAAGACTATGCTCGTGCCATAGGGTGTTTAATGTATCTTACAAATTGCACTAGACCCGACATAGCATGTGCCGTTAACAAATTGAGTCGTTACACGAGCAATCCAAGCAAAGAGCATTGGAGAGCTCTTGTACGAGTTTTGAGATACTTGAAGTATACTCAAAGTCATGGGCTACATTTTTCGAGATACCCCCCGGTACTTGAAGGGTACTGTGATGCGAACTGGATATCGGACACGAAAGACTCACTTTCCACAAGTGGGTATGTGTTTACTATTGGGGGTGGAGCTGTTACGTGGAGATCCACAAAACAAACGTGTATAGCCCGATCCACCATGGAGTCTGAGTTCATAGCTTTGGTTATAGCTGATGAACAAGCCGAAAGGCTAAGAAACTTTCTTGAGGACATTCCATGTTGGGAGAAACCATTGCCTCCGGTGATGATTCACTGCGATAGCCAAGCGGCTATTGGTAGGGCGAAAAGTGGTTTGTATAATGGTAAGTCTCGACATATTCGTCGACGACATAATACCGTGAGACATTTGATCACAACTGGGATTATCTCAGTCGATTATGTAAAGTCGTTGGATAATCTGGCGGATCCACTAACCAAAGGGTTAAACCGTGATCAAATGAATAAGTTGCTAGAGGGAATGGGAGTAAAATCCACAAATTAAGAACTATCATAGTGGTAACCCAACCATGATGATTGGAAACCCCAAGAACTTGGTTCAATGGGAAAACTAAGCTATGAAAGTTTGTGTGAGAACACTCACATTTATCTATTCCCTAGAAAGCGTTTGAGTGTTGAAAGCTTGTCTAGTGGTGAGGTTAAGTCTATGACTTTTAATGATTCCTAAATACCTCGAGGAGGTTGAGTATGGCAAGATACTCGGTAAAGAATCACCTATGTAAGTGTAAAGTGAGGCCGCTTCGTTAAAGAAACACTTATGAAACCAAAGGGTGTCCAAGGCCGAAATGGATACAAAACGTGAGAACGGATGAGGTTGAGGTGTATAAGCGTTAACATCGTTGTCTCGGTGCACGCCGTGGAGGAATAGTTCAAAGCATTGCGCTACTATGCCGCCTGTGTACCCGATGGTGTTGACTATGGAAGGTTCAAAGCCACAAACTACCTATCCTAATACTTTTATACCTCGTGAGGACTGAGCTTTTGCATTTGCATACATTTGCATATGGCTATCTCACTCATGTGGGGGATTGTTGGAAATTTGGTGTATTGACCAAATAAATAATAATTAATATTTAATTTATTAATTAAATTAAATATTATATTATTGTTCTACTCTCGGAGTAGATGAACGTGGTGTATTTATATGCTCAAAACCGATTTCCGGTGAGTGAGATATAAATGTTAAAAGGTTGGTGGAGAGTTACTTCTTTCTTGAAAGAAGTGTAAGTTAAGTGGTTGTGGATGAGGTCAGCTTCGGCCTCGGGTCTTAGTCTTTGACTTCGGCTTCGGCCTAGGTCTGCGACTTCGGCCTCGGTTTCGGCCTCGGTCTTGGTCTTAGACTTCGGCTTCGGCTTTGGTCCTCGATCTTAGACGTCGGCCTCGGTCCCGGCTTCGGCTTCGGGCTCGGGCTTTGGTCCTCGGACTTCGGCTTCGGCCTCGGTCTTTGACTTCGGCCTCGGCTTAGTGCCACTTCGGCTTCGGCTTATGCCAGGCCTGTGCCACTTCGGCTTCGGCACCTCGGATGACTGCCTAGCTCAGCTGCATCCGGAAGAGGTTCTGGAAGGGGACTCTTCAGCTGAACAGTCAGGTGACTCTTCAACTGAACAGTCAGACTTTTCACCTTTCGACTCCACCACTACCTCAAATAGCCTTTATGGCTGATTAATGCATTTAATGCATTAAATTCCCCTACATAGTGAGCAGCTTATAAATAGAGGGGATTGTAGGCATTTGAAGTACGGAAAAAATATGCATAAGACTTAAAATCGCATCTTGCTGCATATTTCTCCTTTGTTCATTGTTCGAGCTCAGTTTTCACCTATATCCAGTTCGCCGGAGCTCTTGAGTTTTGCGGTGCTGCTACTCACGAGACGAAAGTCGTTTTATCTTTGGGGACGATACGCTATTACCGAGAGCACTACCGGGGCGTATTTCGTCTTGCGGAAAGAGGGTTTTCCTCGACTCGACTTTTATTATTATTATTATTTTTTTTTCGTTGTAATCTTCATTTACGTTTGTACGTCCGGCAAGTTTGTACTCAAATTTTCCAACAATTCTTATATTCTTTATGTCCCATTTATAAAGAGTTGTTTTTTTTTCATTTGTCTCACTGATAAAGAGTCATTTCCTAATATAATTTTTTTTTGAATTAAAATAAAAGCAAATAAAAAAAAATTATGACTTTGAAAATATATACTCAAATTAAAATAAAAGCAAAAATAAATAAATAAATAAAAGCAAAAAAATAAAGTAGAAATGTATAAAAAATGAATATAATCTCTACACATATCTTAAAAACACTACTAATCCCTCATTTCTTAATTTCAGTGTCAAGAAAAAAAAAAGCTCTTTATTAGTGGGACGGAGGGAGTAACATATTACACATGTTGTAAATATAATAGAAACTGCTAATTTTACTATTTTGTTTTTTGTTTTTTTTTTTGTTTTTATCCCCTTTTTTTAATAACTACTACGGAGTATAATTTAACCAAAGAAACATAGCCGAAGTATATATAGGGACCAGTTCTCGTTAAGAAGATTAGTGTTATTCTTTCTTTTGTTTAATGCCTATTATAAATGTAGTTATTCTATCTAAATTGTTCTTAGTTTAACGTAAGCAAATAACCGTGTAATCATTTTTTAAACTTTTACCCCTTTTGTAAAAAAATTTCTTTACCCTCACATATCATTTTTCAATTAAAAAAATTGCCGACATTTCATATTTTATCTATTTATTTCTTACAAAGTAAATAATATATAGGCATAATATAAACAATTGTAGATCATCTTATTTGTTACTCCCCCGTCTCAAGTATTCCGACACCTTTTCTTATTATATACATCACATGTAAGGTATATGATAAGAAGTCGGAATACTTGAGACAGAGGGAGTATAAATTTATGTCACATTATAATATATTATCTCATTCTCTAAATAAAAAAAATAGAAAAAGTAAACGCAATCTAATACTACTACAATTCAAATTAAGTTTCTTTTATCACAAGGAAATCCATTTATTTAAAAAAAGAAAAAGAAAAAGAGTTGCTTAATGATGTATGATGGGATGCCAACGATGTGAAGGGCCCCTTTCACACTTGGCAAATAAACTATTTAAATAAGTTAAATAAGTATATTAGAAGACAAAATAGGGGATCAAGAGTGAGGACCAGGTACTAATACTAGAGGCATAAGGGATGACGTCAGCATGAAATTAAAAGGATTAAGATTCCACAAATAAGTTTGTTAGTGACTTCTCCCTAACAAATGACTCACTATAACACGTAATTAACCTCTTGCCCACACACTTAATTAGGCGCATAAATGAAGAGGTTATTATTTGGTAAACATTCGGTCATTAAAGGGATTATTCTATTCTATCCTACGCCACCAATTTTACAATCTTAATTTTACATTTAATTTTAAATTGAATATCTCCACACTTCACACACATATCCATTACCCTCTGTTTTTTTTTTTAGTGTTCCTTTCATTCTAAACACACATATTAAGAAAGTATGGTATTTCACATTAGTAACCTTGTTTATTGCATTTAATCTTTTAGTGCCAACTTATAACTAGCACCGATTAAAAGGTAAAATGGTGAAAATATAGCTATTTATTTCTAAATTTTGAAATAAGACACTTAAGAGAAAATAACAACAAAAGACAAATATGACCCTTAAGAAAATAGAGGGAGTTTCTTTGAACAAATGATGGAAATAAGTGTATGCCACAACTATACATTAAATTGTACTCTCGAAATTACAATTTTCAAAAAAGTAAGGTTTTTTTGCACTTTAAGAAAACAATTGCTTCCTCCTTTTTTTATAAGTCATTTTTAACTCAATATCTTAGATGAAGAAAATTAAATACTCTCATATTCATAAAAAAAAAATTCATTAGTCTACTTATTTAGTTTGAAAACTAATGACTATTAAATTAAAGTTGTGATCCCTTTATCTTCTTCTTCAAAAAGAGTTGAAATTTCATGTATAAATTTTGAAAAGTAACATAAGAGAACAAGGAAATGAGCTCAAAGTGATTTACGAAAAAAACGGAGAGAGTACCATTGAGCTTAAATATAACTTGTAATACAACATCTCACTATTTTAATTCCCTCCGTTTTTCATTAATAGCCAAAGGAATATGCGTATCCAAAAAAAAGAATAAGAAGAAAAAAGTACTACATATTTAGAACTACCGAAATAAAATAGAAAACTCAATGAATTTCATTACTCAAGACTCAAGTACCCTAATCAATGAATTACCCTAATCAAGTACTTGCAACAACAAAAGAATCAGTGATTACTCAAGAATCAAGTACCCTAATCAATGAATTACCCCAACCAAGTACTTGCAACAACAAAAGAATAAGCTCTATACAACTTTTTTTTATTTTATTTTATTTTTATTTTAAATTTCTAATCACTCTGCAAAATACTAATCACTCTATCTTTCAAACTTCCATTCAGTAACAAAATAGAGTAATTCGCTTCTCAAAATTTAGGCAAAAAAACGTATCTCTACTCACGGTTACCATGTACCCTCGAAGCATGGCTAGAGCGTCGGCCAGTTTGCTGCTGTGTTCGACCATCCCATAAGGGGTGAATCTCATAGAAGATTGAGGCACGGTCTTACACTTCCTACACATGAAGTTGAGGAGAAGAATATATGTCATGTTGTGAAATTCGAATCCAAACCCTACACCATAAACCCCTATGCGTTCTCGTTAAAAAATGATATAGTTAAAAGTTGTGTCAGACTTGTGTTCATTTTTCAAGAGGTCTCGTGATAAAGTCATGTATCCTACATAATTGGATAAATTAGAGTTTCAAGTTGCTATTATCAGAGATGGAGCAATTATTTCTTCCAACTAAGTTTCTTTACCATTATGGTACATCTGACTATTCACATAGTTTCAAAGGCTAGGTCCGGAGGGCTAGTTATGTATCGTTGGATGTATCCTATTGAAAGGTAGTTTACAATATGTTATCAATTTTTAAATATTTATGCCTATGTATATGAAATGCAAATGATATTTCTATGTCATTAATTTTTTTTAAATATGTTTAAAGTCTTACGTCTGCAATAAAGCACAACTTGAAGGATCAATTGCAGAGGGATATAATGTCGATGGATGTCTCACCTTTTGTTCCCTATACTTTGAAGGCACTGAAACTCATTTTAATAGGCCGTGCCGAAATGATGATAACCTTTTGAATAAGAACAAATATTTTTTCACATCTGGTGGTCGAACTTTTAGAAAAATTGAAATCCTAGAACTTGATTTATCATAAGCTCAATGAGAACTGCCGGTCTTGAGGAAACACTTCAATTACGGACCGGTAGTTAACCGCCGGATGTGGGCCATAAAAATGATGAACCTTAACCGGCCTGTGTTGTGGCGGTTCTGGTCCCAGTTCTAGCATGTTGACTATTGGGCCGGTAAAAATTATTGACCGGCAAGCCGGTAAAAAATCGTTGACTGGCGGGCCGGTTCCAAATCGGGACCACCGGTCCATGCAGAATGGGCAGGTCTAATGCCAACCACACCCGGCTTGTATAAGTATTTGCCTTCTTTTTTTTTGGAAGTTCGAATTCAGTTATCAAACTTCCGTCGATTTTAAATTGAGGAGATATTAAGTAGTGTGATTTACAAACATTGCATCTATTATACTGAGCTTATCACATATACATACACACGCTCGATGGTAACCAATTGCATCACATTTTTTTTCAATCTATCTAAGTTAAAGCACGATCGGACGATTATTCCCCATAATGAAGGAGATACCATTGAGAAACAAATAAAAAACCACATTCTCCACCTCCAGAATCATCAAGTGGGAAATGCCCAAAAGGAGATTCCCAATGGAGATGAACTATCACGAAAGAGAGAGTTTGCGGAAGAGACTGTCCACCGAAGCTGACTTTTATGACAGCGAAGACAGCGAAGAAGAGTACGTCGTTGATTTCCTATCTACCGAAGCTGACTTTGATGCTATGTTCTCTGCTACATACATTGGTCCATATTTCCCCAATTCAAAATCGATGGCCGTTCCTCTCATGTTTTCGGTGGATCGGTATGGGTGGTACTTCTCGGGGGGAAGTGCCTAGTGACTCTCTCAATTGACCTAACTGTGGTTGGGTTGGCCGCAACCAAAGCCAACCACAACGCTAGGATGAGCAAAGCTGATCAGGAAATTGAACCTAAGATTGGGTATGGTAATACTAGAGAGGGAGGATCATTCTTCTTCTTCTTCTTAGAAGTCAACCCGGAATGTTCGCCACTGAGTAAGCTTAAAAAATGTAAGACTTTGAATGCCCAAATCATATGTGATATGGATGTTGTGATATACATGTGGAGGGAGGAACTCAATAAATATGGGGGTAAGTTAGTGAGGGTAGAAGTGCCCAATAAGGCGGTGAAGATGTTCTTGGAGAAAACGATGTTGCTTTTCCCTGAAAAGTGAACATTTGATATTGTGGTGAAAAGGGAATGTCCAAGTGCATCTGAGGCTACGAAAGTTAAGAAGGATAGAGCTGCGGATAGAAGAATATGGAGTACAAAAACCAAAAGGAGACAAGGAACAAAGAGAAACATAAGAAGAAGATGAACGAGAAGCAGAATAGTAATTAGAATCTTACTAGGAAGCAGTTGACCTATTTTTCTGTTTGTTTTGTTTGTTATAAGCATTTTCTGTGTGTTACCTATAAACTAGATGGAACATTTAGGGAACATTTAGGTTTGGTTTTGAGTTGTGCAATTGATGTTCTTTTAAACTACTCTACCAGGAGTTTCCTCTATTGTAACTTGATTTTTCTGGGCAAGGTAGCTTGACATTGTATAAAAAAATAAATTAATTTATATGTGTTTGTATTTTGGCTTTACAACTTTAATAAAAAATAATTTTGAAAATATACTAAATAAAATGTTATTATATTTATAAAATATTTACTACGTGAATGCATGTATAAATGCATATTTGGTAACGAAATCTTGTATTTCATGTTAGGAATGTAGGCACATTGCATGTAAGGTTTCACAATAGTGATTCATTCATTAATTCAGCGTGTTGTATTGATACATTTATGGTGGTTAGAAGTTAAATTGATGTGTTGGGAAAAGAAAATATTAATGAATATATATACTATTTCAATTTTTTGAACATTCATTGGGGATATTATAGGTATTACGCATCCAAACTTTAGTCAAATTTACAATCATACCCAATTTTGAAATGACTAAAAGGCACACTTGTCGTGGACGGATAGAATATATTTTATTTTTATATACTTAAGATGAAATTGAAAAAAAAAATACTATAACTTGTTACGATGTAAAATTTATTTCTAAATTACTACTAGTCCCCATTCATGAGAATGATTTGGTTTTTCTATGTAGTAAAATGTACACTTTCCATTTTCTCTAACTTGGCCAGTTTTGCTTTCACAAAATAATCCAAAGTAAGAGAAAATGGAGGGAGCATTCCTCTTATTTTGTAGTACTTATTTGAATAGGTCCAATGTAGATTACTTGAAAACTTAGGTTAGGCCCATTCAAGAACTTTGATAGGCCCAATTTTAATATTATTGTATCCATCTCCCAAAAAGTTTGATAATATTACTCAATAAAATCTCAGTTTTCTAATGATTATATTATCTTATATCAATTTTTAATCAAAATTTATCAGTAGTTTTTTAGTGCTTCTCAAAAAAAAAAAAAAAAACAAATAAAAAAAAACTAGCAAGAAGTGAGTAAACTTACCCAAAATCTCAGTTGTGAGTAATATTTGGCAAAGGTCAAGACTAAACTAAACGCAAGAAATTTTACAAGGAATAAAACTTAGGAACGGCCCACCAAATATATCAATTTCGGGCCCTTATAATTTAAGTGATCATAAAATTACGATTTATGCCTTCTACTCCATTTAAGTCATGGCCTAGCATGCTTTTAATTAATTAATTACTTCATCCCTTCCATTCATTCACATTCTCTTAAATCTGTGATTCGTTCCAATTATTTTGCTCCAATTCTCTGAAACCCGTAAGACAGATTTTCAAAATTTGGTGCAATAGTCCAAAATAAATACCCCTTTGTTCTTGATTATAACATTTTCTGGCCTTTTGCACAAGAATTAAGAATTTTATTTTATTTTATATTTTATTTTATTTATTATTATTACTCCCTCCGTCCCACGGCAATTGTCCACCTTTATTATTTTATACCTCACATATATTCCCCCTTGTGGACAATTGCCGCATGATGGAGGGAGTATTATTTTTTTGTATTACATATGAAATCTATTACTCCCTATGTCCTTCATTTACCGACCCTCTTGACTTCTTAGATGATTTTGGAGTTTCGTGATGATGGATTTTAAATTGAGTTTTTTGGAGATTAGTTTTTATTACACGATACTACAACACGCGTAGTACCTTGTAAAAAAAACTAAACTCCAAAAATTCGATTTTAAATCCATCATCAGAAAGCTTCAAAATTATCTAAATAGTCAACATGGTCAGTAAATGGAGGATGGAGGGAGTACAAGTATTACATAGAGCTAATTTTCTTATTGGGTTGTCCTGTTGAAATTGAGCTATTTCCCAAAATGAAAATAATTAATCGGGTCTAGATTCCCGTACCGAAAAGTAATTACTTTTCTTGCACTACTAATCTACATTCCTCCACAACTAATTTATATTGTCTAAATTCTGTCGAAAAGTAAAAGCTCGATTTTAATGGGACGGAGGGAATACATGAAAAATTTACTCCACAATTCACATATAGGTGAGACTCCTATTCGACACAAATGTAAAAAAATTACTCCACACGATATATATCAGCAGTGAAAATTAAACTCGAAATCTCTCACTAAAGAGAAAATCTGAATGTCTCCGCCTAACTACTAAAGTTTTGAAAATGGTTAAAGTTTAGAAAATTATAGTATTCTAATGCGGGGAAAAATCTTTTAAAAAAATAAGTTTAAAAGGTTAAAATTATAACAACATGATTGGCACGTAAGTATAAAAAATAAAAAAAAATAAAAATGGAAGTGTATTATAATTTTTTGTGCCGAGTCAAATAGATCGTGCATTGCACACCAACGGAGGTCGAAGTGAGATATAAATACATATTTTGCATCAATTACCTTTAACATTTTTTTTGCTAAAAAGAGTTATCCCATAATTAATTTAGTTTTGATTGAAACTTGAAAGAGCACATGCCAATGCACGATTTAAGATGGAGTAGTAGGAATAATATCAAAATCCAGCAATAGGCAGCATGCATATGTACTGAACTCCCCCTTATTTTATTCAAATTCTATTCCGCGTGATATTTCCTATTATATTAATGAATGATTGTTACGTGTTTCTAATAATTACAAGACCAACAATAATCATAAATTTCTATATCAAAAAATAATTAATTTTTAAAATTTTGTAAACACGTAACAATCATCTATTGATATAATAATTATATATGTCACATGAAATTGCAGTAGTAGAAAGATTTGAATCCCTATTATATATAGATGAGATTATATTTATCCACCATTAATTTAAATTGGCATCGAGATTTATTAGATTCCTTCCCCTCCTCACATGGGCCCATCGCGAGAAACCATGGTTTAGAGATTGGAGTTTAAAATAATTGGATTAAATTAAAGTTTAGCATTATTCATCGAACTTTGTTCTCATTCTAATTAATATACTATATAGTTTAAGAGCCTAAAGTGGAGAGTGCCAACTTAATTGATTACTTTTTGTTTAAATTGATTACTTTAATTATATGGTCGTCGACAGTCGAGCAAGCAAGTGGAGTAGCATCATTGGTGGATGAGAACAGTTTTCTCACCAAAATTATTACTTAATTTTTTTTTTATTTTTTTTATTACTATTATTATTATTTTTTAATTATGGTTTATGGCGTAATATTCTAGACAAAGACTAATTGTAGTAATAACTAATAGCTGGCCAGTATAAGAACCATAAAAGAGATAATGCTTAGGGATTTTTATATTAGAATAAAAATTAAAAGTAGATTTTGAAAGAATATTACTGCTTAGCAATTAAATTTCACTCATTAGGTAATATACAATGGATTTTTAAACTATTCAACTTTTTTGCAGTTATGTTCCGATCTAAAGAGCAATTAAATGTTTAAACTATTAATATTTTTATAAATTGAACCATAATTTTCGATAACGAAAAATAAACGTGACAAAGAATTGATTTAAACAAAACAAAAATATGACATTGATATTTATCCGCTCACAGCTTTCGGTGAGGCACGTGTGTTTCATATCGCGGGAAATTGAAGTACAAAACACAATCGTGAAAATAATGTCAGTTTAGTGTGCGTGTATTGGCCTAGCGGTATGAAGTTAATGTTCTCGAGTTCGAGTCCTCCATGATGCGGCTTTAAATTTAATGTTAAATTGTTCAAAAATAAAATGTCAATTTAGATATTTAATTGCTATTTTGTTTGAATTGAAATACAATCGTAAAAAATTAAATAGTTTAGCAATACATCAAACATATTTATTTGATAGTATTTTACATATTACGTAGAAATAACTTTACTAATACTTATGGGAGTTATTATGCGATAAGTGTCTTAGATTAATTAACATATATAATGTTACGGAATTTCCGGTATTTAAATTCTAGGCACTACAAAGTTGATACAAATTCCGATTGTATTTTTCAAATAATATCAAAATACAAATTGTTTTACGTACCATAAATATGGGTGTGCACCAACTATATCAATTATTCTAGTATAATAGTATGTGAACTTTAATTGTTGGTTTATATAATAATTTAGCAATAGCTAGATAGTAGGTATATGTTGCCATTAGCATTTCTTATGATTGCTCCTAAATTTTTCATGGTCCACATCCACTTACATTTATTGCTTAATTTTTATATAAATATATTGACATGCGCATCACTGTCTAAAACAATTTCATTATAATCCAAATACGTAGTACAATATAACGTAAGCTTTTGCAATTAATTACGAAGTTATTTTGCCATATATATTTTAGTTAACTACACGCGCCTAGCTTTCATTCTTTTAATTAAAAGTCATTATACAACTTGACCCAAATGGTATAAACTACAACTATATCAAAAACCTTTGAAAACTTCCTTCCATTTTTCTCACTCCACGCCACCTACAACCACCGCCGCCGCCGCCGCCGGCCGACCACCACCAACTCCCCAATAATCATAACCCTCGATTATTTCCATATTATTACGCCATCACAAATATATATTTACTTTGAAACCACCACCGTCACTCCATGCTGCCAACAACCACCGCTCCTCCGCCGCTGCCGCCCGACCACCACCACCACTCCCCGAAGAAATTCAAACTGAAAACCACCATCCACACCGTGAAATCCCACATCTCCGCCCACCACTGTGCATGGCTCACCCTCACCGTCATCCTCCAACTCCTCGTCATCCTCTTCCTCAACCGCGCCTCCCCTCCGCCCCCTCTCCCCTCCTCCCACCTCCGCCACTTCGAATCAGCCGCCGCCGCCGCCGCCCCGCCGCCCCCCCTCCGCGATGAATCCTGCAAACACGGCCGCATCTACGTCTACGACCTCCCCCCCATGCTCAACAAGGACCTCCTCGACAACTGCCACGACCTCGACCCTTGGAGCTCCCGCTGCAACGCCGTCTCCAACGGCGGCCTCGGCCCCCCCGCCACCGGCCTCTCCGCCGTCGTCCCGGAAGACCTCTCCGCCGCCTGGTTCTGGACCGACATGTACGCCGCCGAGGTCATCTACCACGACCGGGTGAGCAACTACCGGTGCCGGACGCCGGACCCGTCGGCGGCGGCGGCGTTCTACATCCCCTTCTACGCCGGCCTCGCCGTCGGCAAATTCCTCTGGTTCAACTACACCTCCCGCGACCGCGACCTCCACGCCGCCGCCATGCTCGACTGGGTCAAGAACCAGCCGCCGTGGGCCCGCTCCAACGGCTCCGACCACTTCCTGATGCTCGGCCGGCTGACGTGGGACTTCCGGCGGCTCACCGACGACGACGGCGAGTGGGGCACGCGCTTCATCTACATGCCCCTGATGAAGAACGTCCTCCGCCTCTCCGTCGAGAAGAGCCGGTGGGACCCGCTCGAGGTCAGCATCCCGTACCCGACCGCCTTCCACCCGAGATCCGGATCCGACATCCGCCAGTGGCAGGATCGGATCCGGGCCAGGCAGAGGTCCAGCCTCTTCACCTTCGTTGGGGCGACCCGGAAGAAGATCCAGAACGACTTCCGGGGCATCCTCATGGACTATTGCAAGGGCGAAAACGACACCTGTCGGGTCGTGGATTGCTCCGTGACCCGATGCTACGACGGGGCCCCGGCTATCCTCGAAGCCTTTCTCGACTCCGACTTTTGCCTCCAACCTAAAGGAGACGGGTATACCCGGAGATCTGCATTCGATTGCATGCTGGCCGGTTCGATCCCGGTCTATTTCTGGACCGGGAGTTTCGAGTATCAATACGAGTGGCACATGCCTAGGGATTTCTCGAATTACTCGATTTTTATCGATCACAATATTGTTAGAAATGACACGTCGATAATAAAAAAAACCCTAGAGAGATTTAGTAGGGAGGAGGTGAAGAGGATACGAGAGAATATTATCGAGTTATTGCCCAAATTATTGTATTCGAAATCGAATACGGATCTTGGTGGAGTCAGCGACGCATTCGACATAGCCATGGAGGGAGTTTTGAAAAGGTTTGAGCAAGAAAGAAGAAGAAGATCGGCGGTTTGAGGTTAGATTGATTGATTAATTAATTGATTATTCATTCTCTTAATTGATTTTAAATCAATGTCATGTTTTGTATTTTGTTGTACTTATATAGCTTGTTGTATAGTTATATATTGAGAATTTGAGGGATATAAATATATATATATATACTTGATCACATTTTTTGGTTCATCCATATAAGCAAAGTGTAATGTTTTGAGAACTTTGAGAAGGATGAAATGTGCATTCTTTAAAGGATTTGTTTTGAGTGCTTTATTCTTTATTCTTATTCTTATTCTTTTCTTGTTTGATGGTTGAGGAATCCATTCTAGTAAAAGTTTCCACCTTTTGCTCTAATTTAGGCTGATAATTAATTAAGACATTTTCAATACTATATATATTGATCAAGGAGTGAAATATAGCGTAATTCACACAATAAGATTTATGTGTGTGTAATATTATCTAATATGCAATAGATAGATGCTAAATGGACTTTCTTGAATAACTTTATAGCATAACGTGTTCTTTTTTTTTATTGCACTACTTTTACCCTCGTATATATGCGACAGTATTAATTAGTCAGACTAAATTTAGAAATTAAAGTACTAATTAATTGGTAGAATTCAAGCTCTTGTATTTTGTTCATTGGCATGCTTATTATATCACAAAATAGTTTGGTGATCTCATTATGATTGTCAAGAAACTTAATTGAATGTGTGAAATGGTTAGTAGATTAGTTAGTGACTTTGCAACTATATATTTAAAAAAGATGATAAATCTTGCTATAGAAGAAGATAGGCCTTTTCTCCACTACTATAGTAGTATTATTTAAGGTATGAACTGTTGCCAATTGAATTAATAATAATTTGTTAATTAAGTGTCATGTTTATTTTTCTTATTGATCATGATGGTTTTCTTTGAAACCTTGTGGTTTCCATTTGGGCGGATATTATTTTCCATGGAAGATAAGCCATGCACATGAATTTTTTTGTCCTACTTTCAATGCCTAGCCGTATTTTATGCTCATTTTCTTCTTGTTTTTGTTTTATGCATTTTTTTTGATATTTTATGATTTTATTTTATTTTATAAATGTTAACTTGGGTTCTTTAATCTAATTATTATTTATTATTTATTAACGTTTATTTTATCAGTTAAATTAGATTTGATGAATTCAAAATTTGGACGCCAACTCTAAAAGCATATAATGTGTACGAAAAATATTGTGCATAAATATGTTGGACGGTAGGAGTATAACTTAATTGGCGCACATCATATGATTTTAGAGTTGGGGCTTCACTGAAAGTATATACTAATTAGGGTTAATGAAACAAAAATTATAAGTTAAAAGGGGTATGTCCCCCACTAATTTAATTTGTCTTAACCTCAATGAGTTTTCCCCTATTAAGCAAGCCACATATATCTTTGAAAAGGAAATGCAACTAGTTGCTAATATATGCCTATGCCTTTAATTACGATAATTTATTGAAAGGTTTAGAAAAAATTATCACTAAATAATACTTCGAACATTTCAAGTCATTTAGACTTTTTCTTTACTCAATTATTCTTACACACGCCTTTTTTTTTTTTTTTTTTTTTTTTTTTTTTTCTCTTTCTTTTTACTTTTAATAATCATTTAATCATTTTCATTGTGCGAATCATATTAGAAAGTTTAAGCCACAAAATCAAGTCGTAGCTAAAGTGTCTTCTATCTCGAACTCAAAATTTAAATTAATTCAGAATACAGAACAATTAATATAGTCTCGCTTAGAATATTCCGTGATTTTCGGCCTGGATATTTATTATTCGACTATTTCTACAATATGTATTTTTCACATTTCTCTCTCTCTCTCTCCAAAAATGGTTGCATCTGTGTGTATGGATACAGTTGGCTATAATATAGTTGCCACTAATGACAAAGAAAACAAGATAATGACTATATTAAAAGGCGAAAGTGAAAGCAAAAATTGACTTTTATAATGTGGAAAAAAAAAGGAAGATTAAAAGCAAAACACTAAAATAACGTGGGACCAAATTCCCGAAAACAAGTTTAGGAAAAATCCAGATATATATTAAAAAAAAAAAAGAAAAAAAAAGAAAAAAAAACGAAGATGTGCACGTCATGATCGTTGCATGTATAGTTGAAATATCAAGATCAAATAATTTTTTTAATATTCAAACACAATTGTAAACTTGTTTACAATAAAGGCATATATGATTGAGGCATAATCAAGATTTATATAAAATAGTTGCAACTAACCCTTTTTTTTTAATTACAAAAATTAATCCTATCAAACTTTGTTAATGATGTATAGTAGAAGCTGTGTCATTTGCGGAAGAAGCATATTTTCCCGGAGCTACGTGCCAATTTTTTTTTGTTCTTAAAGAATTTTTTTAGGCAAGTGGATTTTTAGAATCTACTTCTATATATGTATATTATAAATAGTTTCATCTATAAAATGTTGACGAAATTCAAAGCTTGATTATCATAAATTTCATGATTATATAATTTATACTTCGGCTAATTCTTTATTACTTATATTCAATATTTTTGTAGGCAACTTGATGAATTATGCATTTCAGATTAATAGTAGCTGGGTTTCATAACAATTAATGAGATGGGAGTTGTTGCATTTCCAATTAAAATAACTCGCGTTCAACCATTCACCCAAAAGAAAAAAATAAAGTTGAGGTGAATTATTAATAAGCTGAACTTTAATAAAAATATTTTACTATAGCTTTTTCTGGATATTTCGACTATTTTTAAAGTCTTAGTTGACATATTATAATTTATTTACGAAATTAGACCTTTTGTGCTATACACAAATATGTATATGTATTGGAAGGGAATGTGGGCCGGGCTTTTCAATTTGTGCCACTACATGTACATGTTATTTCCTCATTCAATACTTAACATCTAAGTAGCCCAAGAACCCTTTTATACATATAAATAAATCAATTTCTTACTATTACATTAACATAGGCCCAAATATGATTTAGAATAGGTTTTTTTTTTTTTTTTTTTTTTTTTTCTTTTTTTTTTTTCAGTGTATAGAGAACGAGTTACGCCTAATGCGACGCATTTCTTTATGATGTGGGTCCTACTAACACGAATGCCCCCTACTCACGGTAGGTACACTTAATATGCCTATCAGCTGATGTGACAGTGCCATATCAATAAATTTTTCCTTTGGATTTAGTTATTTTTATTAGGGTTTAGTTTTTTTAGTAGATTTATTTTTATAAGATATATTAATTAAAATTTTCCTTAAATATAATACTGCCACATCAACCGTGAGCACATTAAATATGCCCGCGGTGGGTAAGAGAGCATTACTCAGTCTACTAATTAACATTCTTTAAGATTTTTGGATGGGCATCGGATATTTTTAATCACACTCCAAATAAATTACATATACATAATAAACGGCTAAAGGAAATCAAATGTCAATTTATAATGAGTATACTACTCCCTATACTATGTGTTCTAAAAATCGCTAGGCGATAGTAGGACGGTTGGGTGGGAATTAGCTTCTAGGCGGATTAGAATTATAATGCATATTTCTTTTACTATGTTTACATTGTGTTCTGTAATATAAAATTATAAACTATATAAACATATATTACTCATAAAATTATTTTTTAATTCATGATAAAAGGAGGGAGAAGAAGACATGATGAAATTAAGTTTTAATCGGGCCGATAGAGTGTCGCTTAGAGCCTAGACGGATTATACGTTAATCGGAACGGCGGGCTACCGTCTAGCGTCTAGGCGGGGCTAGAAGGGCATAGGCGGAAATTTTTAGAACAATGATCATACTTATAAAAATAAAATAAATATTTCAATATCATTAGCATCGAAACAAACATATTAGTAACATTTATAAGCAGCGATGTCAATTGGGCCAACCAACTCATATTCAGGTCAACCCTATCTTAATTTGATTACATGAAGCAACCGCTGATATCTAAACTCTTTTAAAAAAACTAGTACACCCACCCGTGCGATGCACGACGACCATTAAATATACAAAAATCAAAAGCAAACAAATATAAATATAAATATAAATGTTGAATATGAATACACATAAATTCGTTTTAGATATAATCAAATTATGCAAATAAGATTTTGTCCTAGGTATAGCAAAATGTAGACGTATGAGAAAAGCAGACAATTGATCAATTAATTTACTCACGCGTAGGGGGATTTTCATGGATTCTACTTGGTTGCTTCTACCTACCGCTTCAATTTGTTTTGCTCATTTTATTGATTAGTTGTAATACATTCTAAGAGTGAAAGAGAATTAGTTCACTAACTATAAAATGCAGAATTCTGTCAATGATGAGGAAATATAAAAAATTTCTCAGTGGGCATTAGGTGGATGATAAAAAAGAATGCTGAAACTTGCCGCTCAAAGCTTGTTTTGCAAATTATCTACACTTCTCCTCAGAGTTTTATTATATGCTTTAAGAGAAGAGAATTTAATTAATAAACCTTAAATAGGAAATAATATAACATATTACTCTTAGTCAATAATGGCCATGCACTCCGATTAATCCTTATGTTAATCATTTCTATTAGCACTTACAAAATCATTTCTAGTAGCACTTACAAAGTTTGAAAACTGACATATTTATTACGTAATCTGATACCATAACAAAAGATAAAAAAAAAAATACTAACATCGTGTTTGGTTCCATTTTCTAATAAAACTACATTCACCTAGAACAAAACATGACAACGGGCTGATACTATTACTCCAATAGCTCCAAGCTCTCCAAGCTAAGGAATATATATAACACATGACGATGCACTTCGATATTAGGCAACATAGGATAGGAACAACTAAACTAATGAATCAAAATTTAAATTACTTACAATGTAACTGGAGGTGTGAAGCAACATCATCATCATCATTGGACCATGACTTGCTCGAACATCTAAATTGATAAGGTAAATATATAAAGCAGATCTATTGGAAATTCAAGCAATTAATTAATGGACGCTAGTGGTTTCCATCAAGAGGCAATTGTTTATGGACAGAGTAGTGATTATTGCTAGTGAGAAATCTGAAGAATAATTCTGCAATGCATACCTCGTATATAATTAATGTTCACAGGAGATGGTTTTCAAATAATTGATTTGCTGGAGGAAGAGTTGTAATTGAGTTCAACCTTTCTTGCTTCCAAATTATAAAGAGAGAACGGTTCGGCGACTTGGATCGTGTAGGGTTGAGGCCAAAAGAACGTGTAGAAGAGGGAGTTTTTTTCTAGGAAAAAATAATATTTTCAAAATATAGATCGTGTATTGCTAGATAAATGTTGAAAATTTGCATAAAATAGGTTTTTTTTTTAATTTATGAAAATAACTTCCGAGAAAATATGTAACTAACTGTTTAGGTGAAATTACAAATATAACCTAAAATTGGCGGAAAAAAAAAAAACTGCTTTTTCTATTTTGTTTTTATATATATATAGATGTCAACAAAAAGAGATTAGAAAGCACATTTGAATTTTGACGTTTGTATCCTTCACATTGGAAAGTGGAAATGGCATAAAGTTGATATATTTTTCCCCATTTATTTTAAGAAATCGCGTCGTCGATTTGTTTTAAAAAAAATATATATTAGATTTGAAATTGTGAATGTCAACTGTTTATAATTAATAAAAAAAAAGATAATATCCCTTTCATTCTGTTTATATAGTCATTTTCTTTTATGGAGTCGTTCTGTTTATGGAGTATTAAACAAATTGAGGAAAAATAGAACAAGCAAATGTCTTTCATGCACTAGCAGTGGAGCCTTGATTGTTCTTTTTTTTTTCATTATCTTTTTCTGATTTTTTATATTTATCTCTATATGTGTTTTCCACTTCAACGACTTGGATGAAAATGACACGAACAAAAGAAATGGACATATTGTTTTTATTCATTTTAAAATGGTTGACATTCACAATTTCAAATACTACTAAAATAATTTTGAGAAAACCAAACCGACGACGCTATTTGTAATAACAAATGGGAAAATATTCATTTTATTAATGTTATTTCCAATTTGAAAGATACAAATATCCAAATTAAAATGTTTTTTTTAGTCTCATTTTTTTTTCATGCACAATTAATTAATTGGGTTATATTCTTTGGCTAAATCCAAGGCCATCAATAAGTGCGTGTGGTAAATCAAATGGAATTATTATTTTTCTTTATAATCTATATTTAGATTGTATATTACATATTCTCTCTTTTCTAAATAAATAAATATGAGTTCGTTTTTCCAATTTAATTTCTAAATATATTTGTGTTCATTCTCGAAATTCATCATCTCATACTTGTCAATATCCAATCTTTAATTTCTAAATACATTTGTCATTATTTCTGTATAATTTTTAAATTACAAAGTCAAATTGTGTGATTTAAATAGTAACTTTCCGGTTAGAAAGAAAAATAGCTTGATTGAACTTTTAATATATGTTTACTTCCAAATGCACCTTGAAGTAATGCCATTAAAAAAAAAAAAAAGTCTTCAACTCTTGCTCTTCGAGTTGAAGACAAAAGCAAATATTATCGTTGCAATTCATTTTCTTTTAGTTTCTCTTAAAAGGAAATTCATTATAGTTGAAGATATAACAATATAACACGATATCTATATCCATATAAATTAGAAAATACTTCTATGGTCCACTAAATCCACATAAAATGTGGTTTGCCATCAAAATGAGCCAATTCATTTTCATTTTCATTTGTTGAAATCCAACTCAGCTTCCGACATGCCACGTAGGCTTTTCGAAGTTGGAAATCGAAATTCACACATAATTGCGAAGAGTTTTATAATTTCATGAATATTTAACTAACACTTACTCTAGATCGAAATGTAATTATAAAATAATCGATTTGGTTAAATACCATAAACACGAACATAACATATATGAGGCTTTTTGATCGAATTAACCTAATTAATGGCTTGCTCTTATCAACTTTAAATCCGATCTCGACGAGAATATATCATTTTCCTCGAGCTTTAGATTTCACAGTAATTATTTCGGTGTATTATAATCGTATTGAATCATAACAATAATTTTCGGTATCAATTAATCATGTTAATTAATACTATCATACATGACAACTACTAAAATTAGGGAAATATGCAAAAGTCAATATTTGTGGACTATTCCCTTTTCTAGCCAACATGGATTATTTGTCTGATAATTGGAAGCATTTAACAATCTAAGCAAATAGTTATAAAGTCCAATGACAGTACTAATATATTTATTTTTTGATTACTATATAGTTTTTCAGGGTGTAAAAAATAATTAAATATAGTGTTTAGTTGTAATTTAATTTAGTAAGTACGTATTCTCGCATATTATACAGAATATGCTTAACTGAATAATTTATTTGATCTTAAAATGAGTTGTTATCTCTTTAAAAAACCAAAACAAATGAGTTGTAGTGGGAGGAACATGAAATCACTTTTTATTAGAGTTATACAAAGTCAAAGAAATCACAATCTTCCAACTTAAAAAAAAAAAAAGAAAAAAAAAGAAGCTAAATTAATGAACTTCATTAATCAGCATAACCCGGTCGTTCATGACTGATTTTTTATTTTATTTTTTATGTTCCCGATTGAAATCTATCGATATATATATATATATATATATATATATATATATATATATATAACAGCAAAATAGAAATGTCGATCAACCATAATTTTTCTTGATTATTTTGCTAAATTCTCATAATTTTGGCTAATTAATCAATACTTTAATCTAATAAATATATATCTTCCTAGAATTTCAATTTGAATAGAAGTCTCATAATTTAAGTTACGTTTACTCAATCATTTATTTAATATATAAATGCAGAGACCATAAACCGCATTCACCCCGATTATATATGTATAATTGAATCACATATATTGCATATTGGTAATATGCTCTTCTAAAATAAATTTGCTTTGTTAATTGTAAATCTAAACTTAATTTGAAATATTATACAAGCTTAACATATATTTATAAATTTATATAATAATAATAATCATTTAATATTATATCAAACATTTTTCTCAAATTGTAATGCATTTGGCTTTAAACTCATTACTTCTATTTCTTTTCAACTATCCCACATCAATTATTTATGAAATTTTACCAACAAATAACCAATATAAAAGATACACCACACTTTTAAAATTCTTTTTCTCTAATTAAAATTTAAAATATTGAAAATCTTAATTTGATTTTTATACTTTTTTATAATTTTATAATTTTAATGAGAACTTAGTCTAAGGTTTAATAATAAGCATATTCCATCAAATATTTTTATTGACATGCAAAAAGTTGGATTAGTGTAAACCACTAATAATATACTCACTTCATTAAACTTATTCAATTTCGACTACCTCTTTATTAATTTAAAAATCAATATATATAAATCCAAATTATTTTAATATTCAAAATTAATATTAAAATTAATATTTTAATATTTTAATCTAATTAATATGTATGTCCCTAAAATTTCAATTCGAATAGAAGTTTCATAATTTAAATTACCTTTATTCTAATCATTTATTGATCTAGATATTATATATTATATTCTAATTCAAAATTAAATTATTTGGTATAAGAATTTATACTATTGTGATGAATAAAATAGAATATATATTGGCTTATTTATATGGGTAGTCTATTGATGGAGTCAAATAAATAATCGATATGAGATAGTTAAAATTATATAAAAAATAAATTATAAAACTAAATCGACAATGTACAAGCTTTTAAATTAATAATTTTAGCTAATTAAATCATACTTAATGCGTTGATGTGGAAATGCCACGTAAATAATTTTTTCCATTTAGGGTTGAATTTTGTTGTGTTTTTTTTTGTAGGGTTGAGAACAAAATATTGTATTAAAAATTCATTGCATTAAGTGGTAATATTTTTAGTTATTAATAATATCGTAAATTGAGGTGTTTCTTTTTCCCTTAAAGTTTATCTTTTCATGTTGCATTTGAATCTTATTTTATTATAATTATTGTTTCCAATATTAATAAGTCGTCAAATTGAGATTATTTTCAAATATAATAGATATTTTTCAAAAGAATAAACTATGGTACATCCTTAAATTGTAGTAATTGGTAAGATGGTTAGTATTGATCAGACTACTGGCATGAGTAATTAACTCAATGTAGATAGAATCAATAAAGCTCAAATTCGATTTGGCAACAATTTGTAATGTGTGGAACAAACTCCAAACAACTTGAATCTTATAGTCAAGTCCGTCAAACTTATTGGGAATTGAGATTACCAATCTGGGCGGATCTATAAAAAGAGTCATGACAGTTTCAATTTTGATACATTGAAAACCTATCTAGATTTGGATTTATTAATTTATGATTTTGAATAAAATTATTAGTATTTAGAAATATTTAAAGGTTTGAAAATTATAATTATATATTTTGTCTTATTAATCGATTATTAAACAATTTAAAGACTTCACATTAACGAGAAATTATAACATTACAGCTTATAGTTTGTTAGTAGAGTAGGAACGGACATGAAGAAGCATATATGTATGATGGTGCTAAATTGATTTTTGCGAAAATAATTTCATCGATAGGAAAACTCAAATATAATGGAGTTATCCTTAATCAATATTTAAATGACAGGCTGGTTGACATTCCATCATTCAATTATATCAAAGAACGAGAGCATTTACTTTATATGAATATAACCACGCGAAAAAATCTTCTCTCTCATTGACCTATTTTTTTCGACCAACAAAATACTTAATATGAAAAATGTTAGCTTAACATTTAAAATGAGTATAACTATACGAAAAACGGGACCTCACCTAATCTACTTTTCTATTACAATGATCAACGGCCTACTACACATTCAAAACGAGTAAAACTAATTGAGAAATGTCACACCTCATTGATTTTTTTTTTCTTTCTTTTTTTTCTAATTCATTTTAGTTTTATTTTTTTCGAATGGATCCTAATAAACTACACTCTCAAAATAAATAATTCTATTATTATTTTCCACGACAAGTGAACCCCGTCGAATTTCGACGGGCGCTAAACTAGTTATTTGAAATCGACAAATGTACAATTTTAATGTCCGATTTAACAACCTTGTAACAAAGAATATGAAAAATTACAATTGATTATACTAAATAAAATCATACAAATATGTCCCAAAAACTATGAATGTATAAAATATACACCCTCCGTTTGTTTTTAAGTGTCCTAGTTACAATTTTTGTTGTTTGTAAGTATCCTAGTTACTATTTTTGTTGTTTGTTTTGAAGTGTCCTATTTCAAAATTTAATACTCCGTAACATAATATCTACATTTTCCAATTTACCCCTATAATTAATGTTATATATAAGGTGGTGTGCAGAAAAAGAGAATAATAAATGAGGTTAAAATGTAATTTTACATATTTTCTTGTTATTTGCGATTTGTTGACCAGGACACTAAAAAAAACAGAGGGAGTAAATGTTTTTACAAGAATGCTACCCATCATGAGCACACTTAATGTGCCCGCGGGTGACGTGATATTAATATTTTTCATTTAAGGTTTAATTTTTTAATTGAGTTTAATTATTTTTGGTGGGCCAGGTTTATTTTTATAAAATTTATTAATAATATTTTTCATAAATATACTACTGTCAAGTCAACCGTGAGCGTATTAAGTATCCTCACGTAGGAGATCATTCCTCAATGTTTTTAGTCCAGGGACACACTTGGGTCAGCCAGAGACACCCGGCCGGCTAAAACACTTGTACTTTTATTCGTGTAGATTAATACATTTCTGTATAAAGATTGACACTTTAAAAATTGGCATTTTATTCATAACATAATTATGTTAAAGATTGACACTTTTATTCGTATAGATTAATAGTTTTTTGTATAAAGATTGACACTTTGACCTGGCCATACTATGTGGCCGACCTCACCCAAGTTTTTGTCTTTAATCCATAGATCATGGAAAAATAAATAGTTGAGATGCGTACATGTGGATGACGGATAGAGTAACTAATACGTATACTACTTTTTTTGGAAAATAAATATGAAAATTAATTACTACTTTATCGAAACTTTTTTAACTCATTATAATATTAGCATAACAATGAATATAATAATGGTTTTATCCTTTATTATTATAAGGCATTTTTAAAGTAAGGTTAGGGTTTTTTCTTTTTTTTTCCTTATACAGTATTTTAACCGATTCTTCTTACTTTATGACGTGATTTTGCCATGATTATAGAAGTTAATTATTATGTAGTTACGTTTCATTTTGTTCATACTTGTTCTCATTGAGTTTTTAACAATAATTCGTTAAATTTATGATTTTATTACTTGCTAACATATCATTTAATTTTATTCTTATAATTTATGCACATTCGTTCTCTCTCTTGCAACCATATAAATTCCAAAGGTCTAACAAGTTCCAAGCATAAAAAACTTATGCACAATTTCAAGAAATTAAAATGATAAAACGCAATTAATTAGATTAATGATAAGAAAGAATCCCGTTAACAATTTATATTGAATTGAATGTTTCCACAACCATTCTTCCACTCTGTTAACACATAGTATAAAATTATATAAATATTAATATATCTTAAGATTGTCATTCTGATTATATTGTTGATTCGCTTATGTTATATCAAATTATTTTATTTTTGTTTCTTGTTAGATTTTTTATTGGATTTATTTTCCTTGAGAGATATTGTCTGATTCGGCACTGATAAAAATTATTTAATGCTTTCTTGACAAACAATTGATTAGCTAATTAACATGTTTAATTTAATGCTCTGAAACACTAGATAAAAGCTCATATGATTAATTATGTAGACAAACACTTAATTTCAAGAGCTGGCACTATTTAGCTCCTCAATTTATTAAAAAAAGCTTGAAATTAATAAATTCACAATTTATAATTATAGGGAGGTTAAAGAAAAATAAATCAATAAAAGACTTATTATTTATTTATTGGACTTTAAGATCATTAGTGAAATTAAAACAATAGCTCGATGATATTTCCCCTATTTAAATATACTGGTACTTATTGTTTCCAAATTTAAAATGTACTCCATTAGTCCCATTATGATTCTTTCACTTTTCTTTTTTGGTTGTCCCTTTAAAATACTAACGACCAGTATTTTTCAAAATAGAAAAAGATTAAGCTTTTGTAATTAAAACACTCTATTAACTTAATCTACCAACTCCGCATCTCCCAACCTCTTGCATGAGTAATTATCCTCTACCCACCGTGGGCATGCTTAATATGCCCACGGATGACGTGTCGGCATTATATTTAAGGAAAAATTAATTAGTATACCTTATAAAAATAAACACTACCAAAAAAAACTAAACCCTAACAAAAAAAACTAAACCCCAAATGAAAAAATTATTGACGTGGCATTGTCACGTCAGCCGTGAGCACATTAAGCTTGCCCACGGTGGGTAAGGGATCATTTCTCCCTCTTGCATGTATTATTATTATTATTATTATTATTATTATTATTATTATTATTATTATTATTATTATTATTATAGATTTAGATTATTTAGATTTATAGGGTTGTACAAATTTTTCACATATATATATATATATAGGATGTATCATATGTAAATAAGTTTTGGTATGAGAAATAAGAATAGATCTAGTCCATTGATCTTAGTTAGATCTATAGTTGATATTGATTTAAGCATGATTATAAGGTACAATAAGCATAAGTATATGTAAGCATCAATTTGTATATTAGAAAGCACAATTGTATATTAAGCATAATTCTATGCAGACTTAAACATGAATTTGTTACCTTTAAGTATTATTCTTATTTTCTCACGTCATGATTTATTTACAATGCGAACCCTTCAACATAAGAAGTGACAAAAAATTGCAAGAAGAAAAAATAAAGAGCGAGGCTAAGATAAAATGAAACAACAAAAGCTAGATTTAAAGTAATTCGTTGAAAATTCGATATTGGTGAAAGGGAAATAGATGAATATGAATATGAATATATATATATATATATATATATGTGTGTGTGTGTGTGTGTGTGTGTGTGTGTGTGTGTGTATGCATGTTAATTAACATTAATATTGGTACTTGAATACAATGCGGCGACTAGTAACATTAAACTCTTCCAAGTCCCTACGCCTACAGACTGATTAATCAATCTCAAATCAATTAATAAATAAATCATCTCTATTAAGTAATTAAAATAATTAAATGGGTTGTTGAGGAAATACCTACGTATACATGATTGGAGTGGGACATTAGTGGGATGCTGTGATGTACTTCAAATTTAATTAATTGTACTACATATCTCTAAACGATCCACACGCGCAAACACAATAATTTAATTACAATATATATGACTGGAAATCAAATCAAGCTACTATTTACGCATTCAATTTCCTCAAAATTTGTTAAGAAGAATCATCTTAATTTCACTGATATATCACACAAACTCACTAGTTCTACCAAACTATTCTGTTGGATAATAGTTAAGGTTTAAGGAAGTATATATATATATACATATATATATATATATACACACACACACACACTGTAGTAAGTAAAAGAGAATAAAATGATATTGAATGATGGATTACCTTTGTTGAGCATGATCGTTATTTTATTTTTATATATTAAAGCTTAATTGGTAGTATTTGATTATCAGAAAAATCAAAGTACCAAAGTATTGTTTCTAACCTACGATGCAAATTATATAATTTCCTTAATATATATAATGACTATAGTTTTTAAGGGAAAAAAAATTTAATTAATTAATGAATATGGTGGCTAGAGAAAAATAAAATAAAATAAAAGAAAGTGTAGTCATAATGTGTAGGTAGAGAATGTAATAATGGAAGTAATTTGGAAGGCGAACGTGCAGGCCATTCTAGAATATTCCTCTTCTTCTTCTTGCCCAACAACCACCAAACTGATTTTTCTTAATTAGCCTATTATTAATACTTATATAGTTTAATAATAATATTAATGTATGTAGCCGAAATCTAAGATTTTGGTATAAAAATTTGCTAGTAGTGTATTTAAATTCATGCAATTATGCATGTTTTTTATATGTACGTCTTACGTCATTTTTTAGTATGTAGATCGTGCGTTGGTCGTATCGTTGATTTAAAAATTATAAGTATTATTCCCTTCTCAGCCACCATCCCACACGCCCAACTTTAATTATACGTATTTATATTTGGATTTTAATCGAAATATATGACTCCTTTAACCGTTTATTATTTCATTAATTTTAATCATGGATACTTTAATTAAAAGAAAATGTATGTTATTGTCCCATTCCAATTTCTTTTTTGCATTACTTGCTTCATCAAAGTTTTAGTTTATTTTATTTTACAAATTTTATGGTAAGCATTGGTGTAAGTTTAGTGTTATTTCTTGTTAATATAAGCGCGGTGACATTTGTAACCATGAGTTCAAGTTCTAGCATTTGTTTTATTTTCGTATCGATATAAGTTTTTATATCTTTAAGGGCTTGTTTAGGTGAAAGTATGAGATAACATATATTTGAGATATCTTCGAAAGTATGAGATATCAATATTATACTATTTGGTTAGAGGTATTTAATTGCAAATATTGAAATTATCAGTGTTCTAAAAGTCCCCGCCTAGGTCCGACTAGTCCCCGCCTAGGCTCTAGGCGGCATCCCATCGACCCGACTAATGCTAAATCCGACTAGGCACTTAGTGACATCTTAATTATTGGTCAGATTAAAGTTTAATTAGTCTTTGGATGTGAAATAATTGATATTTACGTTAACTAGGTTGTTTCCATATGTGATTTGGATGGTTAGACGGATTAGTGCTAAATTAGATTACAAATATTGAATTCAATACATACTGATATTATGTTGAAAATTAGAAAAATTTGTTGCAGACTATGAAATTTATTGAATTGGACTATCAATTATCATATTCTATGTTTTAATCATGAAATTGGTAATAAATGTATGAATAATATATGTTGATATAGTTTCTAAATGATGATATAATGTAAAAAATAATAAAAATAAGTATTGTGCTTTTAATCCGCCTAGTACCCGCCTAGGCGCTAGTCCCCCCTCTACCGCCCGACTAGCGACTAGCGATTTTTAGAACATTGGAAATTATGGAAATTTAATTCGGTAATTAATTAAAACATTATATAAATGTGGCTTGTACTATTCTATTTGCTAGTTCGGATATGTAATCCAACAAATCATTATAAATTATGCCGGTCTTTTACTGTAAACACGACCTTCTATTTTTGACAAATAAGACAAAACTTTGTAATTCATTAATAATTCCTCTATCTCCCATTTTTGTATAAAAATTCTTTCTAGAATGTCCCTCACATTCAAAGACCCAAAATTTAAAAGATTTTCTTACACCATTTTATTTTAAAACTTTTTAAGTTACATTATATTTATAAAAATATCAGTATATATAGTACGCTACCAATTTATCCATTCTCTAACAACTTTATTCCATTAATTTGATCTTTTATCATATTCCAATAAGTTATCATCTACTCCGTATTATCAACTACTTTAACATATTTTTCTTTATACCCGTACCTCACAAAATTTAACACAAAAATAAAGGATGGAGGGAAGTATACTTTTTTTTCTTCTTTTTAATCTGAAGACCAATTTTAATCAAACAACCAATTAAGAAAAATACACATGGACTAGTGATGGAACTACATTTTTCCTTTTTCTTTAATCTATCGAATCCATGTCTTTTTATTTATAGGGAAAACGTCTTATCATTTTCGCTGCATTTTAATGTCTAGTGATAAGTATGAAATTTTCTTAAGTGATGGTAGTATTTAGCATGTCGATCATTACTCATCACTAGCAAATGCACCTAAGTTTTTCTCTAAAAACACACACACATAATTTAGAGAATGAAAATAAAATTAGAGACATTTCCATATATGAATTGAAAATAAAATCAAGAGAATATATATGCGTAGAAGCAATACAACTGATTTGTAGGATTTGCAATTATCAATGTTGACTAGGATGCAATCAAATGTACAAATAATTAATTCAATTGAAGTAGAATATTGAGATTGGAGCTATAGTGATGGCGATCGCAACGCGTGTTTGAAATTAAAGCCAACAAAGTCGGCGAAATTAAGGGCGCTTAATCGACCCTACACACTCTTCAAGGTATTTTACGGGAATTAGCATCTCGTTTTCTGTTTTATTTTTAATGTTTTTTAGGGTTTTGCCTTAGTTTTGTTGACCTCTTTTTCCTTTTCAGTGCGATTGAACGTCGTGTTTCTTTTCTCCTATGTTTTGTGTGTGTGTATTTTTTTGAAGGAATGAGTTTCAACTTAATTAATTCATCATTTGAAATTGTTATGGAGTGGGAATTTATTTATTTAATCTATTAAATCTATTTTTACAAGTATTTCTGAGGTTTTGGAAGAAGCTAATTGAAGTCATATTTGTTGTGCTAATCAATTTTAATGGTACTAATTAACTACTAGCGATTTGGTTCATTGTACCTCAAGAAAGTGTGAACTTGGGAAAGAATAAAATAATGCATTTGCAATACGATTTAAACATTTCGAATTTAACAGCATAAACAATGTAAATACAGAATTCTATGTATGGATATGTGGATATGGCACCATTGTTATTCTTGAAGGAAGAATATTATACAATATATTCTTGATAAATGAATCAAAAAATCAAATCTTTCCCTTCATACTTCTATAGTGTAAACTTGATGATTATCGTGATTTGTTGGATTTAAATAATGCATATATGTTTTGATGCTACTGCTACATTCTTACTTCCTCAACCATGGTCTGCATATGGCAAATAAAGAATTTGGTTTCTATTTTTTGTAAATATATTACTATAACTCAAGCTATTTGACAGCTCATGCCAATACATTACTAGCAGCATTTAAATGGAAAAAAAAAAAAAAAAAAAACCCCTTAGATGTTCATCTGCTGATATTTTACTGCTGTTAGAAGAGGTTCCCTTTGGAGAGTTTTAAGTTAACTGAAGATCGTACTTAACGAGGTTTTGTTTTAGGGATCAATAGTTTTGCAATGTAGTAATGAAAAAGATCGGGGCTAGCTACTGATGATCCTTTCTATATGGACTCATTGTTTACTAATGTAGTAATGAAAAAGATCGGGGCTACTAATAATCCTTTCTGTATAGACTCATTGTTTACTAATGTAGTAATGAAAAAGATCGGAGCTACTAATGATCCTCTATGTATAGACTTTATTGTTTACTAATGTAGTAATGTGGCCTATTCTTGTATGCATGCCATGCCTCTTAATGCTTCGTGCAATGTTCGTGTACCCGAATATCTGTTCTGTTTTCAAAACAAGAAGTATTTCCCTGCTGTTGGCTATCTGGCTGGTCTGATTCTGATGTTTGTAATCTGTATTTCTTTTGTTCTTTTTTACGTAAATCTTGATTTCGTCATCCTGGAACTCTCCAATCATTGCAGATATCCTAGTGTGTTGGTGTGTTGGTTCCTCTGAGGATGATTATACTAATGGCTAATGATTACTACTCGAACCAGGTAAATGCCATGATCATCTTCGTTCTTCTTCTCATGGTTGAGTCGTGCTGGATTTTTTTATTTTTTCCATTTCGAAATAGCAGAGCTTGAAGCTTTGAATGTTGATGAAAATGCACGAGCGTCGCCTGTATTAGAGCTATTGTTTATTTAATTGAAGGTTTGGAGAATTGGGGACAGGAGCCCAAGTTGAGAAAATATTATGTCTGGAGATATTTTTTTAAGTACTCACACCCCACGATCACTTATGTTCTTCCTTTGATGTTATCATTTTCATTTGATTAATCATAGCCATTTTTTTTTATAATTTTTTTTATAAGTATTTATGATAAGGACCGGCACGTTCTGTAGTTCGCCAGGTGTCATTCCGTCCCCCGATCTGAGCTTCATATTTTTGTTAAATTTTTTTGGCATTTAACAATAGCTGATGGCAGATATTTGATCTGATGATGAGTGTATAGTTTATTCATAATTATATCTGTTTTTAGCTTAATGTGTTGTTTTAAGTGCCTGAAGGGGTGCATAATTCTGCTTCATTATTGCTTGAATGAGTCCTCCATGAGTTGTCAGGTCCCACACCGGAGAAACGGGGACCCATTTTTTCGTATAAACAAGTCTGTACTGACTGAGATTGTTTAATGTTTTTCTGCATAACTTGCCAATCAGTGGTGTGATTAGTTTATTGCATAGGTAGGAGTATAAATATGTGTACTAATCTGGGATTCAAGATCAAGCAAAAGTTTGTTTATCGAGCTTTTCTTGATAGTGTTCTAAAGCATTTATTTTATTTAATTTTCTGATTAAAAAAAAAACAAGCTGAGAATATGGAAGCCATTGTAGCAGGGGAGTGGATTAATGGAATGTGCTCCTCTGAGGAGGCAGAGTTCATGGCAGAGTTGCTTGGGAACTGCTCTCTCCCGAACGAGTCGACTAACTTCATGGTGTCGCCCTCGTTTAACGCTGAGGCTGCAATGTACTCTTCTGATGAAACCAGTATGTGTTCCTTTTCACAAGGGACTAGTTTTAGTGGCTGCACTCTCTTCCCCTTTTCGAGTCAGGAGGGCTACTACTCGGCGCTCTCTCATCACGTTTCTGGGACGAACGCTGATAATTTGACGACGATGGATTACTGTAAGAATGGTTTTGGAGACGATAGTGTTGATGTGATGGGAGGGGATGATTTCTTGAACCGGGATCTCAGCAACGACAGTACGCAGTCTGATGATAACGAACGAGGACTACTACTCGTGGTGCCAAGAAATGAAATGGTCAGCAGCAGCCCTTCGGAGTCCAAGAAAAGATCTCGTGTCCCTTGTGATGTAAGTGCTGATTTTTATGTTACATTGGTTCAATGCAGTGAAATGAAAATCGTACTAGTTCTTGATTTTTCGATTTTGTTCGTTTTTAGGTGCCGAGAAGCAAGAAGAGCACGAAATGTGCCAAAATGGATAATGACAACAATAGTAACAACAATGCATTGGCGATCCAGAGCCAGAGCCAGAGCCGGAGCCAGAGGCAGACGTCAAGCAACTATTGCTCGGAGGACGAATCCAACGAGATGAATTATAACAATTCGTGCTCGACTTCAAAGGGGAAACGGGCCGCGAATCCCACTCGTGCTAGTAGGGGTTCAGCAACTGATCCTCAGAGCCTCTATGCAAGGGTATATAACTATATACTGTAGTACATATAAACTCTCATACTTAAAAAACTAATGAGCATAATCAAGAATGTTAACTAAAACACGATTTACTCGTGCAGAAACGGAGAGAGAGGATCAACGCGAGACTCAAAGTCCTGCAGACCCTCGTCCCTAATGGGACGAAGGTCGACATCAGCACAATGCTGGAGGAGGCCGTTGAGTACGTCAAGTTCTTGCAGCTCCAGATTAAGGTACGTACCGTTTGAAGTTAAATTTTGTCGGTCGATATAGAACGTAAAAAGATAATACTACGATACGAACGGATTATTCTCAAACTAAGTTGGCGTTTATTGGCCATTTTATGCAGCTGTTGAGCTCGGATGATTTATGGATGTATTCTCCAATTGCATACAATGGAATGGACATTGGACTGGACTTAAGAATCTCTACTGCTGCTGCACAGCAATCCTCTTGAATTCAGATGATTGCTTGCTTGCTTGCTTTCTGTGAATAAAAATACCTATAACCCGGATCCCCATGCATATTTCTCAACAATAATCCTCTCTCTCTCTCTTTTTTTTTTTTTTTTTTTTCCTTTCATATTTTTGCATGAAATTAAAAACATAACAAAAAGAGCGGCGGCATGTATCTGATGAGGAGGACTAATCATTCTTGTTTTGTTAAATTGAAGCCAATTATTAATAATAAGTGGCTGATATTTGAAGCTGATTTTTTTTTTTTTTTTTCTTCTGGTGAGAGCCTGAGATATGAAATTGTATAGATTTTGATCAAGCAAATTGCATTATTGTTTGGAGTATGTATGATGATAATTAAGGTGACGGAAAATGTTTATTATTTTGTGTTGATCCTTTTTATTTACGTACGTATTAAATTGTAATTTTATGTGGAGGGCGATTTTATAGTATTTTATGTTTTTCAAACTTAGGATGATGAAATTTTCTCTTTTAGGTGCATAACTTATTATCATAACCAACAAGTCAAAATTACTCCCACTCATGCAACAATGAAAAACTGTAAATATTGCACGAACGAACCATGTCGACAGTATTGCAAATATTTTATTTATGGACAATACTTATTATTTAGGTTCTTTCACTTTTGTATAAAACTTAGGGTTTAGTTTTTTAGTAGGTTTCATAAGTTTATTTTTTATAAGATATATTAATAATGATTTTTCTTAAATATATCTCTGCCAAATCAACTGTGGCTACATTAAATATATGTAACTATATATTGAGTATATGTGAGGTATAAAATATTAATTCCTTGAATAATCAAACGGATAGAGGGAGTAGTATTTATAGGATAGTCACAATGTGAAAATAAACGAAAATTTCAGTTCTCTCTGAAAAAATGTAATGTAAGGAGTAGTATTATAGGATAGTCACAATGCCAAAATAAACGAAAATTTCAATTCTCACTAAAAAAAATGCAATGTAATATATCTAATTTTAGAAATAGATTTACACGTTGGACTTTGCATATGAAGCCATAAATTTGATCAAAATATTCATTTAATGAAATTTTCAGAATAAAAATGTTGACAAGGATGTTATTTTTCTTTTTTAATTGATAGTTTCCTCTAATTAAAAGGTCGA
This sequence comes from Mentha longifolia, assembly GCA_001642375.2. Classification (NCBI taxonomy): domain Eukaryota; kingdom Viridiplantae; phylum Streptophyta; class Magnoliopsida; order Lamiales; family Lamiaceae; genus Mentha; species Mentha longifolia. The sequence continues at coordinate 23,758,133 of CM038120.1, read as the reverse complement.
GAGTTCGAGTTATCTCAGAAGTATCATGGGAAACCAATACTTATACAAATCCATATTAAACAAGGAAAAATAAAACGCTAAATAAAAGTACTTCATTTGATACCGAGAGAGAGAGAGAGAGTAATAATCAACTTAATTTTATATCTTTCATTTTACATTAACTCTTATGGCTGAGAACTAAAAGGCTATGAGTTTGAATCGGGGCAATATTTTCGAGGTCTAAACGCATTCGTAAACAGAATTGCCATTTAGCTCCGATCAAAATTTTGAGCATCTAAGTAAATATAAAAAAGACCATACAATCAAGATTAAAATCTAAACACATACAATTAATTAATTCAAGTTGTGAATCTTGGATCAAATAGTTGGTATAGTAAGGGCTATGAATCTCTAATTAAGATTGATTATGATACTAATTAAGATTTATATCAGACACCAAGATCCAATCATTCTTCTTTATAATTATTAATTAGCCACCAATAGTTATAAGACCATGACGTCGCCATTTGACCCAGATTTTGGATGTGAATGAACATGTTTGAATATATAATATATATATATTTTCAACAATTAAGTATGATCTAGATCCTGATTTGCCAAATCTATATGAATACTTAGCGTTAATTGTTCGAAATAATACGTGAATTCACAAATTTCACACAACTTTTGATATGCTGCAATTGCAAGACCAAATTATACTTCGTCCGTCTACAAAGAATTTGATACTCTTTCTGTTTTAAGCATCTATAAAGAATTCGATATTTTCACTTCGGTATATGTTTCCCACACTCCTTTATACTCTGAAGTCTGAACCCCTCTTTTTTCATTATTTACAAAAAGTAAAATAAATAAATAAATAATCATCACTTTTATTATTTCAATTTTTCTTTAGTGTACCTCATACACATGTTAAAAACTTTACCAACTATATATATCAACTTTTTTTAAAAAAAATTAAAAATCGTACCACAAATGACACATTATTAAACTCTTTATGGACGGAGGGAGTAATATTTTGCAACAATAAATTCCATTGATGAAACGACATCGTTATGTCAGTACAAGAGTTCATAAGTTTGATAATAAATAAATAAAAAAGTCAAGGATTCTTTAGTTGGAAAAACATAAAGAAACGAAAAGGAAGTGCTGTTACAACAAGATTTTAAAAATTGAACGAAAATTATAAATTTGAGTAAAATATTTTATCATTTCCAGCCATTACTTAACACTTTAAAAGGAACCATTAGAACGTTTATTTTGGTATAAAAATGACCTGAACGTTTATTTTTAAAAACAATTTGCCCCTTCTAATTAACGGTTCCAAACATCTGTCCATTTTTATTTTATTTCTATTTCTATTTTTCTTTTTAATTTGTGTTTGTCTCACAATCAAATAAGCGGGAAGTAGAAACGATATATTATTTTTATTTATCTCTTACAAATCAACGTCTCACTCAAACTCTACACTTTAAAAATTGTCAACTGCTACAACCATTGTTAAACCCCTTCTCAGCTCCGTCAATCAATCGCCGGCACACATGGCATTTATGAGGCTGAGCACTGGCAACGTCGCCCGATTCAAACTTCTATTTGCGCTAACGGCTATGTATGAACTCATATTTTACTTGGATTACTCTGTCATCCACATGAAGTTTGTCGCACCTCTTGGCATATATGTGCCGTTCGATTGCTTCTCCTATGCTAGAGCGATTGAGAGATTGAAAATAATACTAAATCGTTCCTACTTCTCGCTTATTTGATTGTGGGACCCACAAAAATTAAAAAGAAACATAAATAAAATAAAATAAAAAGACGAATGTTTGGAAACTATTAGTTGGGACTGGGAGGGCAAATTGTTCTTAAAAATAAACGTTGAGGTCTTTTTTGCACCAAAACAAAGTCTATGGGACATTTTGTTTTTTCGTTAAAACGTTAAGGGTATTTGTACCTTATCCTTTTTTTCTTTAAAAAGAAAAAATAAAAATCATAAAATTCACTAACGACATCATCAATTTTATAACAATTAATATGCACATGAAGTTTGAATTACATATCATCAAGTTGAATACCTATTATTAGTACAAAATAATACGGCAAATTGAATTTTCATACCAAAAATGTCGACATAATGGCAAAATGTAAGTACATTGAATTCCTTGTACTGTTGCATTTGCAGATACAATCATAATTCTTACAAAGTTACAATAGAAGAGGTCAACTTTGAACTCAAATAAAATAGTCCTAGTTTAAAATAGCATCACAAATACATCAAACAATATAATTCCATCATAATTGACGAGGCCTAGAAAACACAATGTTCCCAATTTAAATACAAATTCCACCACAAAATTAGTCTCTTAATAAACACTAAGCTCCATATTTCACACACATATTTCACACAAAGCACAAGCACAAGCACAAGCACAAAGCACTTGCGACGTCGCCCGATTCAAACTTCTATTTACGTTGACGGCTATGTACGTACTCATATATTACTTAGCTTACTCCGTCATCCCCATGAAGTTCACTCCTCTTGGCATATACGCACCGTTCGATCACTTCTCCGATGCTAGCACGATTGAGAGGTTAAAATAATACTCCCTCTGTATCCCATATATATGTAGGGAAAAGAGTGGCACGCAATTTAAGAAAAAAATTGGTGTAAAGTGAAAAATATAAGATAAAGTATGGAGAAATTGAGAAAAAATAAGTAGAAAGTGAAAAAAGTAGGAATAAAGTTAAGATGAACAAGTAATTTTGATTAAGAAATCTTTCTATTTTAGGTATACACACTAATATCGGGGACGTCCCAAACAAGTAATAACCACACCAATCTGGGAGACGGAGGGAGTACTATACTGTTCCTACTTCCCGCTTATATGATTATTTTTTTGTAAAATTATTAAGAGTTATTTGTACCTTATCCTTTTTTTCTGTTAAAAAAAAATCATAAAATTCACTCACGACATCATCAATTTTATAATAATTAATATGCACATGAAGTTTGAATTACATATCATCAAGTTGAATACCTATTATTAGTACAAAATAATATGGCAAATTGAATTTTCATACTAGAAATGTCGACAGAATGGCAAAATGTAAGTACATTAAATTCCCTTGTACTATTGCATTCGCATATACAATCATAATTCTTACAAACTTACAATAGAAGAGGTCAACTTTGAACTCAAATAAAATAGTCCTAGTTTAAAATAGCATCACAAATACATCTAACAATATAATTCCATCATAATTGATGAGGCCTAGAAAACACAATGTTCCCAATTTAAATACAAATTCCACCACAAAATTAGTCTCTTAATAAACATTACACTTAGTTCCATATTTCACACATATATACCATGATAATCAACATACACAAAGCACAAGCATATACCAACTCATGTCAAAAAGTGAATAAATTCAAGATCAGGCAACAGATTTGAGATTGAGATATAAAGAAATGACTAAGCACAATATATACTTTTCTTAACAGTTCTAAAATTTAAAAAAAATAAAAATAAAAATCAGATTCCAAATCAGACAAATCCAATCTCATCAACACCATTCATATATGAGATTCACAGATCCATATAGTTTACTATAAGAATCTCAACCCATTCAAAGGCACTACTTCTAGCAATAATCTTGAGATCTAAGCATTAATGTGCAACAGGAATTCAACATTATTTGATTCAATAAAGAACCACAACCATACTTACCCAAAACAATAAATAAAAAGTACAGCGAAGATCGTCTCAAGAAGTTGCATATTATTAAAATGAGTTCCAGATTGCTCCGACAGACCATTTGAACCATGGCTAATATCTTTCTTTAGTAATAAAACATTATTAACAAATAGACACTTCTGTTAATCTAGAAATGTTTGACTGTCCAAGAAACGTGCTAGCACGATGATGATACACGTAGAGGAAAAAAGAAAGATGCACTTGATTGCATGGAAATAAGAGGATAAACCTATCACATGCTGCCAAGTGTACATGTTTCGACCTGATCTTTTTCTTAATTTCCACCAAATGCAACATTGAATCAGAAATGTCACATATTAAAAGACATGAGGATGATTTCACACTCTATCTTAATCCATCAAATCATTCAAATAATATAATTCTACCTTCAGAACCATTGATGGAGATAGAAGGTCAGGTACACGATCCCTCGCACCACCCTTACCCTTGCAGAAGAATAATCATTAAGAATCATTCTCAAGCAAGATACATGATCTGGAAAAATTCTAAAATATCCCTGACCCTACAAGCACATAAAGTGACCCCATCAATAAATTGTCACGACAACAGCCTCGATATATATTCTGAAACTGCAAATGCAGAATGAATCTGATTAATATTCTAATAGCAGTACATTGATATGCCAGTAAAAATATGATGAATCTAAACAACATTTCATGCCACAAAGCTTTGAGTACAACATTAGAATTAGGTAATAAGTGACTAACAATATATGACTCAAGTCAAGAATCATAACAACAATCCAAATCAATAAAATTTTTGTTCTTTCTTGACGATGTAAGTATGAGAATCTCCACCAGAAGTTTATAGCAGCTTCTCATTTAAAAGAATAAAAGACTAGCCTGATGACCTAGTAATGCTCATATACAGCTAAAATCCTTGTATACGATATAGAGAGAGATTTTCATTAGGTCCCTCTGCAAACAGTCAATTTTAGAAAGAAGTTGCACTGATAATGCTCAAACACGATTACCAATAATATGGTCACCTTCTCCATCTAATGTTAACAAATTGGATATGGGGAGTCTTCTTGAATCGAATACAAGCACTAGATAGAGTTTGTGAGGTTCAGCATGACAGCTTTCAGACTATTCAAATGATTAACTTATCTTTCTGAAAAGTCGTATCAGATCACAAGAATCATGAGTTCCATTATCTAAGTTATGGTCCTTATGGATACTGGACAAGAACTTATGCTTGTAGACACGAACAAAAAATTATAGAATTTATAATTTTGTATAGATCGCGCAACTATGATGACCCCCCTATGTAAAATGACATCCAAATAGCAGTGGGCTCTTCATTGATGTTTGGGAACTGACAAGATGAATATTGAAATCTAAAGGAAACATGATATATAAGTTGGAGAGTATATGTGTTGTGCGTCAGAATGCAATCTTTGAGTAATGATTTGAGAATGAAAATGGTTATCTAGAATGATAACAAATCAAGGACAAAATTTATATTGATAGTTGAGCCAAAACCCATCCTCAATCTCGGACCTCGATAAGGGGGATCTGCACCTATGCGCATTGCCATGGAATGCACTCATCCATCAGCATGATATTAGCATCAGTATCCATGTTTTCCACCTTAATTGTTATATGTTCGTCTTCAATCTTCCCTATTTCACAGAAGGGGAGTGAGAAATGACTCTAGCAGGGTACTTGACTACACCAGCATGCAATTTTTCTTGTACGTATCATTTACATACTAAATAAATAATAAACTAGTCCCAGCAGCAGTACTTAGTGAAAAAAATACACATCTTCACTTCCAGTGAGTTATTCCCGTAAAATCTAAGGAACACCTTGTTGAGGGCAGTGAAATTAGGGAATGGGAATGTGAGGGCAACCATTTGATGCCTATTGAAGATGCTTAGTAAGGGCTACTCAGAAATCTCTAAATGATCTCTACGTTTTCTCTGGCGACCACTTTCCCATCAATCAATATGATTCTCGTTCCTATTACCTCCTTTAGGCAAACCCATTCTCATATCAAATGAAGAATTTTAATATGCTTTTCTTGAAACCATGCTTAATAATGTACTCATATTCATATGGATGCTTGATTTTATAAACTTTCCTTTCAGATCTCATCACCAAAGGCCAAGATAAACATAATCTTCTTATGCTACTGAGAGCAATGTATCATTAGTCCGTTCGAAACTATTTCATACACAAACTCACAAATAAACCCTAAGTACCAGACAAGATTATCCCTCAAATTCAATCGCACGCCACTAACTACTAAGCATTCACACACTCTTCCATCTTGCCAGTAGCCACCATTATTATTGTTCAAGCACTCATTTGTTCATATAAATGCCCGAAAATGAAAAAAAATAAAACATAAAAAAATTGAAGGAAATGTAAACATGAGCAATAGCAGACACTACTGCGATCAAAAGACATGCATATGAACCTAAAAAAAAAATTAATTTGAAAAAAAAAAATATACACGCACACTCAGTCGCGCATAAGCAAACAAGTACCTCCTCTATGGGAAAATCTCAGGCCTCGGCCATGAAAGAAAATCCCCAAATCAACAGCCATTTCTGTTTTTTCTCCCGATGCGCCACCCTTGAAGCCATGCTTCCACCATATTGAGGAAAACCTAAAGTGTTCAATGGCAGAGTCGTAATTTCCCTTAACCCTCATCGCTCTCGAACTCTTCTTCTCCACCTCAAATCGACCCACCGCTAATTCCTGCCTCAATCAGCACGAAAACGAATAAACGATTGAGGTTTTTCCTAGAACAAGCAAAAAAGATGCTGAGCTCGTTTTGGGGGGAACAATTTGAGATTATATATTTTTTTAGCTAGTGTTGACTGTTGACTTGACTGAAATACTAAAGCAAAAATAGTGGGAAAATTAGCAATGAAGTAATTAGCTTAAAATGTAAATATTTTGACACATCTGAGAAGAGAAGGGCTGGCTAGTTTGGTTAAAATACACTAGTTAAGGGTTTTTTTTTATTATTATTATTTTTTTTTCCCCAACGACCTTTGAAAATTGAAAATACACCGACTATAGTCACTTTATGGAATTTTACACGGTTTTAAGGGAAATAAAAACTTATAGTATGTCATTAAATCAAAATCACGTTGTTTTGATTGATAAAAAGTTTTATTTTAGATTTTGGTTTTATGTTTTCTCTAGCAGAGACGGAAAACATGATATGTCAATGAAGGATTTGAGAGATAATATGTGATGAGGTGGAAAAGATTTAGTAATGTTAATTCTTTTCATTAATATTTTTATTATTGAAAAGATGTCGTTTTGATTGAAAGACAAAGACTTGTATTAGTTTGACCACACAGTTCGGCCAAGCTCTGAAAGTAAAATAAATTATCTGGCTCAATTAATCCACTTGGCCCACAACCCAAAAAAAATGCCTTTTAAAAACATTCAACGAACCTCAAATGAGTCCGAACTGATGTAAGTGTCTCCCTAACTTTAATTTTGCCGGAATCAAGAATTGTGGAAATTTGCAAAAAAATATGATGGTGTATTTTAAACAAACCTATTTGAGAAAAAACAAAAAGTGAATATCGTAATTTGCATATTTACACGCCACAAAAAAAAAAAGAAAAAAAAAGAAGAACAATACGTTAAGACTAGAAATGTACTTCTACCCATTGTGGGCACACTTATATTAATAAAATTTTCAATTAGCGTCTAGTTTCTTTTAGTAAGATTTAATTTATTTTGCTAAAATTTAATTTTATTTAATAAAATTTAATTTTATATATATATATATATATATATATATATATATATATATATATATAGGGTGAAGATCAAATACAAAATGAGTTTTGGGTACAAAATAGGAAATAATCTCATCCATTCACATATTCAGATCGGTGGCTCATATTATTTCGCTATTTCTGAATTTAATAATTAATAATATGATAATTAAGGGTTATTATTGTACATTTACATCATTAATCTAATTACGGCAGTTATGTTCATTAGAGTAACTTGCGGATTTTGTGCTGATGCAATATATACGCATATTTCTCCATCAACAACTGAATTAACCTCGATCTATTACGTTTTTCAATTCAATTCGCCAAATTCATATCTTTTCTATTCAATTTTCTGCATTTTCTGAACAACGAATCTGCGGAGATATTAATCTTGCTGCATTTGTCATTATCGGCTCATTATCGTAGTTGGTTCGATTTCGAAATAGAATCACAAGGTATTTTGTTCATTGATTTCCGATATTGTCGCATGTACACTATTATGAAAATATGCATTGGACAATCTATAATTAATACATTATTTTTGTTTTAAAAAAAAATAAAAATTAATGCATTATTTGAAGTACTTTAATGCATGGGCAAAAGCACTATAATGCATTTTGATGGGTGTAAAACATATTTTAGATAAAATTGAAACAATGCATCATGCAAATAAATATAATGCATTTACAGAATTATAATAATGCAATTGGGTCTGACTAAAAAATGCATTGAATACTTTATTTTTATTTTATTTTTTCCAAATATGAAATATTGATACTATATGCAAATTGGAATAATGCATTGAATGAATTTTATAATGCACTACAATAAATATTATAATGCATAATGCATTTGCAGAATTATAATAATGCAGTTGGTCTGACTCAAAAATGCATAGAATACTTTATTTTTATTTTATTTTTTCCAAATATTAAATATTGATACTATTTGCAAATTGGAATAATGCATTGAATTAATTTTATAATACACTACAAGAAATACTATAATGCATTTTGATAGATGTGTAAAACATATTTTTGATAAAATCGAAACAAATGCATTTACAAAACTATAATAATTAATGCACTTAGTATGACTGAAAAATGCATCGAATAATTCATTTTTATTTTATTTTTTCAAATAAGAAATATTGATACTATATGCAAATTGGAATAATGCATTAAATAAGTTTTATAATGCACTACAAGAAATACAATAATGTATTTTGGCTAACGTGGAAAGTGCATCGGCAAAAAAATTATACGAATTTTAAAATAAATAGATTAAAATGCAATCATAAGAAAATAGTTGTCTATTGAAAACTTGGATTTTGCAATTCTCTATATTGTATCCGTATATAACATTCAACTATGGCCCAAAAAAAAGAACAAACAAAAAAAAATCCTGCAATTTGTAATTCTAAATAATGCACGACCATGTTTTATGTAATGCATGTAAAGGGTTATAATAACGCACTAGTATGAAGTTAATAATGCACGAAATGCTATATTGCCATAAATTAGTAATTAAGAATGAGATAGAAAGTTCCCATTAAAGGTGGCGTAAAATAAGGAGTAGGAATTTATGCGGTTTCTTAATTGACATATTAGCCCTTATTAATTAATATATTAATAGAAAAACAAAAGTAATAAGTTAATGGGGATCCACATGTCTATATCTTAACCGTCCATTCCATCTTAATCTATGAACTAGAATTCTTCTTATTTTTTACTCTAATGAGTCTTTTCACAAGAACTCACCCCTATATATATATATCATTGTCACATATACGTTGGTATTCAAGACAAAGGAGCATTGGAGCATTCTTTACTTAAGACATATGCAAGCAAAACCTTGTTTGGTGTGCGCTTAAGTTATTGAAAATAGTGTTTATAAACAACATATACTTGCCAGTGTAACATTCCTCAACACTGCAAATGCCCAAACTTAAAAAAAAAAAAAAAAAAAAAAAAGAAAAAGAAAAAGGATCATCTTCAAGAACATCATATTATTCAAAAGGGTTCCAAAATGCTCCAACATACCATCTAATCTAAACCGGGGGATCGGAGCATTCGACATCGTTCATCGTTTATTAACTAATACACATTCTGCTATAACTAACAAGGTTCGACTCTCCCTGCATCAAGAAGAAGAAGAAGAAGAAATAAGCACTCCCTTACATGCAACTAAGGAGGGAAGTACCTGTCACATGCTACAAATGTACATGTTTCGACCTAATCTTTTTCTCACTTACTACCGAACGCAATACTTAGAAATGTCGCATAATGAAACACACGAGGGCAGGCGATTTTCATTCTATCTAAAGTCCAACAATTCATTCATCTAATACAACTCTACCTCAAAACCATTGGTGTCGCCTTTGTAGAAGAAGAATCATATATAGAGCATCGTTTTCAAGAACGATCATCATCATGTACGTGATTTGCTACTTCGTTCTGACTGTCCAGAGGCATGTATTGGGCCATGATAGCCCTGATCTCCGAGTCCATATACGACTGCAAACGCATAGATAAATTTTGTTCTTAGAGACGTCTCATAATAGTTAGTCGTTGAGAGATTTTATATAAAGTCATATTTACCGATGTATAGATCGAAAAAACTTACCCTCAACCTCTGTTTATACACAAGGTAACCTCCGCCACCAGCCAAACCCAATACAATCAGAACAAGCCAAATGGTGCCCCAACCATACTTCACTTCTGCAGTATTCTTACCTGCACAAGAAAAACGAATACAAACAGAAAACGAGGATTAGATGCAAAACTTGATGCAAATAAATAGTAAAAGTAAATTTTGCAGTCGAACTAACTGATGCATGTATCATGGTCCCTCATATACAATAGGCCACTGCTACAAGTGCACTCGTAACTGCCCCATGTGTTTTTGCAGTTGCATTCGTTGCATTGACATGCTTTCCTCTCTTTGCATTCATTAACATCTGCAAGTTAGAAGGTGAACCACAGTCAGGAATCGAACACCCAAATTATTCAGCTACACCTTCATTTCTTTCCAATGTGGAAGAGGTTATTATCTCGTTGGATGACACGATAACCTTGCTCTATTTCAACCTTGGTTTCCTAGTAGTGTTTGTATTTTGCTATTTTAGTAATAAGACAAGGATGTGGAAAGCCTCGCAAAAAGATGCTTGCGATCAGCATAACAAACATGTTACTCTTCGGATAACCCTCATACAGCGAAGACATAGTGATGATAACAGCGATTTCTAGCAACCGAGCAAACTTAGTACTTTTAGAATATGGCTCACCAATTGATGTCTTCTTTTTATATCTAAAACATTATTTCGGCATCACCAAATATTCAATAATGTTGAGTGGCCATCAAAGAAAGCTCTTTACCTTCACAATTTTTAACGCCATCGCCTCTGAATCCTGGAGGGCATGTACATTTTCCATCCTCGCTATCCTGTCAAAAGAAAATATAAAACAGTTACATTTGAATCCAACTTTTAGCTTGCGATTTGGACAAAAATTCTAAAGGATCACTGACCACACAAGCAGAGAAAGTGACGCCATCTCGATTTTCATGCCAACAGCCTCCGTTATTTATTCTGCATCTCCCAGGCCCACTTGCTGCACGTGCAGAATAAATCTGAATGATATAGATGCTATAGAACAAGTACACAGTTAAACTAGAAGAAAAGGAAATACTAATCTACATACATGTTCAACCTAAATATTTGAGGAATATAAATGACATTTTATGCTACAAGGCTACGAGCACAAGATAGGAGGAATAAGAAAATACGTTCAAGATTAACAACACACAAGTCAGGCTTTAGAAGCAATAATCCAAAGCCAATACAATAATTCTTGAAAGACTCGGTAGTTAACTAGATTGGATGATGATATAAAGTATGAGAATCTTCACTAGAAGTTTATAGCAGCTTCGCATTTAAGAAGTTTACAACCTAGCCTGAAAGACTTAGAAATGTTCCAAGTGTCAACCCCCATCTTATCTTTCCCCCCAAATTACAACAGGGAATCCTTGTCTATCACATTGACCAATAAGAAGGACGATTTTCAATAAGAAGGATGAGAGTCAGTTTCTGAAAGAAATGCTCCAGAGTGTGAGATAACTTTAGTCCATCTCGAACCACTTAATAAACAAATAACAAATAAGAACCTAGACATACCAGAACAAGACCTATATCCATCTCCCTTAAATTGCACACCATTAACTACCGGGCATTCACAAACTCTTCCACGAAACGTGTCCTGAACACAGAGAATTTAAGTAAGAGATAAGAACTTGAGACAAAACAGCACTTTTAAAGAAGGAAAAAAAATAAAAATAAAGGCACCTTGCAAGCTGTAATATTTGCTGCCTTGTCTTCCCAGCAGCCACCATTATTGTTCAAGCACTCATTTGTTTCAACATCTGAAGTTAGAAAGCATCAGCTTCAAGTTCATACTCATGCCAGTCAACCTTTGAATGATTTTCTCAGAAAAAAAAGCATACCGCCACTTAAACAAACAGATGGCTCTGTAGTTTCTTCAAAACCAGCACATATAGCTCTCGAAACAGCTCCTTTCTCCAACTTTCCTGAAAGAATATAAGTTAGACGAGAACGAAAATTCAATATCTTGATGCATTTCTACAAAGGTAGCAAACAGACCTCGGTATTGACGATTATTCACTACAAGGGTAGGCAAAATGGTTACATCACCGCGCGATCCTTTTCCAATCTACAAAAAAGTTATACTTTTTAAGCATCTGAAACGATTGTTAACAGACAACAACATAGTAAAGAAAATTCAAAAAGTTTTCTTGAAATAAAAGCTCAAATACTCACTTGGGCTTCCTGCTCTTCTTTCAGCACAGGATTGTCTGCATCAGCATAGGGATCGCCCATGCACTTTTCGATTTTACTCACATCAAGACCTTATTACATGCAAGCAACCATAGAATATTATCATTTTGTAGTAAATCAACACAATTGAGACGAAAGAGTGAAACTTACCCAAAGATCTGATAACCTCGTTAGCACATTCCTTGCCGTATTTCTTCTCCTTCATGGGACATCTAATATGGAAATCAGTAACGTAGTCCCACCAAACCCACGGCTTTCTGGTCTCATTCGCCACTCTAAAAACACACAACTGCCTCAAATTCTCAAGTACCACGTCTTTTCCATCATAACCAGAGCTGAAATCTTGCTCAGGGTCCGGAGCACAGTATCTTCCATGGTTGAGACATTGAGACTTGCACTGTTTGCTCACGGTGAACGCTTCAGGGCAGTACCACGTTATATAGTGCGGAGTGAATTGAGTATATCCACCTTGCTCGAACATTATAGCTGCCCCCTTAAAATCCTTCAGAAACTCCATCAGCATATCACACTTAACCCCACACTCATCGTTGCTATTGGTCCACAGTTCGTATTCCACTCGATCATCTGGATGGGGAACTGCTTCTCTCCAGTCAAGATTTACATTCACCATATCTCCCCTACTGAGTGCTTTCTTCAGTTTCTCACCGAAACTTTTATCTATCAACGCAGAGGGTATTGTGATGTTTGAGATATATTCTGCAGAAGCGCGATCCTCTTCTGGCGAGTCCATCGTGAGCAAAGGTTCGTTAAGGTTGTCAGCCACTAGAACTGCAGCTGCACCAGCACTTTGTGCATTCCATACTTTTAAAGCAAAAAAACAATCTGCAACAAAAGATGCAAATTATCATGGGAGAAATTGGCAAATATTATGTTATAATAATCCCATAAACTCCATTAATTAAATAAATAACTACATAACTTTCCTAAATCAAGATGTTTCTCTTCAAGAATCTCTCCCAAACTATGGAACATATGCAAAAGTGCTTAAAACAGAATTATCTCAACAAATCGCAGTGGTATCTTAGGAAATAAATTAAACTTCCAAAGTTGTTCCACCATCAAGTGCAAAACTGAGAAAATTTGAAGGAAACGGCAATGCAACCTCAATCAAGAAAGATGCCATAAAAGCATATCAAAGAATTATCAAATCAAGAGCAAGCTCACTCTCTACAGTACCAAATAAAAAAAAAAAAAAAACCTCCACGATCAACGAGCACAAAGGTGGGCAAAGCTCCAGGCTTGGTCTTGAAAGAAATCTGGGAATCATCAAAATTTTGGCATCCCTTATTATTGTTCTTTGGATACACTACAGTTCCAGCCATGCTTCCACCATACTGTGGAATCCCAAAGTTGCCAATGGCACTATCGTAATTTCCCTTAATGCTCTCCGGCGATATCACTCTCAAACTGTTCTTCTCCACCACGAATCGACCCACCACTAATTCTGCCCAAATCAGCAGTTGAAAATACAGCAAGACTGCAGCTTTGGATATTTCACGACGCCCCATTTGCTCGAGTTTCTAATAACAAGCAAGGAATGCCGGAATTTTTGTTGAGCTCTTTTTTCTCGTTTTTTTTTTTTTTCTTCTTCTAGCTTCAACTAGAACACGCAGTAGTGTGTGTCGGTACGCGTTGAGAGTTCTAGGGTGTTTGAGGTACTTGAAAATGGTGGAAATCTGAGTTAGTACATTAAGTAATGGTGATTACAGAAAGTTTTAAATCGTAATACTCCTTCGTTCTCCATTTACGGACTCTTTTGACTTTTTAAATAATTTTAAAGCTTTCTGATGATAAATTTAAAATCAAATTTTTAGAGTTTATTTTTTTTTACAAGGTACTACGAGTATTGTGGTATCGTATAAAAAAAACTAATCTCAAAAATTCAATTTATAATTCATCATCAGGAAGCTCCAAAATCATTTAAAAAGTCAATATGATCAGTAAATAGAAGACGTAGTACAAATTTTGAGAATTTTTTTATACTAGACTTGTCTGTTTCAGTCTTGAAAAGTGGGATACTGTTTCAAAACGTTTATTGTGATGCATAGGCATAGATATAATTCCATCCCTAATTGATAACCTTATCCCTCTGCATACAATTAATAAAATACAGTAATAGTAATACAAAAATTTTATCTAAATATTGCTTAGTTATGTCCTATTTGACATATTTGTTGGATATATATTACTATATATATAAAATATACAAACATGCGATATGTTATTCGAATGAACTATATAGAGCTACTATTTTCATCAAATATTATCAAACTAGCATTTGTCTACCCAATAAATCAAATTTATTGAAAATATTACTACATACTCTCTCTATCTCGTTCAAAACGTCTATTTTTTTTCAACATGTTAATTGAGAAGAGTATAAAATGTTAAGTAATAGGGTCCACTCTTTTTGAAAAGTTAATTATTTCCAAAAAAAAAAAAAAAGTAGACACTTTGTATGAGACGACTCTAAACGAAAATGCGAACACTTTGAACGGGACAGAGAGGATATAATTTATAATTTTATTTTTCTCCAACATTTTTATTTTTCTCCAACATTTTAAGCAATTACAGGATGAAGCAAAGCATCTTCAGCAAATAAATGTACCCTCTCCTTCTCAACTGTTTTAATAATGTAACTCTACAGTTTCCGTCACCCATTAATATCAAAAAATTATTTATTTGAACATAATTAGTACCACACTTTTAATTGTATTATCTTTTACTATTGTTCTAGATCTAGTAAATACTACACCGTGCTTGTTTGGTAGTGATGATATCATGGGTTTGACCATGATATCACAGTCTAATCTCATATTTGATTATCGTGATATAATTTCGGGTCGGTCCGCTATATCTGTTCAACCCGCAGTAATACACTATTTTTCATTAAATCTTATCATACCTCCCCACGTGATGATAAATGTTGGCTTGAATAGTACTTGTGATATTATGGTTTACTATTCACTCATGATATCACACACTTGCTATCAAACAAGCTAAGGATTTCAACCAATTTAAACAAAACAATTACATGTTGTGCTTGAAATAACACACAATGCAACATACACTATACCATTATAATTATTAATTAAAGGAATTTACAAAAATTTCTATATGACTCAAAGCTGTCATACCACAACCACTCAATATCAAACTCTACAAACTTTTTAATTTTGTTTTTCATCAAGTTAGAAAAATAACAACAAAAAAAAAAGACGATAAATAATTGAATGAGCACCACAACATCTATTTTTTTTTTTTTTGTTACGATGGCCTACGTGGACGGCCGACGATGAGAGGGAAAACCACGTTCTCCACCTGCCTAATTTATTGAAAGTGAGTGTTATTATTTTTGTTTGACAAAAACTTGTGTCAGCCGGAGGCACCGTGCGGTCGGGCCCACAGTGTCAATCTTTATACAGAAAAGTGTCAATTTATATAAATAAAAGTGTCAATCTTTAACATAATTATTTTACGAATAAAATGATAATTTTTAAAAGTGTCAATCTTTATACAGAAAAGTGTCAATCTATATGAATAAAAGTGTCATTGTTTTAGCCCGGCCGCACGGTGCCTCCGCTGACCCAAGTGTGTCCCTTTTTGTTTTTATTTTTGAAAGTGATTTTTTTGGGCTGATTTTTGCAGTCATTGGAGTTTATGTATTATCGGAGGATTAGTGTCGAAACGGGTGAAATAACAACTATTGTTCGTCCCGTAACAATATATCCTAACAATGTACGTCATCATTATTATACTACTATACAATCTCTACACCTAAACAAACATTATCTATCTACAATTTTTTAAAAAAAGTTGGATCAAATTGAAATCTTGCGACGATCAAAGGCCATAGCCGTAGTCCTTTCCACATGCTTAAGCAAGATTGCATATATCTTATCCCTCGCCCTCGCATAAGCACAACCTTCCCCTCCATCTTCATCCTTGTTCACGCTCGCATTCATCCAATCACTCACCATCTTCACCTTGTACATCATCCCCGCAACCTCATGATCGTCGTACAGCGCCATGGACGAGCTCTTCCTCTCCACCTGCTCCAGGTACTTGTCCACGCGCCTCAAGAACACCTTCTTGCACTCCTCCTGCAACGAAGACGCCAGCTCAGCAGCTGCACGTAGACTCCTTCCTTCCCTCAACTCGCCCTCGTCTTCCTCCTTCTCAAGGACGTCTAGTAGAGTGCTCTTTGTGTCATCGTTTCTTTTGATGCCTTTCGGTTTGCTACTACTAAAAGTCCTCGATGGGCTCGTTTGCTTCGGAGTTTTCATGGGAGGACTAGTCAAGCATGGGGAGAGATCGAGAGCAATGGCGGATTTTAGCCATAAGTTGGCGTTTTTCTTTCTTTCGCGGGCAATGCTCGTCGTTTCAGATTCAGATTCGGATTCTTGATCGCTTGTTCGACTAAGGCAGTTCAGGATGGGTTTAGTCTGGGATAAATCGTGTTGGAGATTGAAGAACTTGTCGACGAATGGCTGCAGATCTTCTCCTTCTGCTAAAGGCAACTGCGACATTGTGCTGCACAAGCACAAAACAGAACAGATTTATGAATTTGAAGCAAATAATCTTCAAGAATTTATGAATTTCTTTTCTCCTGACCTTAAGGAGTTGAGCAATCTTTCAGAAGCACAAGCTTCTTGCAGAGCAACAGCAGCAGCCTTCACCGCAACATCACGTTGCCTAATCACCTCCTGCAATTCTTCTCTTTATTCATCAATTTTGAACCCTAATTCGAACTTATCTAGGTAGGAATTAGAGAATACCTTGCCATGGTTAACCAAATTTGATGGAAGAGAGGTCCATGAGATTCGAGTTTCTGCCCCTTTTCGATCGTAGATGAGATGATTAGCCTTGGTTGCTGCAGATGAAGGTGAAGGTGCAGATGCAGGCACTTCACTTCTCTTCACCGCTCTCTTCCCTAAAACAACAACTCTGCTTCTCGAAATCAAGCTCGAATTGTCATCGGAGCTATCGTACCTAGAACGAATCGGTGAAACCTGTGTTCATCAACCAACAATTGGTACCGAAAATTGAAAAATAAACCCTAATTTGAAGAAGAAATTGGGGATCGATAGAACAATCGATCGATCGGAACTGACATTGGCGCTGGCGCTTCGAGATGGAATCTTAATCTCGTGCTTAACGACTGAAGAATCGAAGATCTCCGTCACTCCTAAGATCTCCGATTCGCTCCAGCTCCGCCTCTTCGGCCGCGCCGCCTTGGAGGGGCTGCAGGAGCGAGCCCTAACCGATCCCCACCCATCGCTTCTCCGGCAGGACGAATCGGAATCTGACGAACCGCCGCCGCCGCCGCGGAGGATGTTTCTCCCGACGATCGGCGGCGGGGGGAAGATGCCCTGCGGCGAGCCTTCGCAGGGGCGGCGGCCGGGCATGGGCACGACGCCGCGCAGCAAGGGGAGGGGATCGGCGTCCTCCAATTTGTTGACGTAGATGAATTGGCCGAGCTGGAGCTTGTTGGAGAGGACCATCTCGTTCTGGTGTTTGGAGAGAGAGACGTAGAGCGCGTGCGACGAATCGGAGACCTTGAGGAAGAATCCGCGGTCCGGCCATAGATCGCCTTCTTCGAGGACGGGGATTATGCTTCGGATTTGCAATAGCGCCGCCGCCGCAGTCGCCGCCTTTGGATTATCGCTCTCGCATCCGTCGCCATTGTTCCTCTTCTTCAGTTCTTCCACTAGCTTCAACAGAACCCCCTCTTTTAAGCACGCCATTTTAATAATTCTATCAACTTTCTTCAAATCAATCCATGATTTCGTTTTCTGCGTTCTGGATTTCAATTTTGTTCTTGCCGAAACATAAAATCAAAATGAAATAAAATGATTGAAGGTTGAACGTTAGAGTTCAAATCTATGAAAACCATGCATGTTGAAAAGGAAAAAAATAAAATAAAATAAAAATGACATGATAATATCACATTAATTAAAAAAATATTTTTCCTTTAAAAATCTCAAATGTGAGCTTCATTAAATAATTTTTCATTTAGTCTAAAATAATTACAAATCTTATCACCTTATGTATATTTAATAGAGAGTAATGCTTACAATGTCCACCGTGGGTGACGTGACATTGCTGTAAATAAAGAAACTAATTTAAATATATACCTTAAATATTACTTATAAAAAAAAAAAAAAAAAAACTAAATCCTACTAAAAAAATTCAATCTTAAATGGAAATAATTATCTACGTAGCACTGACACATCAGCGATTGACACATTAAATATGCTCACCGTAGGTAGAGAAGCTTTTCTGATTTAATAGCTATACAAAATTCACTAAGTAAATTTCAGATTTTATCGTTAACTTTAGAAAAATAAAAATTAGATTTATTACATCTACCAAATTTAATCATTTTAGAACTTCATCAACATAAATGATTACATAAGAACTTTATATTAGTTCAAAATTAAAGTTTAATAAAAGAAATTATGAAAATGAGTTGTAAA
Source organism: Mentha longifolia (assembly GCA_001642375.2). Lineage (NCBI taxonomy): Eukaryota > Viridiplantae > Streptophyta > Magnoliopsida > Lamiales > Lamiaceae > Mentha > Mentha longifolia. The sequence continues at coordinate 23,739,254 of CM038120.1, read as the reverse complement.
ACTACTAAAGTTTAGATTAAAATGTTTTACTCATTATATAATCTTTCGTCTTCTTATTGTTAAAGCGCCCCCCTAAGGATAAGAGCTATTACTGTTAAATAATCTAAGCTATAAACAATGACAATAATTAATCTTCATAAGAGAATGATGATAGTAATAAAAATATATCAATAAAAATAAAAAAAGTAGTGGATGAAAACAAGTGAAAGATAGTGCCACAATCTTTGTCGTTATACAAATCAAAGAGTGATACTAGTTGATAACGAAGAAAAAAGTGGTTTGACTTCAATTTTGCATCACCGCATTTCTTTCATACCAAATTTAATTTAATTTAATCTATAGTTAACATTCAAAAACAATCTGCTCCCACCTTTTTGTTCTAAATAGTGCACACTAGCTAGGTGCATTCCAACTGGTTTCTAAACTTCCTCATTATTTATTTGTGGCTTACTAGTATTTAATCATTATTAATTTTGGAACCTTGTAGAGTTTCTTTGTAGTTTCATGAAAATGGAAAATACACGTTTTGATATCATCAAATATTATTAGTAAAATTGTTTTTTTAATATTAGATGGTAACGACATCTTATTTAGTTTTCTATACCCTTCAACTTAAGATGATTTATAACGACACACCAAAAAAAAAAAAAAAAAAATAGAGTTCCCCGACTGTCCCAACTTTAATGTATTGAACTGTCTCTAAAAAATTGTTTTTTATGGGTTTTTTTTTTCGTTTTTTAATTAAACTTCAATATAATATGTTTTGGTTTAATTTTGCACTCATTAATAATGATTTATTAATTCAATCATGGCTTATAACATTTTTTGTAGAAATTCATTTCATTTTTAAACTAATAAAAACAAAATGAAATGCTAAAAATAAATAATATGTCTTAATTAAATTAGTAAATACTAGTTAAAGAGTGCAAAACTAGACCGCACCATGATTGAGAATTAAAAAAAAAAATTTGGTATACAATTGAAAATAAAATAAAAATTACAGCTATTAGAATATTTAGTCTAAATTCGACCGAAAAGAAGTAGAGAATTTAGTTGGTTTACGTTTATGCGGCTGCTGCTCGCATGCAAGTCAAAATTATGTTTAATTAATTAAAAAGAATTATTTTGGGGTCAAATTTTTTGAGCGTGTACAGTGAAGGGGATATGAATGTCATTATGAAAAATGGACTACCCTTAAAAGATTCCCTCCCCACTATATAAATGGATATCAAGCTCAAAACACAGTTCAACATCACGGCAACGCATAATCAATCTACTACAAAATCTATAACTAACTAACTAACTAGCAGCAAATCGCCGCCACTTCCGCCGCCGCCGCCTGAAAATGGAAGGTCTGATCCCGCTCCTGATCCGTGCCATGAAGAAGCAGAGGCCTCAGCAAGCTTACCGCTGCCTCTCGGAGAACTCCACCGGCCGAAGCTACCACCTTCTCCTCTCCGGAGATTCCGCCGACGGTTCCTCCCACCGCCGGGGACGCTCCGACTTCCACCGTGAGGCCGACGCCGCTGATTACTTGACGGCGTCGGAGAATTTGGTCTCCGCTACTTCGAATTCCAATATTGGTGAAAATGGATTGAGGCAAAGGGGTTTTAACGCCGCCGCGCGTTACGGTGAAGTTAGCGCCAGGACTTGAGATGAAGATTGAAGAGAAAAAATTGTTTGATTGGGGTTGTTATTTTCTTATTATTTTTTATTTTTATTCTTTACTTAATTTTTGTGTTCAAACTAAGTGTAAATTTATTTATTCCTGGCCCATACATATGATATATAAACATTTCTTAACGATTCTTTAAATTAGTTCTTCTTTTTACTCCTACTACCTAGAGGTGCCCACCGGAACCGAACCGTCGGTTTTTAATTGGAACCGGGCGGTTCCGGAACCGAACCGGAACCGACGGTTCGGAACCGACCCGAGGAACCGGTAGAACCGACGGTTCGGTTTCGGTTCTGAAAGTTTGGAACTGGGAACCGACGGTTCGGTTCCGGTTCGGAACCGAAAAGAACTGCGGTTTTTTTTTTTTTTTTAATTCTAATTTAATTTTATGTTTCAATATTATACTTGTATTTGTATACTTATTTGATGTAACATTTGAATACTTATTAGTGTGTTACATTTTTTATATGGAAATGTTATATTTGTAAAGTTAAATATTTTTATCATTTAATTTATAATTCACAATTTAATAAGCTAAAATAAATAAGACTATTACAAAAAATATCTTTAAATTAATAATAAACAATGTCACTTGATGATGAAGAATTGAAGATGACAATTTACATAAAATATGTCATATTGTCATCAAATTAATAATTTTGAAGAATTGAGAAACAATCAAGATCTTTTGCATTGGTGGTCAAGAAGAACAACTCAATACCCAATCTTATCCATAATGGCTCGAGAACTCTTTGTTGTTTCTGCCTCGACGGTGTCGGTCGAGCAAGCTTTTTAGCAGCGGAGGGTACACTTTAGACGAAAGACGATCAATGATGACCCCGCGGAATCTCGAAGCTCAAGTATTGCTCAAGGACTACACTTTAGTCGAACACCGTGAGCAAGAGAACAAATGGGATGAGGTCTTTGAACATGATCCAATCAGTACCACCGAAGCAGAAACCGACACCGATGCCTCTGAAGAAACGGATGATTTCGACGATAATTTCGATTTCGACAATATGTAGTGGTCTATTAAAATGCTTAGACGGGTACTCTTTTTCCTTACGGAGGTTTTAACGAGGCTCAGCCCTTGGAATCGACATGTGATATCCAAGGGTTTAGGATTTAATAAATAAATAAATAATTATACAATCTCATTCTCAAGTATTTTTTTTACATTTTATAATTTGAATTGTCTTACAACTAAAATTAAATCAATAAACAATGAAGCATTGAATCATAATCGAACAAAAAAAAATATATATTTAAAAAGTCGGTTCCTATCCGGTTCCGGAACCGGAACCGTTACTGTTCCGGTTCGGTTTCAGTTCCGGCCATCTTGGAACCGGAACCGCCGGTTCGGTTCCAGTTCGGTTCCGGTTCCGGAACCGTGGGCACCTCTACTACTACCTCCATCCCATGTAGTAGTATTAGACTACTTTGCTTTTGACACAATAGTCAATGCAATGTAGGATATGTTGTTGTAGTTAATTCTAAGAAGAGAATGTTAATTGTAGCCACAAATATTTTGCCATTTTAGAAAAGTAGACTAATATATGGGACGGACCGAAAATGAAGCGTAGCCTAATAAGTGGGATGGAGGTAGTATTTGTTAAAAAATACTCCGTAGTTATTTCTGTCTCATGAGCGGCTGAGCCAATTTTTCTTAGATGCAAAACAACAAAATAAGAAAAACATAAATGAAAACGGCCATGCCATGAGATCTTCTACTGCCAAAATATGTAACTACTTCTATTGCCTTAATAGATCAAGGACACGTGACAAATCCTAGTGGTTTAGAAATTTCAAATGTTATGATATATATTTTCTTTATATAAATCTTAAATCATAAATCATTGATTTTGCCACATATCGTTAATCTATTAAGACAATAAAATATGTCACATGCTTTGACAATAGAAGATCCGAACTGCTGAAAACAAACAATGATTAACACTTTTTCTCTCTCGGGGTTCATACACAATATATTTACCTCTTTAGACCCATACACAATGTATTACACCATTTCCACTATCATAACAAACATTCTCAATATTTTTTAATTAATAATGTCATCGTGTTCCAAAAAAGTTACTCCCTCCGTCCCGTCGAAATGGCTTGATTTCTTTTCGGCACGGGATTTAAGGAGGGAGTGTTTAATTCTTAAAATGTGTTTGATAATTAAAATTTTGAATTTTTTATAAATATATTTAATCTTAAATAAGTATTTCTAGAAAAATAAAGTCATTTATTAAAAAATTTATTCATTAATTATTTTTTTTTTATTCACTAATTATCTCCTTTTTAAAAAATAAGGCCATTTCGGTGGGACGGCCCAAAAAGGAAAACAATGTCATTTCGGCGGGACGGAGGGAGTACTATATTTTATTCATCCCAAAATTTTCATTCCTTCTTAATTTTTTTTAAAAAAAATACACCTACAATAATTTAAGTGATTTTATTATAAATAATTTATTATCAATATTAGTAATTGGCCGTCTGGTGGACCGATACTAAATTTATGGGATGAATGGAGACAGTATATATTACTTCCTTCACCCCACAAATTTAATCACATATCGAAAATTGAAATTAATTAAATCACTATCCATGATAAACATCCTCAAAATTGTACCAAATTACAAATATATCATTGTAGTCTACCAAAATTGTTTTACCTTGTTTATAAGTTCTCTTTCCAACTTTGATTTTGAAAAAAATCACCCTTGGAATGCTATTTTATGTTTCTTAACATGTGTCTCTCAAATCTAACTTTGTAGTAGGGCTGAGCATAAGAAACCGAAAAACCGAACCGACCGACTATCCAGACCGAATCCGATTCGAAAATATGGGTAACCGAACCGTATGGTTCGGTTTTTATTTCTAATTTTCAAAACCCGACTCTAACGGTTCGGTTTCGGTTTCTATGCCTAAAAAACCGGCGGTTAACCGAACCGGTACCAATTAAATAAATATATAATTTTTTATATATACATATTATATTTAATATATATATATATACATTTGATTAGATATTACTAATAAAGTTTGAGAGAAAATCACCCGATTTTGAGTATTGATGAAACCAAAAGTTAATAAGCAATTGAAGGTAGCTCGATTGTTAGTTTAAATTATTGCAAAGCTTATTCTATTAGGATTACACCATTAAATTTCATTGTTTTTTAATTTTTGTAAATTATTTATTCTAAGATATAGAATATTTATTTTCATTATGGTTAACCGTTAGATAAACGGTTAACCGGCCCGATTTTTAGGTTAACCGCTTTCACGGTTTTTGGTCTTTATTTTTTAATTTATTACGGTTAACCGACCCGATAAAAAACTGCATGTTCAGTTTTTTTAGGTGTAAAATGGTCGGTTAACCGACCCGTGCTCACCCCTACTTTGTAGGAGGGACGAAATATGTACATTAATTTGATTTAAATATTTTAAAATATACATGAAATATAAATTGAATTTTTTTTTCATAAAAACCTTAAAAAAAAATAAAAAAAATCTTGATATACTATAAAAAAAATGAAAATTAGTACGTTCTAAAGAAATAATCGTGCCTAAAGAAAAATGGAAAAAAAGGAATAAAGTGCAGTCGTAATATTTGGCTGCAAATAACAATGGAGGAGGAGAAAATCTAAAAACCCTTCAAACTGCCAAATTTAACTAACTGCCGCCGATGGCCTACAAATCGGTATTCGACGTTACCGCCATTAAATCCGAATTCGAGCTCGCCGGCCTAAACCCTATTTTCATTCCCCTAATCTGGAAACACGTCTTGAAAAACCCCAATTGCAGGTGGGATGAAATCGATTCTCTCCCCTCCGCGGCTTACCATCTCCTCGATTCTAAGTTCAGACCCTCCACTTCCACTCTCCATTCCGCCATAGATTCTTCCGACCAGGTCACCACTAAGCTCCTCATCAAATTAAAGGTAATTGCCACCAACTCCGTCGGATTAACATTCTATATAACTATTCTTCTTATAGTCTATCGGAAGCCTCTTGCGATTGTGTAATTCGACTGCAGAATGTCGAAGCTCGTGTCTTCGCTCTGTTAGTTTAATCTGCTGGTTTTGGAAAACGTAAATTCCTTATTTGAATGCTTTACTGGACTAATTTGTTGTTAATTCTACGGCCTTCCCTTGTAAATCGAGTTGTATGAACAAGTGGAAAGAAATCTATGCTTGAACTTTAATGTTTATTGGAATGTGATTGTACTGTAAACGGAGGATTTTTATCAGTAAATAATTTTTTAGTTAGGTGATTAGATGTTACTTTAGGTGCATAAGTAATCAATTGGTTCCGTATTTGTTGCTAGAATGGAGAATTTGTGGAGGCTGTGATAATGAGATATGATTCTCGATTGGGTAGATACGATGGGAAGCCTCGTCCTGGTGGTCTTAGATCAACATTGTGCGTATCCTCTCAGGTAACTGTTGTGGAACATGGAATCACTTAAGTCGCTTACTCTGTGCTTCAGCCGAACATTCCCAAATAGTAATGATGTTTATTATGTTATTGTTGTTGTAGGTTGGATGTAAAATGGGTTGCAAGTTTTGCGCTACAGGAAGCATGGGGTTTAAGAGCAATTTGTCATCGGGAGAAATTCTGGAACAGTTAGTCCATGCTTCTCGGATATCAACTATTCGAAATGTTGTCTTCATGGTACTTACTATATTCATTCTTTGAATTAGACATGTTAGCATCTCACGGAATCACTTAGTAGTTAGTGCTTTATTGGTAACTGACTCTAAAGTCGATAGGTTTACTGACTTTCATGCATTGGTAGTAGTAACAGAAGAGTAACTAATGTTATTTGCACGTGCATTATTTTAAAGTGAGCTTGAGGGCTATGCAGAATTTTGTATCATGTACTCGTGTTCATGTTGATCTGGATTTATTGTTGCTCTTTGATGATCAACATGAGATGGAAAGCATACGACAGTATTCTGTGCTTTGGTATGCAACTACAGTGGAGAAAGTCATATTTGTGACTTTCGTCTGGGTATCAAGATCTGTAATCTCAATCTCAGAAAACCGTTTTTCAATTTTCAGAGTCGGGATAAAAATCTACTATTGAGTTACTTCAGAAAATGGACAATTTAGGTGTTAATTTTGACCAGTACCATTTTTCATCTGTCACTAAGAATTTGCATTTTTTCCGTTTTGAAGTTCCAGTATTTTAACTAGTTGAAAGCAACTTATTCTTAATAAACCAATAATTGGCCTAAGCAAGCAGTTCTCTAACTCTGAAGTTGAGTAGATCATATTGAAATGTACAGACGAAGCACCATGTACAAACTGCAGTAATTAGTTGAAATTTTTATCGATTGCATTAGCTGAATATATCGCTTCAGTGAATGTGGTCACTTGTCCTTCCGAAGTGCAACAAGATTAATTCATTTGTAACAGACGTGGTTTGCTGGGATGGCATTTTTCTCATCATTATTTGTTGTGAGCAGGGAATGGGAGAGCCTCTAAATAACTACTCTGCAGTGGTGGACGCTATCAGAGCCATGACAGCTGCTCCGTTTCAGCTCTCTCCCAGAAAAATTACTGTCTCAACGGTGCTTACATTTTATTCTCTCAACTCTTCCCCGCTGATCTTATTCTGGATTGTGTTTCTATTTATAAACTTTGTGAGTTCCTCGAAGCTTCTGATCATAATTGATTCTGATTAATTGCAAAATTGTGCACAGGTCGGCGTAATCCATGCTATCAACAAGCTTAAAATAGACTTACCAAACTTGAATCTAGCAGTGTCGCTGCACGCGCCAGTACAAGAAATCCGCTGTCAGATAATGCCTGCTGCAAGAGCTTTTCCTCTGGAAAAGCTAATGAATGCATTACGAGCATATCAAACTAGCAGGTTTTGTTTCTCTCGTCATTTTTCTTTTTCCGGATTATGAATTTCTCAACCTCCTGTTTTTGATTATTATCAGAGATGGTTGGAGTAACTAATTCTGGTTTTTCTGTAGTCAGCAAAAGATACTGATCGAGTACATAATGCTCGATACTGTTAATGATGAGGAGGAGCACGCTCACCTGCTTGGAAAATTGCTCGAGACATGTCAATCCGTAAGCTTTAAAACAAATCTAAGTTGCTGCATTTGCTACAATTAAGAGGTTTCGTCTAGAACTTTAATCATGCCATTCTCTACTATTTTATACAGGTAGTGAACTTGATTCCTTTCAATCCGATTGGTTCTCTGAGTAGTTATAGAACAAGCGATGATGAGAAAGTGGCAAAGTTTCAGAAAATACTCAGAGAAACTTACAACATCCGAACAACAATTCGTAAGCAAATGGGGCAAGACATAAGTGGTGCTTGCGGTCAGCTTGTAATCAAACTCCCGGATATCTTGACAGACATCGAAGATCTTCGTATCTGATTTTTCCAGGTCAGATCGTTTGCACTATTGTTTATACACCGAAGGAGCTTCACTAGATTTAAGAACTACTATTTCTGGAGGCCTTCATCAACTTTGGTGTCTCCAATATCAGAATATTATTATGCTATCAACGTCGAAATCGTTCCAATAGTGACATCAGCGATGAGATTACGAAGCTTTCTAACTATGTTCTTTTACTCTATATTTGAGTTATACAGAAAGCAGAATCTGATTTTTATTTTATTATTTTAAGAATGGATCATAAGAAGCATATATACGCAACAGTTTGTGGTCGATAGGATTTCGGCTTGGGTGTGCGTGAGTTGGCTTAGTGGTAGTCTGGTTAATGCTTTCCGTGACGTGGTTTTTAAATTCCGGTTAAATTGTTTAAAAAAAATCGGCTTGGATTTTATAGCTACATATTTTTTTTCTAGTATGTATATATTTGTGGGGTATATCACGTTTTTTTTTTTTTTTCAAAGTTCCACCACGCTTTTTAGGCTTTAAGCATCATTATCTTAACCTAGTCTGAGAAGAGAGAGACAATTGTAGAATTTTTATATTAAAAATGACTAAATTTGGTACATCACATCTTGTTTTCGTGCCTCATTATTTTTATGATTGCCACATCATTTTCCAAAATTTGCTGTAAATTATGCGATAAGTAGAAAACAATACCAACTCCACTCAATAATAACGCAATTATACCGTTTCAAAAAAATAAATTAAATAAATAACACAATTTAACAACTCAAGTTTCCAGCCAAAAACTGGTTAAAGATGAACTTAGATTTAATTAGATCGTTCCTCTATTTTTTTAACTAATTAAAATTAGGATTAGTTGATAATTTACATGAACTTTGGCCTTATTTTGTTTCAGTAAGATAAATTCATTGAAAACAGTTTTATGAGTCGTTTTCAAAACCAAAATTCGGGTATTTTATAAATATATTTGTTGCTGAAAATCAAAGCGTACTTAATAATATTGTAGGCTGAGATTTGATGTAGCAATGAAAAAGTATATAAGTCAGGTTACCGTATTAATATAGTCAAAAATTTGGACGAAACCACAAGAAAATGAATACTTAATAGTGAGTGAATAGAGACATTATATGTCTTGGCACATCGCATCTCCATCATCTAACTGTCCCATATATATAGCTGTTTTATTTATTCTAACCAACACATTAAGAAAATATTACTTGTTCCTGTTTAGTTTAGTTTTGATGATGTTATTAGAAACCACACTTAGTTATAGGATTGATAGGAACAGACTGATCTCTGTGTTTGGATCAGTCAAACTTAACTCGGACAGGTTGTTCCATGTAAAAATCAAGGTTGGTAGTGCAACCTTGTACCTAGTTAGATCAATCTGTCAACCTGTTCCTTAGTCAACCTGCTCGTGTAACCTGCATAGGCCAACCTGCTGAGGCCAACCTGCATAGGCCAGCGCCAATATGCTTAGTCAAGCTGCTGTGAGTCAAGCTGCTATTAGTCAACAACTTCTCAAGATGAAGATTCTAATACAAAGATCAAGCTTGAAGACCACAGAAAACAAAGACAGCTTGAGGTACAAAAGGTCGACCTTCTCAGTCCGACCTAAGCTATGCCTTGCCAACCTCGATGGTTCAAGCTGTACAGAAAACCTCAACGGCTAGAAGTCCAGTCAGCAGTACGGTTCTGACACCTCTGCAACTCCAACGGCTCTAATTCAAATTGGAGTCATATAAATACTTCAAGCCATCCCAGAATCGAAAGGAAGAAAAAATAGACGGGAAGAGAGAAAAATAGAGAGAGGAAACCAGAGTTTCAAAGCCAAATCTATCCAGAAATCTTTACGCTTCAAAGCCAAACTCAACACTCGAATCCAAGCCATTTCCCAAGTGTTGACCTTCAAGATTTCAGATTCTGGAATCTCACAGAATACTCTCCACAAGCTTACTACATATTCGTCCAAGTAAAGAAGAATCTGTTAGTTTAGCTGTAAGGTTGTATGTAAGAATGTATGAAAGGTTGTAAGGGTCACGACCCAGAACTCGTGCTCGGCTCAAGTCTAAAGATTGACGAAGGTTGAGGCTGGTACTCAGCCAGTATAAATAAGAGAGAAATAAGGAATTTCAGATACGACGGTATCTGACGTGGATGTAGGGACGTTTCCCGAACCACGCTAAATCGACTGTCTCGATCTCTCTCTCTCTATCTTTTATTTACAGTCGACCTTACAATGTTCAACTAACCTTCATTACATTGCACTTCATTGATATAATCAACCTGCACAAAGATCCAGAACAAAGAAAGAATTTTCTAAGAGGTAGCCAACCTGTCCACCAAACTTCCGCACACAGTTCGGTTTAGCAAGCTCACCAGTTTACTGACTGAGCTAGATAAACCGAGCTGCACTGATAAGCTGAGCTGACAACTCAGTAAGATCGATTTTGTTTTAAAGTCAAAACTGTTGGCAAATTGGTGTATTTCCCCCCTATACACCAATGACTACTTATCGGGGCCTACATTACTAATAATAATAAAGAAAGTATTACTAATAATATCCCATACAAATCTCTACTATATCTTATTGTTTGTCCTAATTATAGGCCATATATTAGTTTAGCTTCTTTATTTGACTTGCAGCATATATTTAAAAGATACGATGATAGCTTTTCATTATTTAATTATTTATTTCCGCAATCAAGAAGTGACGCTACTAATTATTTCAAATGCACGTATTTTAAAATCACGACCAATCACAATTAATTCTAAAAAAATGTTCTAAATTATTTAAAAGAGTTACGTATATACCATCTTTAATAGAGTTTAAATATTTTGATGGGATTTCTTTAAAAAAAAAAAAAAATTTTTGATGGGATTTAGATTTCTTTGATCGGAATCTTTTAATACATGACACTGCTATATCAACTAACTAAATATTTTTAGTTTGAAATTATCAATTCTAATAATAATTTTTTAAACTAATAAGATTGAAAACTAGTTGAAACATTGAATTCTCATTAATAATTACAAAATTAAAGAAAAAAAATGCTCTCCCCGTCCTTTAAATTCATGTACAATACTTAATTTTATTTTGAGTCGTCCTCTAAATTTATACACCTTTTATTTATAGAAATAGACTCACTATAATAATTTCCTTTTATTCATTTACACTTACTACAACATATATTTATCAATTTTACCACACAAGACTCAATCTCCACTCACAAATCACAATAAACAATACATACCAATACATATCTACTTAAAATCCGTATTAAATATCTCAAGTTCGAGTAATTCACGAACTCTATATTTATATTTAAATACTCTGGTTTGACTCTATTATCACTTTCAGTCAACTTCACCACGCTTTCATCAAAATTAAAAAAATCAAGAAAAGAACGCCGACCCGACTTTTAACAAATTGAAATGTTTACGCATCTTAATTAGTGGATAATCAAACTTATTTTATTTTATTTTAATTTTTCATCTGAGTATAAAGAATTAAGAAGCCGACGCTTTGAATTCTGTAGTGCTCATAGTGTAAGCTAAGGCCGATCATAGGCATGAAATCATTTCTTTATTTACTCCTTTTACTTCTCGTCGGAATCAAATTTAAGACTTGTGCTTCACAATCGACCATCGAAACCCTACCCGGTTACGCCGGTCCTCTCCCCTTCAAACTCGAAACCGGGTTCGTCTCTCTTCTTCTTCCTCTCTTTTCTTTTTCTTTTCTTTTTCTTTGTTTTTGATTTATTTTGTGAATAATATTCAGATATATTGGAGTGGGAGAGAATGAGGAAGTGCAGCTGTTTTATTACTTCATTCAATCGGAGAATGACCCAAGTAGGGACCCGCTCTTTCTCTGGCTCACCGGCGGCCCCGGTTGCTCCGCCTTTTCCGGCCTCGTCTATGAAATCGGTGACTGTTTGCTTTTCTTTAATAATTTCCTTTTTTTCTTTGTATTTATTGTTGACTATTGCGCTAATTAATTATTTAGTGGACGCGTGGAGTGATGCATGCATAGTTTTTCTTGTATTGATTTGAATGGAAATATTTTTTCAATATTGATAAAATAAACCATGTTGATGAGAAAACAAGAGATTTAATTAATCTAAACTTTTTTTGGGGGTTTAATTTGTAGGTCCATTGGGCTTTGACGTTGAGAATTTTGATGGAAGCTTACCCAACTTCACTATAAATCCATATTCATGGACTAAGGTTTGAAACATATGGTACTACACCATGTTCATGATATATTAAGAATCTTTCGACACGCATTTTAATGTGTTGAAGTGGATGATAAAATAAAATTTAGGTCTCACTTGATTGTGTATTATATCCTACATTAAATAGAATAATACTATACATCTTCAAATTTATCTTAATATCCACTTTTCGACACATCAAAATGCATGCTGAAAAATTATTAACACATAGTAGTATATAGCAGACGGAGGGAGTATAATTTAAGCACACCTATTTATTACTCCAACAGTCTCATTCTAATAGAGCTAAATTTAATGAGATTGAATCTATCATAATATTTAAATAGCTCTATTAAGAATGAGACGGAAACAGTCTCACTTTTGAAACACGAACAATTTTTCCATTAATTTAATGTATAATTATTTGTATATATTTTTGCAGGCTGCCAACATTATATTTGTAGATTCCCCTGTAGGAACAGGATTTTCCTATTCCAACACTTCACAAGGCTATGTCACCTCCGATACTAAAGCAACACAAGATAATTACACATTTCTAAGGAAGGTAATTAGCTTACAATTAATACCAATTATCGTCTATGGTTTTGCCTTGTTTCTCTTAAATTATAATTTAAGCCATTAATTGTTTGAAATGATGAGATTTAATTGTTAAAATGCAGTGGCTTTCAAGTCACCCAATGTTTTTGAAAAATCGGCTTTTTATTGCTGGCGATTCATATGGAGGCAAAATTGTGGCCATGGTTGCTCTTGAAGTAGCTAAAGGTATATATATACTCCTCCCGTCCCGTCGAGCTTGACGCGTTTTTTGAATATATGTGAGGTATAAAATAAGTGTTGTACTTACTTCAGGAATTGAAGCTGGACTTGAACCTAAAATGTCACTCAAAGTAAATACTTTCTTGATTTTGATTTAGCTTTGTGTGTTTGATACTAATTGAGATTATTACTCAATGCTAGTATTTTAATTTCTTTAATTTGATTTGAAATAGGGATATATTGTTGGCAATTCATTGACAGATAGAAATGAGGATGGTAATGAAAAGATACCTTATGCTCATAGAATGGCCCTAATTTCAGATCAATATTTCCAGGTACATATCCCCATTTCCTCTTTTTTCTTTATTTATTTTTACTTAAAGAATTCTCAAAAAAATTAGATTAAAAAAAAAAACTCAAGCATAAATAATTAAATAAATAAATGAATTAATCATGAATAATATATTTATCTCAGCTAGCAAGAAGCAGCTGCCATGGAGAGTATGTGAATCCAGATCCAAACAATATTCTATGCCTATATGCTCTTCATCTCATCGAAGAGGTACAATTAATTAATTAATTAATTAATTTCTATCATATATATTCTTAATTACATGCATGTCAATTGATTTAAAATATATGGATAAAATGATTTTAATTAGCACGTGATCAAATGCAGTGCACGAGCCATATCAACAATGGACACATTCTCGAGCCAACTTGCTTATACATATCACCCAAACCAAAGGGTTATAAATGGAGCCGACTCTATATAGAAGAAGATCCAATCAACCTCATAGTTCAATCCAAACTAAAATGCCGTGTAAATTAAACTAATTTTTGCCTCTTAATGAGTCATTTTACTTTTTATTGATTGTGTGAATTTAATAATTGTATGATTCTTCTTTGTAATTTGCAGAATCAAAATTATGTCACCTCCTATGTTTGGGCCAACGATGAAAATGTCCAAGAACATCTTCACATAAGAAAGGTATAATACTTGATAGTACTTTCACTTCAAATTTCTTTCATAGAAAGATTTTAATTTGTGTGTGAAAAATTAAATTAGGGAACAATACCCTATTGGACAAGATGCAATCAGAGCTTAGGCTATGAAGAAGATGAAGCGAGTGTTTTCGAACATCATCGCCTTCTCAACGAGAAAGGCTTTCAGGCCTTGGTTTACAGGTATGTCTGATCGAGTCGAGCAGTGGAGTCAAGACTCACGAGCTTATTTGAGCCTAAACGAACTTTCTAAATTCATACATTAAAAAGAAAAAGGTTCACATGTTTTGAAAGAGATCTATTTTTTTTTTTTTTTTTTAACTTGAATCCAAACAACCTAGCTAAGCTAATAACTTTTTAGTAATCAAAGTGTCAAGCTCACACATGACTCGTTTACTTAACGAGCTTCAGTAAATGAACTCGATTAGACGAACTTTTATGTTCAAATTAATCTTTGATGGTCTGACATAAGTTTTTGTATTTTCTAAAATTTAAAAAAAAAACAAAAATTAAAAAAACACAGTGGCGACCACGACATGGTCATACCGTATATGAGCACGTTAAAATGGATACGGAAACTCAATATTACCCTCGATGAGGAGTGGAGGCCTTGGATGGTTGATGGTCAAGTTGCAGGGTTAGTTTTCACCTAAAACCTACTATACGTATTTATTTATAATGCCAAAAAAAAAAAAAAAATCTACTAAAAGGAACAAGATTATTCTTTCAAATGCAGATATACAGAGACATACAAAAATAAGCAAGCCTATATCACATTTGCTACAGTAAAGGCAAGAAATTTGATTCTTCCAATTTATGTATATTGTGAATTATTAAACTAAATGGAAATTAAATATAGTAATTTTGAAATTAATTTTGGTGGTTGTACTTTTGCAGGGTGCAGGGCATACAGCTCCAGAGTACAAGCCTAAAGAATGTTTAGCAATGTTACAAAGATGGCTATCTTTGTACCCATTATAGACTTATAAATTTCATCCAACATAATAATTTGCATCCTCATTTTTGTATATCAAGTTTATAAAATAAAAATGATATGCGCATAAATATTTCCATACACAAAGGACTTTCTAATTTATTTATAGTGTATGACTATGCGAAAAAATGTTTCAACCTATACAAAATCATACTCCCTCTGTCCTCTATTTAGTGACCTTCTTTTTTCAGCACGCGTTTTTACTATTCTCGTCGATTTGAAGTATTCTTTCTTTTATGGGATACTACGGGTGTCCCGTAAAAGAAAGAATACTTCAAAAATTTATTTTAAAACCCATCAACGAGAAGCGTAGAAATACGTGCCGAAAAAAAGAGGGTCAGTAAATAGAGGACGAAAGTAGTACTTAAATTATGCACGTAATCATGTTTACATATAATTTGATGCTAAAGTTTTTTCATGCAAGTATGCTCGTATTAATAACATTAATGATTCAAATTTTATTTTTTTACATCGGGACTTATTTTATGGGGGTAAGAATATCAGGGCTCGGTACCATGTAATTGGCGACACGTGCCAGCTAATCAACTCAGCTTTCCAAATTCTATTTTATTTTCCCCCTTCTTCATAAATTCATGAAATTCGATCGAAAACACAAAACAATTCCCACTCCACTACGGTTTAAGCTGTAAATTTGGAAACTTATTCCGCTAATCCGCTCCCATTGCATGGAGATAATGGTGTTCACACGAGGCAATCCTCGGATCTTCGAAATGTTACTTTGGAATAGCGCACAGCAGGTGTTTGTTGAAAGTTCTCAAAGAGAGTTGGAAGTTTTTTTTTGCCATTTCAAGTAAGATTCCACTTCTTGTTCTTCCATTCGCGTGCTTGCATTACATTTCAGCATTCATCTCTTGAAATGGAGAAGAGGAAAAGGGTCGAAACCGTGACCGGCGAAATCCCTTTGCCGGAAGCCATGATTCAGCACGTACAATCTTTTCTGAGCGGAAAAGAAGCTGCTCGAACGACTCTCCTCTCCAGATCATGGTACAACGCCTGGCTAACTCGTCCCGCGCTCGATTTAGACGAGCACGACTTTCGCAACCGCGGTCGAGAATCATCGCGTGTGTTTGAGGAGTTCGCGACGGAGACAATGCAGAGGTACCAACGCTTGAGTCTGAAGATTGAGAGCTTCCGGCTAAGTAGCATCAACTATCAGAGGAGGGATATCGCCCGTAACTGGATCGTTAGCGCCATGGAAATGGGAGCTACGGATGTGAAACTCGAGTTTCCTCCGTCGTTCACATTGCCCCAAGAGGTGCTTGGATCCGAAACCCTCCTCAAATTATCTTTAACCGTGTGCGGACTTGATGGAGATTACCATATAAGTTGTTCGAGGCTTAAATCCCTCAGCTTAAATAGTGTCGGCATCAGAAGCGATGATGTGCTCAGGGATATAATTTCGTGCTGCATTTCGATTGAAGAATTGTCGCTGTCTTACTGCTCTTTCTTAGAATTGAGGCAGACGAATATGTACGAGCTTCATAAACTCGGGCGTTTATATCTGTGTGGGGTGGACATCGATAACAAGTTTTTCAACGACTTCGCCTCGAGATTTCCTTGCTTGAAGGATCTCAGCATCCTCTCCTGCTATGGCTGTACAAGAATACAAATCGCTAGCACTTCACTCCAAACCATAAGCTTAAAGCCCCACAGGGAATCATATAGGGCCAAGTTCGATGTTCCCAATATCCGAAAGTTTACTTACTCGACTACAGGTCTACCCCACCTCTCCGTTACATCAGCTTCAAGGGAATGGGAGTTCGATATATCTATAGCTTCAAATCGTTTTTATGATACTTCCTGGTTCCGAAACCTGAAAAAGTTGCTGAAAAAGTTTAGGCTATCGAGAATCTCTATCTCGGTACGTGTTAGATGTAGACAGGACGAACAAAGCACCGAGCACGAGGTTGATATTGAAGTTGTGCCAGATCCTTTTGTGGTGGAGAACCTTAGGATCGATGCACAGCCTTCATTCTGTTGTGCTCTTCTTGTTCGTTTGTTTGGAATATTTCGCCCCAAGTTCTTAACTGCTATGTTTTATCCGTGGAGCAATGCCTTCATCGGTATACTTTACAAGAGACTGATGCAGCAAGTGATCACTCCGAATTCCGGGATTCCAGACCAAAGTATGTGTGGGCAGTTTGGTCTGAAGAAAGTGAATATGGAAGTCTACGACATGTATGGTACGGAGCAGAGGCGGCCTCATGTGTTGGAGAAACCTCTTGATCCTTCTGAAACTACGGTAGAGTGGCGAAAGATTCGGTTTGAATTGATATGGGATTGATTATGATGCAAGAAGTAGCATGTGCAAGTTATCTTAGCTCATATATATATATGTATCTATGGATATGGGATTCTGTTATTACCCTATTTTTTTTTATATTTTGGATCAGGCAAATTTTAAGGCCGCGCCACGGAGGACTCGAACCCGGGACCTTTGGTCTAAGGCTTTAACCCCCGGGATTCTGTTATTACCCTATTGATCAGTTTTTTGAAATAGGTGTCTCTTTGTTTTGTTTTGCAATGGTTGATTTGTTCTCACGCCATAAAATTCATTATTTATACATGGTTTATTTGTAAAGTTCTATAAATCATAATTCAACTTTTGAATTGTGAGAGATTTAATGGAAATTCCTGATTTGAGAATCAATCTTTCACTGTAAATTTCAAGATCTGTGAATAGTGGGTGATTCCATAATAAGAAAGGTAGTATTTGAATAAAGTAATGACAGAATCTTCCTCTTATACATAGTTTCACCTTAATTAATAGAAATATTTGTGTGGAAAATAAAATTAACAATACCCTACTGGACAAGATGCAATCTGAGTGTGTGCTTTCTCAACGACAAAGGGTTTATAGGTATCTATAATCGAGTCGAGCAGTAGAGTCCAGACTCACGAGCTTATTTGGGCCTAAGCAAACTTTTCTGACTTTAGACATTAAAAAGAAAAGGTTTACATGTTCAAAAAGAGATCTATTTTTTTTTTCTTATATCCAAACAATTTAGCTTTGGGCTAATATTAATAACTTATTACAAATCAAAGTGTAAAATAATAGAAGTAATATATAATTTTAACTTTTCAAGCTAGTTGACTCAGCGAGCCAAGTAGTGTCAAGTTCAAGTCTACGAGCTTCACTAAATGAACTCGGTCGGACGAGTTTTATGTATCAAGTCGAATATTCGAATTGATTGGCTCAACTGAAACCTATTTATCTATTGACGGATAGTCATTAATCTCTGATGGTCTCACAATTGACATAAGTTTTTGTACTATTAATTAAGGTATTGGAAAAGATTATTGTGTTAATTAAGGTATTGGAAAAGATTGATTAGAAGACGAAGAGCTTTAATTAATTTTTTTTTGTGGGCAAAATAACAGAAATAAAAAAGAAGTATGTACATATGTAATAAATTTTTACAGTATTTTTTTACTGCTGTAATTATTTTTTACTGCACTTATAATTTTGGGCCCTTATATTTTTGGGGCCACAATTTTGCTAACTTTCCCAGTCATATTATTAATCTTGTTACAGAGAGCTCCAGGCTGTGCACATATATATAGTAATTCATAATATTTAAACTTAAATTTTAGGTGAGTACTTACTTATTTTTAGACAATCTTGAGTTTAGTTTTATGCTGATATATACACATTAATTAATAAGGGCAACTATATATGAATACTACAAGATCTGATTTTTCTGGCTACAACTAAGTAATAAACAATGACAATTTATTGGGACATGATTCACAGGTTCCAACATCTGCCTTTGATCTATAATTACATGATGGCCGCGTTGAACATGGAAGTGTCATCCATACTTCATAATTATTTTCAGCTAATTTTGAGTTTAATTTAACTAATGTGGATATAATAAGAGCAACTAATGATGAACAATGACAATTTTTGATAATTTACGTGTTGCGTATATATATGTGGGCTTACTAATTAAACAACGTTTTATGAAAGAGTATCTCGGCTGTCGTCTTTGATGGAGAAATATAAGTCGGATAGAAACGCTTCACTGCTAATTGTGAACGTGTTTAATGTGTTTACCGCTAACGTGACAGTGTTACGTCGACAATTTTTAAAGTTGGGGTTTAATTTTGTTAGGTATAAATTTTTTTAGTAGGTTTAATTAATTATGATATGATTTTTATTAACCTTTTTATTTATATTATTGTCACGTCATTGGTGGACACATTAAGCATGCACATGATAGGCATTGGAGCATTAATCATAAGTCAGATATTCTATTAACTTCTCCTATTGCGTGTTGAGAAAACTCAATTCAAATTTTGTACTATATTTTCGTGTTTTATATCTCATGTTACAAAGTACGGAGTAGGATTTAATTTGTCCAAAATTGATAATCAATTAGTCGAATGCATGGCATTAATAGTCATATGTATAATTATCCACCGTATGATAATGATGATATAGTAGTGTTTTTTTTTTATCAGGCAAACACAACACACACGCACCTGGGGTGACTCTATATAGTAGTGCTTTAATATTAAGTCGTGCAACATTATCATCAAATCAAATCACGACGATACGTGACCTTCAAACTAATATATGCAAATCATTTA
This sequence comes from Mentha longifolia, assembly GCA_001642375.2. Lineage (NCBI taxonomy): Eukaryota > Viridiplantae > Streptophyta > Magnoliopsida > Lamiales > Lamiaceae > Mentha > Mentha longifolia. The sequence goes on along the minus strand of CM038120.1, from coordinate 23,719,584 downwards.
TTTTCATTTCTTCTAATTTTTAAATTCCTTTTCAACGCGTTTCACGACCATAAATGTTCTTTTATTCAACCTATCTTCCCATTAGCTGAATATTAATTTAGACACGATATAACTTTTTTAATCGTACAAATAATGGAGAAGGAGGTCACGTTCTTGAAGTCTCATAAGATCAAACAAGTTTTCCCTATATACTCCCTCCGTTCCCAAAAAACTTAGCCTCGGTTTGACCGACACGGATTTTAAAAATGATATAATCAACTTGTATAGTTTATTAATAGTGGAGATTATTCTCATTTTTAAAACATCAAATTGTATATAAATAAGCATGATCATAAAACAAGTATGATCAAGACTTATTTCTATATGAACTATTACATCAATAATGTATATATACGATTAAGGATAACAAATCCTAATGTTATGTCGTTCTCGAATTTTTGTCAATATTTTACTAAATTCTCACAATTTTGCCTTATCAATCTATAAATAATCTAATCTAGTAGTATTTGACAATACAAGAACTCTTGAAAATCCATACAAAATATTACTCCGAACCCATTCACGAATACATTTCGTGATTTCAGGCTTTTTTTTCGTGAGTAAATTCACGCATTGAGTTCATGAATTTATGATTTTTCAGACCTTTTAAGTGAGTGAATTCACAAATTGAGTTTGCAAATCTGCTAATAGTCTTATATTTTTAAAAGAATTCACGGCCTCGAATTCGTAAATTCAAAAAGGGCGAGTGATAATGTAGATTTTTTTTTTAAAATTTAATTTTTTTTATCCAAGTGGTCTGCTATTATTTATCTTTATTATCTCAAAATTGCTATTTTAATAATTGTCTTGTTGTAAATCATACTCAGATAATATTACAAAATATTCCCTCGTTTATCAGCTAAAGATTGTATTACTATTAAAAAATGATAATGAAAATGAAGTATATATATACATGAAATATGTGGCTCAAATCGAGAAGAAAACTATGGCGGCAAAGTCCATGTTATGGATTTTATTTTTAGGAGCAACTGCAGCAACACTTGTAATACTTCCCCCCTTCACCCCTCCGTGGCTCCCACTCTCCTCCTCTCTCATATCCAAATCCAAATCCAAATCCGACGTCGTATACCAAGAAGAAGAAACGACGTCGTTCTACGACGACCCCACAACCACGTATACCATAGACCACCCCATAACGGAGTGGGACGAAAAGAGAAGCCATTGGTTCAAACTCCACCCCTCACTCTCGCCGTCGGACAATCGTGTCCTCGTCGTCACCGGATCTCAGCCGTCCCCATGCAAGAGCCCCGCCGGAGATCATTTCCTACTGAGGTTCTTCAAGAACAAGGTCGACTACTGCAGGATCCAAGGCTACTCCTGTTGGAGAAATGCGTACAAGAACTTGCCGGGCGTACAAATGAATACAACGTAAAGAAGATTACAAGCAAACGGATCAACAAACTAAAAGCCGAGTCGAGGAAAGCCCTCTTTCCGCAAGACGAGATACGCCCCGGTAGTGCTCTCAGTTTTGGCGTATCCTCTCCAAAGATAAAACGGCTTCGTCTCGAAGGTAGCAGTACCGCAAAACCTTGGAGCTCCGGCGAACTGGATGGAGGCGAAAAACTGAGCTCGGAAATGAACAAGGGAGAGATATGCAGCAAGATGCGTTTGGATGTGTGTGTCTCAAATGCAGCCATGCCTCTCTATATATAGGCGACTCATCACGGGAGGATTAACTGCCCACTACGCCACTACTCGGCATTAATGGGCCACTACGCCATTACTTGGCCGTTGGAGGAAGTGGAGGAGTGGAGACGTGTGAAACGCCCTTCTAGAACATCCCCGGAAGGCGGAACGGTCATGCGGGCTGAAAGTTGGACGTTGGGCTCACAACACGGATTGGACTCATGTTGCACAGGCCCAAAACACTATAGATTTTGTGGTCCAAAAAATATAGTATGTAAGGCCCAAGTACAAGCCCACGAACAGGCCCAAAGACCAGCCTAAAGGACCAATCGCCAAGATCCAAGTCCACGGCCACGAAACCCGAACCCGAGCCGGAGCCGGAGCCGGAGCCGGAGCCGGAGCCGGAGCCGGAGCCGGAGCCGGAGCCGGAGCAAGTGTGTGCTCGCGCGAGAGCCCAACCACACACTTATCCACTTACTTGGCCCACTTGTTATTAAGCCCATATGTTTAAACTCTTTTAAACATCACACCACATCAATATTTATTCGATGTGGTATTCCTCCCACTTCATTAAATAATGAATAAACTTCCACCAAACTTTGAACATTTATATCTCACTCACCGGAAATCGGTTTTGAGCATATAAATATACCACGTTCATCTACTCCACGAGTAGAACAATAATCTAATATTTAATTTACGTAATAAATTAAATATTAATTATTATTTATTTGGTCAAAAACCAAATTTCCAACAATCCCCCACATGAGTGAGATAGCCATATGCAGATGTATGCAAATGCAAGAGCTCAGTCCTCACGAGGTATAAAAGTATTAGGACAGGTAGTTTGTGGCTTTGAACCTTCCATAGTCAACACCATCGAGTACACAGGCGGCATAGTAGCGCAATGCTTTGAACTATCCCTCCATGGCGTGCACCGAGACAACGATGTTAACGCTTATACACCTCAACCTCATCCGTTCTCACGTTTTGTGTCCATTTCGGCCTTGAACACCCCTTTGGATTCATAAGTGTATCTTAACAAAGCGGCCTCACTTCACACTTACATAGGTGATTCTTCACCGAGTATCTTGCCATACTCAACCTCCTCGAGGTATTTAGGAATCATTAAAAGTCATAGACTTAACCTCACCACTAGGCAAGCTTTCAACACTCAAACGCTTTCTAGGGAATAGATAAATGTGAGTGTTTTCACACGAACTTTCATAGCTTAGTTTTCCCTTTGAACCAAGTTCTTGGGTTTTCCAATCATCATGGTTGGGTTACCACTATGATAGTTCTTAATTTGTGGATTTTACTCCCATTCCCTCTAGCAACTTATTTATTTGATCACGGTTTAACCCTTTGGTTAGTGGATCCGCCAGATTATCCAACGACTTCACATAGTCGACTGAGATAATCCCAGTTGTGATCAAATGTCTCACGGTATTATGTCGTCGACGAATATGTCGAGACTTACCATTATACAAACCACTTTTTGCCCTACCAATAGCCGCTTGGCTATCGCAGCGAATCATCACCGGAGGCAATGGTTTCTCCCAACATGGTATGTCCTCAAGAAAGTTTCTTAGCCATTCGGCTTGTTCACCAGGTATATCTAAAGCTATGAATTCGGACTCCATGGTGGATCGGGCTATACACGTCTGTTTTGTGGATCTCCACGTAACAGCTCCACCCCCAATAGTAAACACATACCCACTTGTAGAAAGTGAATCTTTCGTGTCCGAAATCCAATTCGCATCACAGTACCCTTCAAGTACCGGGGGGTATCTCGAAAAATGTAGCCCATGACTTTGAGTATACTTCAAGTATCTCAAAACTCGTATTAGAGCTCTCCAATGCTCTTTGCTTGGATTGCTCGTGTAACGACTCAATTTGTTCACGGCACATGCTATGTCGGGTCGAGTGCAATTTGTAAGATACATTAAACACCCTATTACGCGAGCATAGTCTTCTTGAGCAACCGACTCTCCTCGGTTTTTGCTCAAATGAACATTAAGTTCAATCGGGGTTTTGGCGGGCACGCTTTCAAAAGCGTTAAACTTCTTGAGCACTTTATCAACATAGTGAGATTGTGACAAGACAATCCCATCGGATTTCCTTAGAATTTTCATTCCAAGAATAACATCCGCTAAACCCAAGTCTTTCATGTCAAAGTTCCTTTTTAACATGTTCTTAGTTTCGTTAATTACACGGATATTAGTACCCATGATTAACATGTCATCTACATAAAGACACACAATAACATACCCGTTATTCGTGTTCTTAATGTAAATACATGTATCACACTCGTTTATCTTAAACCCATTTGACAACATTACATTATCAAATTTCAAGTGCCATTGAAGTGACGCTTGTTTCAATCCATAGAGGGACTTAACCAGTTTGCAAACCTTCTTCTCTTTACCAGGATCTACAAATCATTCTGATTGTTCCATATAGATTTTCTCCTCTAAATTTCCATAGAGGAAAGCAGTTTTCACATCCATTTGATGTATCTCGAGATTGTTGACAAACATGGTTTTTACTCGTCAAAATAGGATAGAAATTATGGGTTTTAGGTGAATTTATCGAATGTGTATACCTTGTTTCATGTGATTTTCTTTCTTTGTCGATTTTATTGCTTCTCTAGTTTTTCTTGCATTTTTTTTGTAGGAAAAGGAGCATGATTTTGGCAAAAGGAAGGAATATCAAGGTTCGAGGCGGAACGAGGTCGCACGGGTCGAAGAATCGAAGTCGGGGACCAGACGCGCGACCCGGCGCGCACCCGCTTCAGAGAGGGGGCTGGGTCGCGCGCACAAGAAGAAAGTTTATGCTGGCTCGCGCGACCCAGCGCACGGTTGCGCCGCCCTCCTCCTGCTTCCCGGTTTTCGCGTTTTCACCCCATTTCTTCCGGTTTATTGTTATTTCACCCCCATTCTCTTATTTCCTAAATTACAATATTTACCCCATTCTTGTAGAACATATAAATAGCTAGTGTGGCACAAATTTCTAGGGCAAGAACCTCCCTTCACACACACTACACCTAGAACACACACTAAATCTCTACCCACTTTCTTTCCATCACATTCCACCATCTTTCATCCATTTTTGAGAAGGGGATTCATCCACACTTGGGATTTCTTGGAGAGGAAGCATCAAGGATCAAGAATCAAGGCTTGAAAATAGGATTTGATTCCTCAATTCCTCTTTTCTCTAGTTTTTATTCTATGATTTCTTTGTATTTGGAGATTATGCTAGCAATGAACATGTGTGGCTAATTTCCTTTATTCTAGAGATTTGGCTAAGTGATTTTGTAATGGATTGTGATTGATCATGTTATTCTATGATTGGGTTTTTGCTTATTCTTATTAATCATGCTTTCAATGCTTGTTTAATTGATTAGCTACCTTTTAAACATGATTAATTGATATTGGATCAAAATTCGGGAGATGAGATTTAATATAGGATTGTGATTAATAGGCACTTTAATTCAATAAACCGGGAGGTTGAGAGTTGAGTGAGGGCAATTGATCCTAAGCACTTTTTGGAGTTATAGGCTAGCATTCGGTTGGGGACAACGTTTCTAGCTAGTAATCTACAGAATTGGTCGTCCGGGAGGGGGCCAAGTCTAATTCGTGATCGCCTTATTAAGTAACTTCCAATCATAGGACTAGTGTGGTTATGATCAATTCACTTGCAAAATCATTGATGCCAAGTCTCTAGGATAGCTCTCCTCCTTTGATTTCTAAACACTTTGTTTACTTGCATGTTTTCATTTACTTAGTCTCTTTTGCTTTAAGTAGTTAATTCTAAAACTAAAACAAAAATATCCGTTAGCTTAGATAAACCCAAGCAATCTAGTAATGGTACTTACATTTCTATCGATCTAGTCTCCGAGGATCGACCTTGATTTCCATTGTACTACAATCGAACCCATACACTTGTGGGATTCTATTTAGTAGGCGATCAATTGTGCAAAGCAGCAATTGCGAGAAGCACCCGAATGGATGTAATCCTTGTTACAGGAGCATAGGTATCGAAATAATCGTACCCTTCTTTCTGCTTAAACCCTTTGACAACCAAACGGGCTTTGTACTTGTCAATTGATCCATCGGCTTTGTATTTCCTTTTAAGGATCCATTTGCACCCCAAGGGTTTACACCCTTCGGGCAAATCAACCAACACCCAAGTGTGGTTTTGCCTAATAGACTCAATTTCACTTTGTACCGCTTCTCTCCAAAGCGGACTGTCCGATCTAGAAAAAGCTTCTTTGATCCTCGTAGGTTCTTGATCCAACATGAACACTACATAATCCGGACCAAATTGCTTTGGTTTCCGAACTCTACTACCACATCTCGGTTCACTATCTTCCGGATTAGACCTTTGTCGTTTGCGTGACTTAGGTTTTTCATCCTCGGATTTAGAACTCGTGGCTTCACCTTCAATTCTATTGCTAGAATTGAGTTCTACATTACCCTTGCCTTTACAAGGATATATGTGTTCAAAGAATATCGCATTCCTTGACTCGATCGTTGTTCCCACAGTCATGTCGGGTACTTCCGACTTGTGGATAACAAAGCGATAGGCGCTGCTGTTATGTGCATACCCAATAAAGATGCAATCAACCGTTTTAGGGCCAATTGTAACTTGTTTAGGTAGAGGCACTTCAACCTTCGCCAAACACCCCCACACTTTAAGGTATTTGTACGATGGTTTCCAACCTTTCCATAACTCATAAGGTGTAACATCTTTACCTTTGAGTGGAATCTTGTTCAGTATATAGTTGGCTGTCAAGACAGCCCCCCCCCCACATATTTTGGGGCAACCCTGAACTAATCAACAAAGCATTCATCATCTCCTTAAGAGTTCGATTTTTACGTTCAGCAACGCCATTTGATTGGGGTGAATATGGGGCTGTCGTTTGATGAATTATACCACTTTCGTTGCATAATTCTTCAAACGGAGCAACATATTCGCCACCTCTGTTGCTTCGAACACTCTTAATTCGACCACTTAGTTGATTTTCGGCTTCATTCTTGAAGTGTTTAAACGCTTCAATAGCCTCATCTTTACATCTTAAAAGATAAAGATAACAATATCTCGTGCAATCATCGATGAACGTGATAAAATACTTCTTACCACCACGAGTTTGCACATACTTTAAATCACACACGTCGGTGTGAATTAAATCAAGGGGTTTCGTGCTCCGCTCAACCGAATGAAACGGTGGTTTTGTCATTTTTGCCTCAACACAAACTTCACATTTGTTTTGAGTGTTAACTTCATTTAACTTTAGTAAATCTAAATTTACTAATCGTTTTATAGCATTTAGATTAACATGTCCTAATCTACAATGCCATAAATCAGAGCACTCAAGCATATAAGAGGAAGCATTTTCATTACTCTCAATAGATTTTGGTACATGACGTATAGCCAATACATTCAACCTAAAGAGACCATCAGAGAGGTAACCCTTTCCAAGGAAAGTACCACTCTTTGACAAAATAAACTTGTCAGACTCAAAAACTAGTCTAAACCCCTTACTAACTAGAATAGAGCCCGAGACCAAGTTCTTTCGGATGTCGGGAACATGCAGCACGTTCTTCAAAGTTAGAGAATTCCCGGATGTAAGCTTTAGCACCACATCTCCAACTCCGACAACCACGGACGAAGCTTGGTTCCCCATGTTGAGCTTCCTCCCCTCAACAGCTTGATAGGTAACAAACTTGTTCCTATCAGCACACACGTGCGCAGTAGCGCCAGTGTCGATGAACCAGCCTCCCGGCTTTTCGACTTGGTTGACCTCCTCGGTGACCACAGCCGTAAAGTCTTCTTTCACCCACTCGCCGTCTTTCTCGGCAACGTTGGCAGCATGTTTCTTCTTCTTCTTGTTCTTGGGCTTCTTGCATTCCTTCGCAGTATGCCCATGCTTGCCACAATTGTAGCAATCACCATCAAATTTCTTCGATGGTCCCTTCGCCTTGCCTTTGTCTTTGGCATTTGGGCGATCACGCTTGTTGGAGGGTCCGCCCTTCTCCATCAAGTTCACCTTGGCATCAGATGGTGCCTTCGGTTTGTCTTGATCTCGCACATCAGACTCGATGCGTAGCTTCACAATCAAGTCTTCAAGAGTCATCTTCTTTCGCTTGTGCTTAAGGTAGCTCTTGAAGTCTTTCCAATTTGGGGGTAGCTTCTCGATCACGGTCGCCACCACGAACGCGTCCGGAAGGACCATCCCTCAGCATGGACGTCATGCACAATGAGTTGAAACTCTTGTACTTGCTCCATCATCGATCGAGAATCGACCATCTTGTAGTCCAAGTATCGGGCTACAACAAACTTCTTCGTACCCGCGTCATCACTACGGTACTTCTTGTCCAACGCCTCCCAAATTCCTTTGGAGGTGTTAACACCAGAGTACACATTGTACAAGCTATCATCCAAGGCATTTAGGATGAAATTCTTGCACAAGTAGTCTCCATTGCGCCAATTGTCATACAAAGCACGAACATGGAAGTTCACCTCATTGGCATTTGGCGCAGCCGGCTCATCTTCCGTGAGGAAGTTCGCCACTCCCAATGTTGTTAAGTAGAACAACATCTTTTGTTGCCACATTTTGAAGTCAGCTCCGCTAAACTTCGGCGGCTTCTCGGCGGGTGGCATCACCCTTGGTGCTGAGTTCGCTCCCATAAGAGAGCCACTTGGGTTGTGCCCGAAGGCCTCCATAGTCGAGCCCATGAATGGCGCTCCAACAGTTCCACTAAAAGTGGAACCAACAGTCCCACCAAATATGGAACCCACGGAGCCGGATGAACCGGAACCTCCGCTTGACATGAATGGGTTATTCCAAACCCACGAGCTTGAAGGCAGCGTCGAGCCTCCGGTTGAACCGCCAGTGTTGGAGTTCATTTCCGATGCAGTAGTGAAGCTCGGCAACGGCGATGACATAGTTGATGGAACAGTCGTTGACATGGTGGATGGCATCGCCGAGGACACGATGGATGGAGTGGTAGATGCAACGGTGGAGGAGTCGGTGGAAGCAGCAACGCTCGTCATCTTCAGTTACGTCGGGAAGGCAAGTAGAGTATCTCATCTTGCGATTGTTGGAGAAATGCGTACAAGAACTTGCCGGGCGTACAAATGAATACAACGTAAAGAAGATTACAAGCAAACGGATCTACAAACTAAAAGCCGAGTCGAGGAAAGCCCTCTTTCCGCAAGACGAGATACGCCCCGGTAGTGCTCTCGGTTTTGGCGTATCGTCTCCAAAGATAAAACGGCTTCGTCTCGAAGGTAGCAGCACCGCAAAACCTTGGAGCTCCGGCGAACTGGATGGAGGCAAAAAACTGAGCTCGGAAATGAACAAGGGAGAGATATGCACCAAGATGCGTTTGGATGTGTGTGTCTCAAATGCAGCCATGCCTCTCTATATATAGGCGACTCATCACGGGAGGATTAACTGCCCACTACGCCACTACTCGGCATTAATGGGCCACTACGCCATTACTTGGCCGTTGGAGGAAGTGGAGGAGTGGAGACGTGTGAAACGCCCTTCTAGAACATCCCCGGAAGGCGGAACGGTCATGCGGGCTGAAAGTTGGACGTTGGGCTCACAACACGGATTGGACTCATGGTGCACAGGCCCAAAACACTATAGATTTTGTGGTCCAAAAAATATAGTATGTAAGGCCCAAGTACAAGCCCACGAACAGGCCCAAAGACCAGCCCAAAGGACCAATCGCCAAGATCCAAGTCCACGGCCACGAAACCCGAACCCGAGCCGGAGCCGGAGCCGTCCGGCACGGACGGCAGGGCCGGATCGAGTGTGTGCTCGTGCGAGAGCCCAACCACACACTTATCCACTTACTTGGCCCACTTGTTATTAAGCCCATATGTTTAAACTCTTTTAAACATCACACCACATCAATATTTATTCGATGTGGTATTCCTCCCACTTCATTAAATAATGAATAAACTTCCACCAAACTTTGAACATTTATATCTCACTCACCGGAAATCGATTTTGAGCATATAAATATACCACGTTCATCTACTCCACGAGTAGAACAATAATCTAATATTTAATTTACGTAATAAATTAAATATTAATTATTATTTATTTGGTCAAAAACCAAATTTCCAACAACTCCATCTTCTACAACAACGCCGACTTGCAAGCGAAGGAAATGAACCAGTGGGCCAAGCTGGCGGCGGTCCGCGCCGCCATGGTGGCCCACCCGGAGGGGGAGTGGCTGTTCTGGGTCGACTCCGACGTGCTCTTCTCCGACATGGACTTCGAGTGGTACGAGGATCGCAACCTTGTCGTCCATGGGTGGCCGGAGCTGGTCCACGTGAACCGGAGCTGGCTCTCGGTCAACTCCGGCGTGTTCCTGCTGCGGAACTGCGGGTGGTCGATGGAGTTCCTGGACGTTTGGGCCGGGATAGGCCCGATGGGCCTGGGGTATGAGGAGTGGGTCCGGGTGGTGGTATCGGCGCTCAGGGACGTGGGCCCGGGCGCATACAATGACCAGTAGGCGCTGGTTTATCAGGTGTTGGAAGGGGAGGAGAGGTGGCGGGAGAAGATCCACGTGGAGAACGGGTATTTGATGAATAGCTACTAGCTGATGACGGTGGGTGGGTACGATGAGATTCGGAGGAAGTATGGGGAGATGGAGGAGCGGAAGGCGGGGCTGCGGCGGCGCCACGCGGAGGGGGAGGGTGTTAGTGAATATTAGTAAAATAGTTAGTTAGGTGAAAGTCAAGATAGTTAGAGATGCAGTCAACAAATGCTGACTCAGCATGAATTAGTTAGGATTCACGTGAGCCTCACGAGCGTTCACATACACACACACACATTTCGTCTATCTCTCTGTATAAATAATATAGTGTGTTGATGAATAAAGTAGTTTTTCTTTTGGCATCTATGAGTTTTATTCTCAGTTCAGTTTATTCTAAAATGGTATCTAGAGCCACTCAGATCTAGGGTTTTCAGCGTTTCAATCGCCGGCGTTTCCATTGCCATTCATCTCTAGATCTGCAATTTTTTTTCCGATTCTTCAACGTTTTTTTTCGCGTTTGCTGTGATGGATTCCAGATCTACCTCCGCTTCCGTTACTGTTCTTCCTGAATTTCACCCGATTCCATTGAAGCTTGACCACAACAACTACTCCTTCTGGCGCGCACAAGCTCTCCCCACCATCCGCGCTCATGGATTTGACGAATTTATCTCTTCCACTGGAATGCCGCCGTCGCCGTTTCTTCCTTCTCAGTCCGGCGCTCCAGCTCGCCCAAATCCTGAGTATTCTGTGTGGATACGGCGTGATCAATTTCTTCTCAGCTGGCTACTCGCTTCCATCGGCGATTCCATGCTCGGTCACGTCGTCCGCTGGTCCTCTGCTCGTGAAGTCTGGGCTACTCTCGAGCGTCTGTCCTTTTCTCAGTCCAAGTCGCGTATCATGTAACTACGCATGGCGCTCCAGACCACGTACAAAGGATCTCTCTTTGTTGAGGAATTTTTCCTCAAAATGCGCGGTATCGCTGATCAGCTCTCAGCTGTTAGTCAAATTGTTACCGACGATGACCTTCAAATGTATATTCTAGCTGGTTTCGGCATAGAATATGAAGCTATGGTGGTAAACTTCATGCAGCGCTCCGACTCTATCTCTCTTCAAGAGATGCATCTCGCATTTCAAGCCTATGAGCTACGCCTTGCTAAGCATGTCAACCAGTATACTATTGTGGATCCCAGTGTTAATGTAGCTTCCTGGTGGTGGTCGAGGTGCTCTCGGTCGCGGATCTGGAGGAATGCATGGTGGTTTCTCCAAATCTGCAAACAACAAGTCTCTGATGTGCCAGCTCTGTGGGAAAATAGGACATGTTGCACTCAAGTGCTTCAAGAGGTTCGATGTCTATTTTACTGGAGCACCTACTGATTCCTCTTCTCCACAGGCCTTTGCTGCTGAATATGTGACACATGAAGGTACTGGTGATGATTCAGCTTGGTACATAGACAGTGGTGCAACCAATCACATCACACATGAGCTTAGGAACCTTTCTCTTTCTGCGGACTACACCGGCTCTGAATCTGTCATGGTTGGCAATGGTAATCATCTTTCCATTCACTCTATTGGTTCTTCTTCTATTCCATTACCTGCTTCTAGTTCTAGACCTTCTTTATTACTCACCAATATTCTATTTGTGCCAACTATAACCAAAAACCTTTTAAGTATCTCTCAATTCACATTAGACAATAATGTGATAATTGAATTCCATCATAATTGTTGTTTTGTTAAGGACAAGATCAGTCAAAGGATCTTGCTGAAGGGAAATCTGGTTAATGGATTGTACCAATTGGATCTGTCACAGCTTCCTTCTTTCAAGGCTGCAGCACTTGGTTCCAGCTTGAAGCCCTCCTATGTTGTTTCCACCATTCAGTCTCATGTTGCTGTTCTTCCTACTAGCTCCAGTTCTAATAAAATCAGCTCATGTTCCAGTTCTAGTACTAGTTCTAGTATATCACATTCTACTGTACCTAATCTTTGTGATTCCAGTGTAATAAATAGACCTATAGCCTTTGCTGCTGTTGCAAACAGTGATATTAATGTCTTACATAGGATTTTTGGTCATCCCAATCATACTACATTGGCTAAGATTTGTGCTATGCTTGATGTTCCTTTTTCTGTATCCAAGTTAAAATTCCGTGATGCTTGTAAACTTGGGAAGATGCATCAGTTTCCACACTTGTCTACACCTACCAAATCCACTAAGCCGTTTGACCTAGTACACACTGATTTGTGGGGTCCTTCCAGCACACTTTCCTCATATGGATATAGATACTACATTCATTTTGTAGATGATTTCACTAGATACACTTGGATATATCCCCTTACCTTGAAATCTGAGGCTGTAAAGACTGTTATACACTTTCTTGCTCTAGTTCAAACTCAATTTTCTACCACAGTTAAGTCCATTCAATCTGACTGGGGGGGGGGGGGGGGGGGGGTCAATTCAGGCCCCTTGCTCCTTTTCTTCAAACATTAGGTATTCATTTCCAGCATTCATGTCCCTATATACACACTCAAAATGGGAAAGCTGAGAGGAAACATCAGCACATTATAGACATGGGTTTTACTTTACTTGCTCAGGCTTGCCTACATTTTTCTTTTTGGTGGGATGCCTTCCAAACTGCAGTATATCTTATCAACAGATTACCCTCTCCCACAACATCAAATTCCTCTCCTTTCTTTCTTCTATATAGCCGTCATCCAGATTATAAATTCCTGAAATCTTTTGGTTGTACTTGCTACCATTTTCTCAGACCCTACAATAAAACCAAACTGCAGTATAGATCTTCAAAATGTGTATTTCTTGGATACAGTCCCAACCACAGAGGTTATAAGTGTCTTCATCCATCTAGAAGGATATATATTGCAGACACAGTCCACTTCAATGAAGAGGAGTTTCCCTATCCTACATTATTCTCTACTACTTCTTCTACTTCTAGTACTTGTGTTTCTTCACTCACCACACTTCCCACTTTACCTTCTCTTCCTATTCTTCCTACCACACCTAATGTCTCTTCTCAGTATATTTTATCAACAGATTACCCTCTCCCACAACATCAAATTCCTCTCCTTTCTTTCTTCTATATAGCCGTCATCCAGATTATAAATTCCTGAAATCTTTTGGTTGTACTTGCTACCCTTTTCTCAGACCCTACAATAAAACCAAACTGCAGTATAGATCTTCAAAATGTGTATTTCTTGGATACAGTCCCAACCACAGAGGTTATAAGTGTCTTCATCCATCTAGAAGGATATATATTGCAGACACAGTCCACTTCAATGAAGAGGAGTTTCCCTATCCTACATTATTCTCTACTACTTCTTCTACTTCTAGTACTTGTGTTTCTTCACTCACCACACTTCCCACTTTACCTTCTCTTCCTATTCTTCCTACCACACCTAATGTCTCTTCTCAGTCCACTGAATTTTCTACTCCTTCTTCCCCCCCATCTTCACAATCTGTGCATTCCTCATCTGCATCTCAGTCCAGTCCCTCATCATCTTCATCATCATCATCATCATCTCCCTCCTCATCTCACTCTCACATCTCTCTCAATAATCATCCCATGATTACCAGAGCTAAGCATGGTATTTTCAAGCCTAAGACTTTTATGGCTCCTACCTCTTCACTTCCTGTTGCACCAACCTCTACTAAAGAGGCTTTAGCTTCTCCTGATTGGAAAAAAGCTATGAGAGCTGAATTTTAGGCCTTGGTGGATAATGACACTTGGGAGCTTGTACCTTATTCCAGTGATATGCAAGTAATAGGCAACAAATGGATCTACAAGGTAAAGACTAATGCAGATGGCACTCTTGACAAGCTTAAAGCTTGGTTAGTAGCTCGTGGCTTTGAGCAGTTTGCAGGGGTGGATTTTCTTGAAACATTCAGTCTGGTGATTAAGGCTACTACAATTAGATTTGTGTTTGCACTTGCTACTACTAAGAACTGGAACATTCAACAGTTGGACATCAACAATGCATTTCTCAATGGGATTCTAGAAGATAAATTTTTATGACTCAACCAGCCAGATTTGAAGATAAACATCATCTTGGTCATGTCTGCAAACTCAAAAAATCACTCTATGGACTTCGGTAGGCTCCCCGAGCATGGTATGACACACTTAAGGGTTCTCTGCTTGATCTTCGCTTCAAGAGGTGTACATCTGACTACTCTATTTTCTTTAAATCTTCTGCTACTAGGCTTTTACTTGTGCTAGTATATGTTGATGACATACTAGTTACTGGTGATGATACATCTGCTGTTCTTCATATGATTGACTTGTTGAAGAACAAATTCAAACTCAAGCACTTAGGATCAGTCAACTACTTCCTAGGGATTGAAGTGCAAATGGTGGATGATGAATATGTCCAGTGTCAACAGAAATATCTCAAGGACCTTCTTGAACGAACAGGGATGGATCAGTGCCAATCCTCTAACACTCCAATGGCTGTAAGCACAAAACTCTCAAAGTATAGTGGTTAAGCGTTTGATAATCCTTTTCTCTACAGAAGCACTGTGGGTGCGTTGCAGTACTTAACACTTACAAGGCCAGACATTGCGTTCTGTGTAAACAAACTTAGCCAGTTTCTTCACTCACCAAGTGTGGATCATTGGAGTGCTTGTAAGAGGTTGCTTCGTTATCTCAAAGGGACAACATCGCTAGGGTTGCGTTTCTCTTCGTCATCCACAAATTGCCTCGAAGCCTATGCTGATGCCGACTGGGCGGGATGCCCAGATACTAGCCGATCTACTGGTGGCCACTGCATATTTTTTGGATCGAATCTCATCGTGTGGAGCTCCAAGAAACAAGACGTGGTGTCTCGGAGCAACGCAGAGTCTGATTATCGGTCACTTGCAGATACTACTGCGGATCTTCTTTGGGTGCACTCGCTGTGCAAAGAACTTGGCATCGTCGCTCACACACCACATCGGCTGTGGTGCAACAACATTAGTGCGGTGGCTCTTGCCTCGAATCCTGTCTTTCATGCACGAACCAAGCACATCAAAGTTGATGTGCATTTTGTTCGGGAGAAACTTCAATCCAAATTTTTTAATGTTTGTCATGTCACTGGTACGGAGCATGTAGCTGATATATTTACCAAACCTTTGACGGCTGATCGGTTTGCAGAGCTTCGCCGGAAACTCTGTATTCATGATGTGGGTGACTGAAGGACGTTGGGTTTCAGTGGGGGTATGTTAGTGAATATTAGTAAAATAGTTAGTTAGGTGAAAGTCAAGATAGTTAGAGATGCAGTCAACAAATGCTGACTCAGCATGAATCAGTTAGGATTCACATGAGCCTCACGAGCGTTCACACACACACACACACATTTCGTCTATCTCTCTGTATAAACATTGTAGTGTGTTGATGAATAAAGTAGTTTTATTCTCGATTTAGTTTATTCTAAAAGAGGGGGCCGGGTACGCGGCGGAGAGGGGGCGGAGGGCGGAGGAGAGGGGTTGGCGGCGGCCCTTCATCACGCATTTCACGGGGTGCCAGCCCTGCAGCGGGGGGCACAACCCGGCCTACGAGGGGGACACGTGTACGGTCGGGATGGAGAGAGCGCTGAATTTCGCGGATGATCAAGTCTTGAGGAATTATGGTTTCGTGCACCCAGATCTAGGGAATGCCTCCCCAGTTACCCCTTTACCCTTTTGATATATTTTTATTATTAATAAGGAATAATATACAAATCTATCCAAACTATTAATTTCATTTCAAAATTTTCATGAATTATCATATTTGATCAAATATATCTCAAAATATATAAAACTTACAAATTTATCTCGGAACGAATTTTTTTTGATTTCATGTCAATTTTTTATGAAACGTACCATCTTCGTCTTCAACCATATTTGATTATCTTATTTATTTGATTGCAACGAAATATATCTAACTCATATATTTGATTGTATAAAGTTTCCAACAAGTTTAATCAGCTTTATGACATATATATTTTTTTTGCATAGTTTTACATAATTTGGGATAGATTTGATCAAATATGATGTTCGGGGTAGATTTAAAATAAAAATGATAGCTTGGGATAGATTTATATATTTGGCCTATTAATAATGGTAAAATTAATTCAATGGGGATATGAAATTAAATAAATGAAGATTGGGATGTAGAATTTTTGTTTACTTTTTCTTTTGTAAATTTTGCTATATTCAACAACGTTATTATTATTATTATTATTATTATTATTATTATTATTATTATTATTATTATTATTATTATTATTATTATTATTATTATTATTATTATTATTATTATTATTATTATTATTATAATGCTAGATTCTCATAAAAGATTAAAAAAATAATAATAAGACACAATTTCAGAATTTCTCATTATTGTTAGGAAAAGTAGTATCATAAGTAGCACAAGTTTTGACTGGATTTATTAGTTATCATCAAATATAACATTTGATTCGGAAATTGTTAATAAACAGCATGCATATATTCAGATGACTTTTTGAAAATGCAGGAATCCGAAATTAATTAATGATTTTGTTTAGGAAATCAAGTTCAATCAAAAAATCGTTTAGGGGTCTAAAAAAGTTATTATCATTTAAAACAAATCAATTATTTTGGAAGAATTAATGTGATTTCCTATCCCTATTAGATGCACAACACGTATATTTAAATTGATGATATTAAAAAAAAATTTGATGATATTATAAATTAATGCACGCGTGACATATTTTCATGAATGAAATGTGAGATTTAATACAACAATTATATACGTAATAATAGCAGTTAAAGAATAAATCTCTGCATCGATAGACTCTACACATTATTCGAATTTTTCAATTTAAATTGCTGATTAATTGATTCCAGTAGACGTGATCGATGAACTCGAACTATATATAAGGGTGCAGTGCGATAATCAAGTCAAATATAGAAGAACGTTAATTGTTTCAAAATATTTTTGACTAATCTCTCTTCTCCTTTAAAATGGCTACACTCTCTGCATCTTTCTTGGCTGCATTACTCGTGAGCTTTATTCTTGTCTCAGGTAATATTTTATTAATTGATTAAAATATAACGTACATAAGGGTTATAAGGAAACATTATAAATGAATAGTTGATTGTTTTTTTATGAGAGTTTTGACTGTCAATTATCCTTTTATAAATACAAATAGGCAGCCAATTATCTCTTTATAAATACAAAATGCATTCAATTATCCCTTTATAGATACAAATAGGCAGCCAATTATCTCTCTATAAACACAAAAAATACAAAATGCATTCAATTATTTCCTTATAATTAGGACGGATGGAGTATACATTATATATTGTTAGAATCATATACATTCAAAGCGCACACTAACACAATTATATCCAAAGATATGAAATAATGACATTCAATTCTTGTAATAAAAAAAGAAAAGAAAAGGTCTTCATAGACAAGACAAAACCCCCTAAATCAATTAAGATGCACGCTCTTGGGAGGCTAGATTTGAATTGCCACTTTTAAAACTGCTGATAAATTTCTTCACGAAGATTGTCATTTTTTATATTTTGAAACATCATCACTTTTTTTTCTCTCATGATAATTGTAATTTTTAACACCATTTTTAAAAAAATAATAATTGTCATTTTTATAGATTGTCACTAGGGGTTGATGCACGTGTTTCCCGCAGGGGGCTTAAGCCCCCATCATATACAAAATTATTGACACTTTTAATGAATTTCTATGCTAAAGCCCTACCAACAAGTTGAATTTTGAAAAATATTGTGTCGAATTTGAAAATTTAAGATAGTAACTTTTCTACGTCCGCCGTTGATCGAAATTTATCATGGTAGGTTGTTTTGGTGCGTGGGATAGTTGTAATTTGGAGATACAATATCCATGCGGAGGGAAGAAGGATGGATGTGCAATCGAATGCGGTAGCGCCGTTGGATTTAACGCCGTTAGTAGTGCCACGTGCGTCAGATTTGGCGGCACGCGCGGCGCCGCTGCCTTCTACTGCGAATGCGTTTACCGTTGCCCGCCAAAGATCAACCGAAAAACTCTTCATTCCTAATCAATTATTTAATTAATTACTTATTTAATTAATTTATTAGCTAGCCTTTATCATGCCCTTTATTTTTCCATTACTCATTTTGTGGTGATATATATATAGTTTGGTTCATATATTAATAAATCCTACTGTGTTAAATAAGAATGAATCTGTACTATTGATCTTAATCAAATCTATGACTGTCATTGATTTAAGTATTGTTTCAAGGTACAATAAGCATGATTTCATTTAAGCATGAATTTGTACATTTAAAAGTACAATTATATAATAAGCATGATTTTATGCACATTTAAGCATAGTTTTGTATACCTTTAAGCATTTTTAACATTTTAACATCATGATTTATTAACACACGAACCGTTCCATATATATATATATATATATATATATATATATATATATATATATATATTTGAGTTAATTAGAATGATATCGATGCCTACTGTCAATAATTTTGAGATGTATGCATTAGAGTCGTGGTTTGGTCTGGATTTTATAATTTCTTTGTTTGTTGAATTAATCTTCTTATAATCTCAGCAATTGCTGGCGTTTAATTCTGGTTACTAGCGAAGAAGTTGTTTAGGAATGATATGTTGCATTCTCAACCTTGAGCACTTTGCCTAATCACTTACCCTCCAGGGTGTTTTGATAAAAAAAAAATAAAAAACATAAAACCGTGAGCACTTTCGCGGGCACTCATTTCCGTTTGCTCAATTTACTATTATTTTGTTCGATTTTTTCAATTATTTTATATTATAGTACCTTAGAAATTATTATTGAAATTATTAAATTTATAAAATATATAAAAACTAAAAATTGATTTGTTTTTTCTCCTGTAGCTTCAAAAAATGAATAATAAGACAAATCTAGTTTCAATTTTTTTAAAAATATATTTTGTAAATTTAATGATTTCAATATTAATTTATATGGCACTCGAATATAAAACATTTGAAAAAAAAAATCAAAAAACATAATACTAAAATAAGCAAACAACGATAAATGCTCACGGTTAGGGGTGCGACATATCATTCCTCTCAATAAGTAAATTGAAAAACGGGGAACATGGGATCCCATCCACAATCAAAACTATCGTTTAGGGCTCTAAACAAAGCAATAATAGAATGAGATTTCTATTACTCTGTATTTTTGTTTTAAACGACATATTTACTTATTAGATGCACAACACGTATATTTAAATTGATGATATTATAAAATATTGCACGCATGACATACTTTGATGATTGAAATGTGAGATCTAATACAACAATATTTATATACATAATAGTAGCAATTGAAGAATAAATCTCGATCTGCATCGATTAGATTCTAAATATTATTCGAATTCTTCAAATTAAATTGCTGATTAATTGACTCCGGTAGACGTGATCGATGAACTCTAACTATATATAAGGGTGCGATAATCAAGTCAAATACATATAGAAGAACCCTTGTTTCAAAATATTTTGACCAATTTCTCTTCTCGTTTAATTAAAATGGCTACACTCTCTGCATCTTTCTTGGCTGCATTAATTGTGAGCTTTGTTCTTGTCTCAGGTAATATTTTATTAATTGATTAAAATATAAAGTATATAAGGGCTATGAGGAAAATTTATTTTATATAAAATTCCATACTCTCTCCTCCCAATTATAGATGGATAGTTAATTATTTTTTGTCTCACAAAAATGTAGACAACTATCCCTTTATAAATATAAAATACAGTCAATTACTTCCTTATAAATGAGACGAAGGGAATATATATTATACATTCAAAGCACACACAACACAATTATATCCAAAGATATGGAATAATAACATTTAATTCTGAAAAAAGAAAAAAAAAAAAAGAAGGTCATTCATAGACAAGACAAAACTCCCTAAATCAATTAAGATGCACGGTCTTGGGAGGCCGGCCTCACGTACAGTCGGATCTGAATTGCCACTTTTTTAAATCATTGATAAAACGTCTCGTTTTGTTTAAGAAAATTATCATTTTTTTATATTGTTGAAACATTATCACTTCTTTTTTTTCATGATAATTTTAATTTTTTTAACTCCGTCATTTTTCTTTATCATAATTGTCACTTTTATAGATCGTCACTTGAGGTTGATGCACGTGTATCCCACAGGTGGCTTAAACACCCATCATATTTTGTTATTACTTAAAATCTTATAAAATTATCGGCATTTTTAATGAATTTCTATACTAAACTAAATCCCCACCAAGAAGTTAGAATCTTGAAAGTGTTGTGTCGAATTTGAAAATTTAAGACGTCCACCCTTGATCGAGAAATTATGATTGCAGGTTGTTTTGGGCAGTGGGATAGTTGTAATATGGAGATACAATATCCATGCGCGGGGAAAACGAATGCATGTGCAATAGAATGCGGTAGCGCCGTTGGTTTTAACGTCGTTACTAGTTCCACTTGCGTCAGATTTGGCGGCACGCGCGGCACCGCTGCCTACTACTGTGAATGCGTTTTCCGTTGCCCGCCAAAGATCAACCGAAAGACTCTTCATTCCTAATTAATTAATTAATTAGAATATATATATTTGAATTAGAATGATTGATGTCTATTGATATTGAGATGTATTCATTAGAGATGTTGTGTTTTGATTGTTGAACTAATCTTTTTCTAATCTTAGCAAATGTTGACGTTTAATTCTAGTTATTAGCGAAGAAGTTGTTTCCCAAGTTATTTAGTAATAAAAGAACTCGGTTAATTACTAATCATTACTCATTAGGGTTTTGTATTTCCATCGAATGTTCGTCACGTATCAAAAATATTACTAGAATCATCATTTTTGTATATGTAATTCTTTAATTATTTATGATTTTGTGTTAAGGTAAAATACCCTAACAGAAGATCGACAAGCGATCCAAGAAGAGAACCAGGCCGGCGCCTCGACAAGAGGTCGTCGGAGATGACAAAACAGACCGGCGCCTTCGACAATGAAGGTCGGCGGACGATGAGGCAGAACGCGAGGAAGCTGAGCGCGGGGAGTCCCGTCGGCAGCGGCGCGCGTTCGAGAAGAACGATATAGACTAAACTAGGGCAATGCCAAAATATGATTCTTATTATTTCTTCAATAATAATAATGAGAATACAATGCTCTATTTATAATCCTAATTACCTACCAATAAGGAAGAGATATACTAGAATAAGGAATGCTAATCTAAACAAATAATATCTAAAAATAAGGAAGAATATCGTATCAACTCTCCCCCGGTTGAAATCCACCTTGCCCTCAAGGTGGGTACCATGTTGCCACGAACCACGAACTCCGGAACGAAGTAGAACAAAATGCACTCCGGAGTGAGACATTCCCTCCGGGATCGAACACACACCGAAGAAGGTGCAAGTGAATCCCTATGTTGTCGACCACCCGCCATATGCGCTCCATGGACCCAACCAAATCGAAGTAGCCTTGACAGTGCGCCTCATATTGGCATGCGCGTAGGCCTTGCGAGGGTCGGAACTTGGACGCTACAACCATGCAAGGCTGGGCGGCTTGCTTGAGAACCTTGGCCTCCAGCATTACAATACTAAACTCATGCGCCTGCTCCAATCTCTTCCCACCAACCAGCCCCTTGATCAAAATCTTGTAACTGGAGGCATTAGGAAGGATGCCATTGACCCCCATTTTCTTGAAAATCCTAACTACATCATCAAACTCGTGCGCCTTGCAGACTCCCTCCACCACGGCTGTGTAGACCACCACCTCCGGAATGGCGCCCTTTTCGCGCATTAATCCGAACAGCTTTTTGGCATCTTGCACCAGTCCGTCTTTACACAGACCATCAAGCATATCCTCCGCATTAAGGATCAACCCCGTCTCCTTCATCTTCTTGAAAATCTCATCCGTGTCGTCCGCATTCTCTGATTCATCTACTGCTACTGCATCGCTCTTGCTCTTGTTAGGTAGAGGCTGTTCTCTACCGCTACTGCTATTATCGAGCCCAAGCTTGAATTTTTCAAGAAAATCAGCATCAGTTTCCGCCCTCGTCGAATTCAGTTCACCACAACCTACGTTTGCATCTGTCTGCAACTCAGGGAGCTGCTGCTCGTGGCCTGCATCGGTATCAACCTCCTCCAGCTTCGGATCAAACATTGGAGTAGATTCTTCCTCCTCCGTTGCCATAATCAGGCCCTCATCGTCCGAAGCAATCGCTTCATCGACGCGGAGATCCGCCAGAAATTCCAGATCCGGCAGTGGATCCGGCAGCTGCTGCTCGGAAATAGGAAAGGTGTTGTCGCCATACGCGTAGAAATCGCCATACGCGTAGTCGTCGTTGTTGTAGCGATAGTCGTCGTAAGTGTAAGAGCTGCTGCGCGCGAAGGAAGGCTCCCATGAAGACCATGAAGAAGGCCTGTCATACGGAGGATCTATCTTCATTCCGCGCGGGAGATCAACATGCATAGGGCCGCGGCGATCATGACGAGAAGGAGTCTCCCACCGTGCTCGCTGTGGATAGGGCTCCGGTTCCTCGAACTCGTGCTGTAGTGGATGCGCCAAAGTACGGGCACGCCTATCGGTGTCAGCTAGGCGGGCCTCGAGCCGATCCAGGCGCGCCATAAGATGGTCCATGTAAAAAGACCATTGGTCGGCGGCTAAGGTGTCGTTGATGTTGGCCATGGATGAATTCCAATTTTTTTTTTTAATATAAATATGGGATAAAACTCAGTACCTTCAAAAACAAATCTCTCCCCACGCCGTGAAAAAGATCTCTCGGCGGCGGCGGCGGCCGATGACTGCGCGTGGCGTGAATGATGTGATGATGGCGTGAGTTCGGCTATGAAAGCTCTCCGGGAGAGAGCTCTCAACGAGAGCACCAATTGTTAAGGTAAAATACCCTAACAGAAGATCGACAAGCGATCCAAGAAGAGAACCAGGCCGGCGCCTCGACAAGAGGTCGTCGGAGATGACAAAACAGACCGGCGCCTTCGACAATGAAGGTCGGCGGACGATGAGGCAGAACGCGAGGAAGCTGAGCGCGGGGAGTCCCGTCGGCAGCGGCGCGCGTTCGAGAAGAACGATATAGACTAAACTAGGGCAATGCCAAAATATGATTCTTATTATTTCTTCAATAATAATAATGAGAATACAATGCTCTATTTATAATCCTAATTACCTACCAATAAGGAAGAGATATACTAGAATAAGGAATGCTAATCTAAACAAATAATATCTAAAAATAAGGAAGAATATCGTATCATTTTGATACATGACGAGCATCCGACGGTGCAATAGAAAACGCAACACGAAAATGCAATAAAGGATCTGAATCGTTTCTTTTTTTCTTTTTCTTTTTTTTGCTAAATAACTAATGTTGATTTGCTGTGAATATAGAGGTGTAAACCGGCAACTCGGCCCAAGCCCATTATGGCCCGACCCAAACCCAGCCCCGTTAAGTAAGAGACACACTTGGGTCAGCCGGAGGCACCGTGCGGCCGGGCTAAAATAATGGCACTTTTATTCATATAGATTGACACTTTTCTGTATAAAGATTGACATTTTTAAAAATTGTCATTTTATTCGTAAAATAATTATGTTAAAGATTGACACTTTTATTCATATAGATTGACACTTTTCTGTATAAAGATTGACACTTTAGGCCCTGCCGCACGGTGCCTCTGGCTGACATAAGTTTTTGTCGTTAAGTAATCATCTATTTCTTGAATTCGCATATTTTTTTTTATTTTTTTTATTTTATTTTATTTTTATTTTTTTCAAATATATATTTAATACCACATAAAATATGTACTCCCATCTCATATCAGCCGTCTCCTAAAATTTTGACGGTAGTTACTATTTAGAACAATATTTGATTCGGAAATTGTCAATACATGCACAGCGTGCTATGAATCCAGATTGTTTTATTTTGGAAATGATTAATTAATGATTCTGTTAATAAAATCAAGTTCAATCAATAGCTAAAGTTTAGGGTTCTAAACAAAGCAATAATTTTGGAAGGATGAGATTTCCTATTATATTTCTGTTCAAATATTTGATTGGTGATATTTTAAATTAATGCACGCATAATACAACAATTATATACGTAATATTAGCAATTAATTAAAGAATAGTAAATCTCTGCATCGATATACTCTACATATTACTCGAATTTTCAATTTAAATTGCTTATTATTGATGAACTCGAACTATATATAAGGGTACGATAATAAACTCAATAATAGAAGAACTTGTTTCTAAATATTTTTGACTAATCTCTCTTCTCAATTAAAATGGCTAGACTCTCTGCATCGTTCTTGGCTGCATTGCTTGTGTGCTTTATTCTTGTCTCGGGTAATATTTTATTATTTGATTAAAATATAAAGTATATACATAATTGATTTCAATATTATTCATATTATTTGGAGCTAGTTTAGTTCGTAACTGGATTTTCTAATTCGTTTTTTGAATATCAATAGTAGTATATTGAAATTACTAACAAATACCTTCATAATATGTGTTATCGGATTTTTTATTAAATGAATTATAAAATATTTTTCCTGGAATTGACAAAATTATACTTTTAATTTAAAAGATGAAGATACGCCAGAATATTTCATATCACTACCAATAAATGAAAAGTTCCAAGTAGAATAAGGGAAAACCATAGATGTACTATAAATTGCATGTGCACTAGCTAGGAGAATAATACTTTATTCATCATCCAATTACAATAAGTTGATTTCTTAAAATATTAATTTTTTCAAGAATTATTCCTAATTAAACTTTCGATATGGCAAAAATAATGGCATCCCTTTTGGCCATGCTTGTCTGCTTCACCCTAATTGCAGGTACAAATTTTACCAGAGTTAATTATTTTATTTGATCTTTTTATGGGTTTTCAAATTAGTTAAATAGTTAAAAATAAGAAAAACAAAAATTATATTTCATACAAGCCTTTTTATATATGGATTATGTAAAGTACTGAGTCAATTAATTATTTGTTTGCTTAATTATCTAAATTGTGTTTAATGCAGGATGTTTTGGACAAGAAGGAGAATGCAAGAAGTATATACATAATACGCATTGTACCCCACAAGATTTTGGTTCTTGTGATGGACAATGCCTACGTAAAATTCACCCAACTAAATTTATTCGATCAGTTTGTGATGGTGAAACAGATCCTAACTCTCATTTTTTCTATATGTGTATATGTAGCTATCGTTGTTAAGAAATCATATTTTTTATGATTTTCTTAATTGGCAATCAAATAAAACATTATCCCTTACCTTTTTTGGAATAAAACATTATCCATAGCAAGTCGTTGATTCTCTTGGCCTATTGTTTTATTTTTCCTATTCAGTTCGTTGGCATTTTTTGTAAGTGATAATATTTTGGCGTAAATATAAATAGTCTAACTGTCAAAAAAACAAATCTTTTTTTTTTTTTTTCATTTCCGTCACTTAAAAGCACACATAATGTTGAATCCGAACTGAAAAGTATATATAACATGTATTTTAATTAGAAATGTCAACTTCTTTTGCACATAGAATAAAACTTTATCCATAACCTATTGTTTTATTGGTCCAATTCAGTTTGTTGGCGTTTTTATTAGTGATAATCATAATTTAAAAATTAGCCATAAATTATAATTATATACCTTCTTAAATGAATTAACAAACTCATCAAAAAAAAAAAAAGGTTGATTAAGGCTATAATAGCCAGCTTAAAAGGTTGAATAATAAGAGGAGTCTTCTTGCCCAAAAGGCCAGACTTAGGTGGCTCAAAGAAGGAGATGTTAACACAAAAACTTTTCATAAGGCGATCAGACATAGACGGATCATGAATGAGCTGATGGGATTAGAAATTAACGGAGAATGGAACGAAGAACCCAATATAATTAAAGGTGCGGTCAAGGACTTTTACATAAGCCTTTTCTTAAAGAGAGAGGCCAATCTTGTGGCCTTGCCTGAGGACCTTTTTCAGGCTCGGTTGGATGCAGCAGATGGGGATTTCCTCATGAGAAATTTCTCTGAAGACGAAATTAAACAAGCAGTATGGGAATGCGAGAGTTCTAAGAGTCCCGGTCCGGATGGCTTTGGTATGGAGTTCTACAAACATAGTTGGGACATTGTAAAAGATGATCTGGTAAGATTTTTTGATGAATTCCATACTAATGGGAAGCTGGTTAGGGGCTGTAATTCTTCGTATATTGCTTTGGTTCCGAAGAAAGAAGGGGGCTGCAGTCTTAACCATTTTCGCCCGGTGTCTCTTATCGGAAGTATGTATAAGATACTTGCAAAAGTTTTGGCTGCAAGACTAAAGTTGGTTATTGGGAAGTTGATTGGTGAGACACAATCGGCCTTTATCAAAGGACGATCTATTTTGGATGGGGTGGTGGTCTTGAATGAGGCAATCGAAGATGCAAAGAAGTCGAGAAAAAAGAGGTTGTTCTTCAAAGTTGACTTCGCCAAAGCCTTCGATTCGGTGTGTTGGGATTATTTGCTAGATGTAATGAGGAAAATGAATTTCCCGGAGAGGTGGGTGAAGTGGATTGAGATGTGTATCTCTTCGGCGATGGCGAATGTGTTGGTGAATGGAACTCCATCGGGAGAGTTCGCGTTGGAACGAGGAATTAGGCAAGGAGATCCCCTATCGCCCTTTCTCTTTCTTATCGCGGCGGAAGGGCTTAGTTTGATGGCTAGAAGGGCGGTGGAAAGAGGGATGTTGAGGGCGGCTAAGATCGGTCGAAATCGGATTCAAGTCTCGCATATTCAATATGCCGCTGATACAATGTTTATTGTGGAGGAAGGGAGAGAAAATGCTACCGCAATTAGATGGCTCTTAAAAATTTCGAGTTGGCGTCGGGACTTTCAGTGAATTTCGAGAAGTGTTGGGCTTTTGGGGTGAATATGGGTAGGGAGGAAGTGGCGGAGATGGTGGAGGGGATGGGATGCAGAATTGGCGAGCTTCCAATTCCATATCTGGGCTTAAAGGTGGGCGGTAGTTTACTTGGGACAGAAGGTTGTGGGGACTTGGTTGAAAAGGTGAAAGGAAAAATCAGAAGGTGGGATTGCAAATCCATGTCGATGGGGGGCAGGATCACTGTGATCAAGTCGATTCTCTCTGCTTTATCGGTCTATGGGATGTCGATGTTCCCTATTTCCAAGAAGGTCGCGAAGCAAGTCAGAGGAATTCAAAGTAATTTTATGTGGGGAGGGGATGATGAGACGAGGAAGCTAGCCTGGATTAAGTGGGATGATTTGTGTCGTCCCAAAAAAGAGGGAGGATTAGGCTTCAAAGATCTGATCTCCTTTAACCGAGCGTTATTGTGCAAATGGGTTTGGCGTTTTTTATTGGGGAAAGAGACTTTATGGAGGAAAATTATTGTCTCTAGGCATGGGGAACCTCTTTGGACAAAGAAAGGGGCGAGAGGGATTACGAGAGGGAGCAGCGGCTCGGGGTGGTGGAAAAAAATTGTAGCTACTGTCGAAGGCGAGGAAGGTAGATGGTTTTGGGATAAACTTGAGCGGAAATTAGGGGACGGAAACGACACTGAATTTTGGGATGGAAACTGGGTAGGTGGACGATCTTTGAAGGAACTTTTTCCTCGTCTCTTTCATTTGAGTTCCAATCAAACAGCTGTTGTTAGTGAGATGGGTTTCCGGGCGGAGGGGGAATGGAGATGGAATATTGAATGGCGGCGGGGGCTGCGTGCTATTGAGGAGGCGAGGGCGGAGGAAATGCTCGAGCTTCTTCAAAACTACTCTCTGGTGGAAGGAATGGTGGATCGTTGGGTCTGGGGTGGAGGATCAGAGGGTGGTTTCTCGGTTAAAAAGGCGCATGGGGAGATTGAAAAACAGAGGAGGGCAAGCAATCAGGCTGGGCGAAAGTTTATGTGGTCCAGCAAAGTGTGGACTTCTGTTGCACCTTTTAAAGCGCAAGTGATGGGGTGGCGCCTGCTGCAAAACAGATTGCCGACGGTCGACAACCTTCGTAAACGCGTTGATGTCTCGACGGAGGCTCGAACTTGCTGCTGCTGTAAGGTGGAGGAGGAATCGAGCCAACATCTTTTTCTTGAGTGCTCGATGGTTCAAAATCTGTGGCACAACATGATCAATTGGTGTGGAGTCAGCTGGGCGGCTCCGAGGTCGATAGAAATTCATTTTGAGTGTTTCACAGATCTTCTAGGTGGTGGTAAATCGAGAGTGATGATGGGTGGTCTGTGGATTTGTATTGTGTGGGTATGGTGGAAATGGCGAAATGCGGTAAGGTTCGAGCACAAGGAGTGGAACTCTCGAAGAATCGAGGAGGAGATCAAGTGCCGATTCTGGAATTGGTGTTTGGTTCGGGGGAAGGTCGATGCTAGCTGGGGTTTTGGGCAGTGGAGTAATTACCGATTATGTGAACTTTGGATTAATGGCTGATTGTAAGCTTTAGGTACCTCTGGTACCTGGTTCTTTTTCTTGTTCAATAAAATTCTCCGATCAAAAAAAAAAAAAGGCTATAATAGCCAGCTTTAACTAATTGAGACATAATTGTAAACAACAAATATACTTTAAAACTAAGATAACTTGGATGCTGCTACAGTCACGCGTTGCTCCAACTTCGTCTCACGTTCAACTGAAAATTATATATAAATTCGGTTAGAAACAATGCAATTATCCACATATCTTAAACATGATTAAAAGTTAAAACCTAGAAAAAAACTAACAAATTCAGAGTGAGTAGTAATCAAAGCAAATCAACATAAATTCAAAAGGTTATATATACAGAGGGTACTAGTATTGATACCGAGGTGCTGCAACTTGAGGTTCTTGCACCGTCAGCGGCAAGAACTGGCTCAAGATGGACGTGGTGGTTTCAGCTGCAATGGAAGTCGTCAATCTTATTATAGTGCTTGCATCCTCTTTCCTCTCCGATTTCACAACCTCTGATCTTCCCCATACATATACCACAGTAGAACCGACCAACCTATATATAATTAATTTAATTAATATACTACTATATTTTGGCTAGGATATTAAGAAGTTTTTTAAACTTACAAAAGAGCAACATCAATGTCTTCGAAGGAAAGAAGATGAGTGTGATAGGCACTACAAGGAAAACCAAAGACTGAAAGACGCGAACGTGGTGGATATGGATGTCGGCCTCCTGCTTGACCTTGGCAGCATCAATGGCAATAGTCCTTAGTCCACTGTTAAGATCCATAAGTTGCATATAGAATTTATGTGCCAGTATTTGTGTCTCGTTATTCAGGAGCATGATTCAGGTGAGGAAAGAGGGCTTGGAGAAAATGGTGAGGAATTTGTTCCCGGTGAGGTTGTGCATGTAAGAGATTTTGGTAATGGCCAGGCTGACAAGAGCCACGCACTCCTTGAAGGAGCGCCGGTTGCCACTGCACGTGACCATGTGCTCTCGTTGTCACAACCCCTTATCCCTAAGGACGGCTCAACCGGAACGTGACTAGGGATTGGATTAAAGAAATGGGGAAGAAAGGGGAGAATAAGAATAATTCTGTGATTAATGAAAATGAACAATTGAATAGACTCGATCAATAGAAACTTGCAAGACAAACAAGTTACGAATAAGCCCGAGGTCCAAGTGTTACATCATCATCCAAGAGAAGTAACTCTATAGAGTCGAACATAATCAAAATTCATGAAGGAATCTGACAAACATGGTTTTTGCTCTTCATTTTAGGATAAAGTTGGTGAAATAAGTG